>PUFA01000095.1:6735000-7134655 GCA_003508835.1 Eonycteris spelaea
CAGTAAACAAAAGGTGAAAGTTAACTTGAATCTAATTCTTATAATATGTCCTAAGTTTGGAGATGGCTAGATGACTGTTTTCTGGTGTTTGTGATTTGGAAATATATGTGTGAAATGAAATATATATTAGTATTTATGCACTTCTCTACATAGAGAGCATACAATAGATGTAATTGAATATCTATATCTTTATAAGAATGTGTATGAGTGGGTGTATGTACACAAATATATGTTTTTGTGTATGTATTATATATGTCTGTATGTAGGTAAATTTATGTATATTTGTGTGTATACAGTACATGTGTGTGTCTTTATGTATATGTAGATAAGTATACTTCATATAATATTTTGTACAATTTATTCAAATTTGTGTTTTCATATAATTAACTGCAAAAAAGATGGTTTAATAATTAACTAGTTTGTGTCTGTTAAAAATATCATTTTTCAGCCAGAATGTGTAAAAAAAAAAAACTACAATAGGAATCAAGTATTAAGGTATTAAGCTGATTTGCATTATCTTTAAAAAGTGATTTAATATGGCGAATAGGGACTCTCCAATGTGCTCACTTTCAAAAGTTGGCCTATATGAATGTTTCATGTATTTTATTATTAGAGGAGTGAAGATGATCTAACTGTCATTGTTTTTTGACCCATTCTTGCTTGTGTCTTCTAAATTCTAATAAAAAATTCAGAAAGCTAAGCCTAGCATAGATACGTATATGGACAAACTTACAATGTTACTTTGTAAATTAAGTGTATCTCATTTCATCACTACTTGATCAGAGATGTGATGGGTTGAATGAGAATATGTTATTAATGTAAATGGTGATAAACTGGACTTTGTTTACTTTTCTGGATTATAAACATAAACAGAATTACTATATATTTTTCAATTAATTAAAACAAATCCACAAATTTAATGTCAGTTAATTAAAAAAAAACTATTAAGTTTTCATTGAAAAATAATAAGGTTGCTTTTTATTACTTGTCCTCAGTTACATTTTCAGCCAATGATTAGAATCCTAAGTGACTAAGCTTATTTTTACTTTTTAGAGTATAACTTATTTTACATTTTCTTCATTTAAGAGATTACCAGTACTTAAATTAATAAAAATAGTGAGAATGTTGCCTACCCACTTTATAAACCGGAAAAGAAAGAATTTCAAAAAAAAAAAAAAAAAAAAGGAAAAATACAAGTATTCAAACTTGGAGAAACATTTTGCAGATTTTAAAAGTGAAGATGAATATCATTTTTGGTGTGTTATGAGCCTCTTGAGATACTCAAATTTACTAATGTAGAGTATGGAATTAAAGATTTTAAAGAATTTTTTAACTAATGATATATGAAAATATAATTATAACTTTTGACACAAAATGACAAACTTTTCATAGATTTTGATTTCTAAAGTAATCTATGTTTACCTCTTTTGGAATCATGCCCTATCCAGTGACCTATGGCTATGTTCCTCACAACCTATGTTCTAAGGGTGGCTGCTTGGGAACCTAGTGATAAAAAAAAAAAAAAAAAAAAAAAAAAAAAAAAAAAAAAAAAAAAAAAGGATCTATATAGCATTTATTGTGACTTTACTAAATTCTAGGCACTTTAATTTATACCTCATCTCATTGAAGCCTTATCCCCAAACTCAGAAGTATGGAACTTACAAAAGTAAGTTCTATAAAGAATGGTCTGGGGGTCTTTGGAAACATGGTGGAATGAGAGATGTCCTCAGATCTCTCCCCTTGAAATAACAATAACCTGAACATCTTAAATTCAACAAAAACACCCAAACTGCATGCCAGCATGTCTGAGCTTGGGAGCTTCTCATAAGAGCTACCAGAGGTTAGAACCCTGGGTGTCGGGTGGTGGACAGGGAGTAATAAAGAAGCAGCCTCTCTGCAGCCACAGGAGCTCCCTGCAGGAGGAGGGGAAGGGAAGAAGGAGCAGCAAGTTTGTGCTGTGAGTTCCCTGAGCATTCCTGCCTGAGATAGCTGTGGCTGCAGGGTCCAGTCATCAGGGCAGAAGCAGAGAAGTGGGACAGAACTGCAGAGGAACAACAGCTGATTTTTTATAGACTGTGGTTGCAAAACTGAAGCTGAGCTGCATCCCCCAACTCCCAACCCAGAGGTCCCCTCCCTCCATACCCTCCTAGAACAAACTTCGTGGAGCCCCAGGGGAATCTGAGCAAACACTGCCGAGACTGTCACCGACACTGACAAGGACTGAAACTGAGGTTAGCGAATGTGATTAAATATCTACAAGAAAATTTAAAAAGAGTTATTAAGATTTTATATAAAGGAGGTATCCAAGAGACTTAGACACCACCTACAGGAAACCAAAAGAAAAGTGCCTTTGCAGCAGGCTAAAGAGAGACCTTTATATAATAAATCTTCTTTCTGGAAAAAACAACAGAATACATTTCCATTAATGCCCAGGCAGAAAAATAGTCCATTAAACACCATGGACAACCAAGGTGACAAGGCATCTCAGGAAGAAAGAGAAAAATCTTCAGAAAATGAGCTTACAGACATAGAAGTATGCGACTAAGTGACAGAAAATTCAGGACTGTTCTTTCCAAAAAACTCAGTGAGAGCAACCCAATCAACACTTTTAAGAATTGAGAAAACAATAAATGAGCAGAGCAAAGAGATCGAAACCCTCAAAAGGAACCAAATCAAACTTCTACAGATGAAGAATATACTGCAAGAGTTGAAAAATGAAATAACAAGCTTGGGAAATAGTTGACCCAATGGAAGGAAGGATCAGTGATATCAAAGACAGAAATCTAGAAATAAATCAGAAGGAAGAAGGGAGAAACTGAAGAATGAAAAATAATGAAAGAGAATTACAAGAACTAGCTGATACCATTAAGAGAGGAAACATAAGAATAATGTGAAGAAAAGGAGTAGGAATTAGAAAGCATTTTCAGATAAATGATAGATGAGAATTTCCCAGATCTAAGGAATGAGCTGGAGTTTGGAACTCAAGAAGTCAACAGAAACCCAATTATCTCAACCCAAAAAGGCCTTTCAAGACACATTATATTAAAGTTATCAAAAATCATGACAAAGACAGAATTCTCGGAGCAGCTGGGAAAGAAGACGGTAACATATAAAGGTAAACCCATTAGATTATACTCGGACTTTCAGTGCAAACCTTACAAAACCAGAAAGGAATGGAATCAAATATTTAGACTATTAAGTGAAAAAGAACTACCAGCCTAGAATAATGTATCCAGCTAAGCTCTCACTTAGATATGAAAGAGAAATTAAGACCTTTCCAGACATACAATAATTGAGGGAATTCTCCACTATGAGGCCTGCACTACAAGAAATAGTGAAAGGTGTCAGCTACCTAAAACAAAATAACAAAACAAATTAAAAAAAAATACATTAATTAGGAGTAAAGTGGGTATCAGACAAATAGAACAGAGGAGTGCAACCTTACTAAGAACAGGGCATTATAAGCTTGAATAATAAGAAGAGAATTGTTATAACAAGATAGTATTTGGATGTTCAGCGTACATAGGGACAGAATGAGTAACAATGACTGAAAAAGGGGGATTCAAAGATGCAATCCACAACAGGGAATGGATATAAGGCACATGCAAAAGAAAATGGACAAACTATTATATCTTTATATATTCATATAAGGTATTCATATGCCAAAGATTCAGAACTATTGTATATAACATAAAAACAAGAAGGACCAGAGGCAAACCCACAAAAAGCCAACCCAAATAAAGAAAACAGAAGCAGAAAGACAAGGAAGCAATGGAAACATTGAGCTACCAGAAAGCAAAATATAAAATGGCTATAAGAAGACCTCATATTTAAATTAATCACCCGAAATGTAAATAGATCGAACTCACCAATTAAAAGGTACATATGCAGAATGGATCAAAACAAAACCCAGCCATATGCTGCCTTCAGGAGACACATCTCAGCTCCAAAGACAAATATACTCAAAGTGAAAAGGTGGAAAATATTTAAAGCAAATGACATTCAGAGAAAGAGGGGGTAGCAGTACTAATATCTTAAAAATAAAAAAAAGGGACAGTGAAGGGCACTTCATAATGATAAAGAGTCATACACCAAGAAGACATAACACATTAATATCTATGCTTCCAAAAGGGAGTCCCCAAATATGTAAAGTAATTACTAACTGAACAATGGGACAAACAGACGGAAACACTATGTAGTAGAGGACCTAAATACCCCACTGTCGATATGACAGATTATCCAAACAAACACAATAAGGAAATAACATCCTCAAATAACACATTAGAACAAGTGGACATAATTGAAATATACAGAGCCTTCCATCCTAAAAACAGCTGCTTATACATTCTTCCTCTAGTGCACATGGAACATTCTCAAGAATCGACCACATACTGGGAAACAGAGATAGCCTCAACAAACATAAGAGGATTGAAATCATACCAACCATTTCTCTGATTATAATGTTTTGAAAAAGAAATCAGGGAAGAACCAAAAATACATGGAGATTAAGCAACATGCTACTGAAGATAACTGGGTCAGAGAAGAAATAAAAAGATCAAGAGATACACAGAAATAAATGATAATGATAGTACAACATATCAAAACTTTTTGGACATGGCAAAAGCGGTCATAAGAGAAAGTTAATATAACAGGCCTATCTCCAAAAACAAGAATGAGCCAAATAAACAAGATAACACTTCAGCTTAAAAAACTGGAAAAGGAAAACAATGAAGTAACGTAAGCAGAAGAAAATAAATAATCAAAATTAGAGCAGAAATAAATGGAAAACAAAAAAATGATAGAAAAATAAATGCAACAAAGAGCTGGTTCTTTGAAAAGGTTAATAAAATTGACAAACTCCTGGCTGGCTAACTAAAGAAAAAAGAAAGGATGCAAATAAAATCAGGGGTGAGAGAGGGAAATTATGACTGATATTGCAGAAATACAAAGGATCATACAAGAATACTATGAAAAATTATATAACACAATTTTAATAACCAAGAAGAAATGGAACATTACTTAGAAAATATAACATTCCTAGACTAAATCAAAAGAACTGAAAATCTAAATAGACTGATCAGCAGTATGGAAATTGAAACAATCATCAAAAACCTACCAAAAAGTAAAAGTCCAGGACCAAATGACTTTACCAGTGAATTCTACCAAACATTCAAATAAGATTTAATACCTATTCTCCTCAAACTCTTCCAAAAATGAAGAGGAGGCAATACTTCCCAACTCATTTTATGAGACTAAATTTTTCTGATACCAAAACCTGGTAAAGATAACATACAAAAAAAGAAACACTACAGACCAATATCTCTCATGAATACAGGTACAAAAATCCTAAATAAGATACTAGTGAACTGAATACATCAACATATTAAAAAAGATTATACACCACGATCAATTGGACTTTATCCTAGAGGCACAGGGATGGTTCAACATATGCAAATCGTTTTTGTGATACACAACATAAACAAATTAAAAATAAAATCATATGATCATATCAATAGATAAAAGCCTTCGGCAAGATACAACATCTACTTAGGATCAAAACACTTAAGAAATGGGTATAGAAGGAAAGTACCTTAACATAATAAAGACCATACATGACAAGCGCTCAGCCAACATTATACTTAATGGTGAAAAACTAAAAACCTTCCCTCTAAGATCAGGAACTAGGCAAGGCTGTCCACTATCATCACTGTTATTCAATATAACATTGGAGGTCCTAGCGAGTGCAATTAGACAAGAGAAAGATAAAAATGGCATCCAAAAAAGAAAACAAAGAAGTCGAACTGTCTAGTTGCAGGTGAATGATTCTCCATATAAAAAACCCTAATGACTCCACAAGAACACTACTAGAAACAATGAGCAAATACAGTAAAGTCTCTGGGTACAAAATCAACATTCAAAAATCCATAGCTTTCCTATACTCTAATGAAATGTGGAAAAAGAAGTGGAAAAAATAATTCCTTTTGCAATTGCAACAAAAAGAATAAAATACCTAGGAACAAATTTAACAAACATGTAAAACCTGTATAATGAAAACTACAAGACCCTATTAAAAAAATCAAAGAAGATACAAAGAAATGAAAGATATTCCAGTGTTCTTGGATTGGAAGAATCAATATAGTTAAAATGACCATATTACCTAAAAAATACAGATTTAATGCAATCCCCATCAAAATCCCATCAGCATTTTTTAAAGATAGACAAAAAAATCATCAGATTTATATGGAAGCACAAAAGACCTGAATTGCCAAAGCCATCCTGAGAAAAAAGAACGAGGCTGGAGAATCACTCTGCCCAACTTCAAATTATACTACAAAGTGACAGTAATCAAAATGGCATGGTATTGGCAGCAAAACAGACACATGGACCAGTGGAACAGAATCAAGAGTCCAGAAGTAAACCCATATTTATATGGGCAAATAATTTTCAACAAAAAAGCCAAAAACATACAGTGGAGAAAGGAAAGCCTCTTCAATAAATGGTGCTGGGAAAACTGGAAAGCCACCTGCAAAAGAATGAAACTAGACTGTTGTCTATCACCACACCAAAATTAACTCAAATGATTAAGGACCTGAATATAAGACCTGAAACAATAAAATGCATAGAAGAAAAATAGGAACTAAACTCAAGGACCTTGGACTTAAAGAAGATTTTATGAATTTGACCTCAAAAGCAAGGGAAGTAAAAGCAAAAATAAATGAATGGGACTACATCAAACTAAAAAGCTTCTGCTTAGCAAAAGGAACCATCAACAAGGTAAAGAGACAAACATCCAAATAGGAAAATATATTTGCAAGCAACACCTCTGATGAACAGACTCTTCTTCTTAGAGGACATACAAAATGGACCAACAAATATATGAAGAGATGTTCAATATCGCTAGCTATTAAGGAAATTCAAATCAAAACCACAATGAGATATCATCTCACACCTGTTAGAATAGCTATAATCAACAGGACAAGTAATAACAAATGTTGGAGAGGATGTGGAGAAAAAGGAACCCTTATACACAGCTGGTGGGACTCAAATTGTATAGCCACAGTGGAAAACAGTATGGAGGTTCCTCAAAAATCTAAGAATGTATCTACCATATGATCCAGCAATCCCTCTACTGGGTATTCACCAGAAAGGACTTGAAAACCCATATCCAAAAGATATTTTTCACACCGATGTTCATAGCAGCATTATTCACAGTGGTCAGGACATGGAAGCAACCAAAGTGTCCTATGATATATGATTGGCCAAAAAAGCGGTGATACATATATACAATGGAATATTAGCAATAAGAAGAGATGAAATATTGCCATTTGCAACAACCTGAATGGACCTCGAGATAATTATGCTAAGCAAAATAAGCCAGACAGAAAAAGTTGAAAATCACATGATACCACTTATATGTGGGATATAAACCTAAAAGCAACAAATGAACAGTACAAATAAACAGAGACTCATATATATGTACTACAAGCTAGTGATTACCAGGGGACTATAGAGTAGTGGTTACTAGTGGGGTCGGGGAGGAGGAGGGGATAGATGGAGTAAAAGGGGGTCAAAATATTGGTAGCTGAATGAAACTAGACTTTGGATGGTAAACACGCAATAGAATATACAGATGTCAGATGATAATGTACACATGAAAATTACATAATTGTATTCACCAATGTTACCCCAATAAACTTAATAAAAATTAAAAAAGAATCATCTGTATATTTTTAATTCCATCTAATTAACAACTTTTAGATGGTATATATTAGGATTTCACAAAGACATTTGTATAAAAATTTATATTATAAATAGAAAATGCATTTATTAAATAAATCTATAGTGCTGTGTACCTGAAAAAATATATAATATATAAAATACGTTTGTATGTATGTATGCAGGCATTATATATACATATATATGTATATATGTAGTCAGCCATATATATATACATATATATATGCACACATATATGCACATTATATATGTGTGCATTTGATTCTCATAAAGACTCTATGACATACATAACTTTATTATTATTCTGATTTTAGGTAGAAAACTATACTTACTATACTAAACATACAAGTCACTTATCCTAGTTCATCCAGCTAATAAAAGTAGAACTGGACTTAGAGTTTATTTTTATTTTATTATTACTATACTACAGCAGTTTTAGAGAAAAGTGACTGAAAACATTCTAGTTATGGGGCTTTGTTTTTCCAAATAACCCCACTCAAGAAGTGTACATTAACATAAAAGAGTTTATTTTTATTTATTTAAATCAATTATTGGACTACACTTGAATTGCCTCTGCTAGGCTCAATAAATTTTACTTTTATTTAGATAAGAATATATAACAGTTTTAAAATACGAAAACTTTTCTTTTAACAGGAGAAAAATAAATAAATACTACTACCAGAAGGACTAAAAATTATAATTAAAGGATAAAAATTAAATTTTCAAACCCACTTGCAGGTCTCCAGTCCTCATAGTTTTTTCAGTTGTCCAATTTTAGATTTATTTGTTCAATACAAATAAAAAATAAAAATAGTCAACCAGATATATAAAAATGAAAATAAAAGTCTTGTATATCTATGAGTTAAAATTTTCCAACTGGGTAGAAAGGTAGTGTATCAGTTTCTTAGGGTTGCTATAATAAATCACTACAAATTTGTGGTTTAAAAACAACAGAAATCTGAAATCTGGGTATTGGCAGGGACAGTTACTTTTGGAGGCTCCGAAGGGTAATAATCCATTCCATGCCTCTTCTCAAGTTTCTGATGGTTATCATTAGTCCTTGGCATTCTTTAACTAATGGACATATCACTCTAATCTCTGTCTTCATCTTTACATATTCTTCTTCTTCTGGGTCCTATAAGGACACTTCAATTTTCATTGTATGTAGGGCCCCCTTAATTCAGGATCATTTATCTTGAGATCTTTAACTTAATTACAATTGCAAATTCTCTTTTTTCCCCCCAAATAAGGTCACATTCACATTTTCCTGGGAACATATTTTTATTGTGGGACAGTATTCAAACACCACACATAGAAATTAAAAGTTAAACTTTGAGTTCCCTTACCCTAAACATCACCAGAGATTTCCCCCAAAGTTAACTGCTTCCATGTTTTTGTATACTCTTCTCAAAAACTTTTGTATACATTCATGTACATATAAAAGTAATTCATTTTTATTTATCCCCCAATTTTCAAGTATTTCATATTGTTCTTACTAGTGAGTTTTAATTGAGCTTGTTACACATAAATGTATATTTATACATTGCATCTAAATCTTGCAAAGATCATGGTATTAAAATTGACCAAATACCATAATTCATTAAACCAAGCTTCAATAACCAATACATCTTATTTATGATGCTTTTAAAGTTATTCATTTTTATTTTCACTTTATTGTAGCTATGTTGGAACACATGACATTTTTTCCAAAATATAGTCCTCTTATTTTCAAGGTATAGAGAAGATAATTTTCTGTTGTTAATGACTTGGGAACTGATTTAATGGATGATTAAATATAAATACTTTCTGATACCATGGAAGGCTAACACAGTATTATCAGAAGAAAAATAAAATAAAAGGACAGCTCTGCATACACATTCATGCATGCATATGTATGTTTGCATGTATGTGTTTGAGTTTAGATGGAAAGTCAACGAATTATGTGTTAGTACCCTGAAGCCTAATTCATTAGTGAATCAGAAAACATATCTTCAGCTTAAAAAAAAAACGTATCTAACAGCGCCTAGTAGCCAGGAGGCCCACAGGGTTCTTGAAAGCTATGAGAACAATTTTTGCTGCGCTATCAGCGTAAGTTGTCTGTTTCTCAGATCACTTATAAGCCCAAATTGGAACTCTGGACACCAATACATTTGAGGAGATTATGTTGTTGGTACATCAAGCAGTCTAGAACATTCACCACCAGCTTAGTGTTAAATAGTTGTTCATCAATTTCAGACAGATGAAGCTTACTGATTAAATTTCCATGTGGCTCAAAGTTAGTTGGGAAGCTAATATGTTTAATGTAAAAATGACTTAATTGGCTAAATGAGCACACATTTAACATAGATACAAATATTTATATTTTATGTAAATACTTACAATTAAAGAATATGTTTTATAGTAATTTACTTTAAAAATTTGAAGATTTGAGTTAAACCTCTAGTTTGATGGGGCTGTCAAACAAGTTAATACAAAGTTAAGTTTTTTAATTGTGACTCAATTTGTATTTATACTTTCTTGTCCTAGAATACTGTTAACTTTGGGTAATCAATCATGTGTCAACTACTCTCATGCTGTTTTTAAAATAGCAGGGAAGAGAATTATTCAAATATGCTGTATTTTAATATTGTGAACAAGTAAAGTAGATCAGGCGGTCTACTAGAAAAGAGAATAATTAAGTGACCATATTAGTAGAAATCACATATTTCATGGTTATTATTTTTTAATGGGAATTTGAAGAATTATGGATTCTGCAGTAGTAATGTCATGAGGTGAAAAGACCCCATAATTTATCAAAGGACCTACTATAAGAAAAATAAGCAGATTGGTGAACCAATGAGAAAATAACCAGCTAAAATCCATATTATTAACAGGATATTCAGTTGCTTAAGAACTCAAGGATTAGACAGTTGTCCAATATCCAGTGCTCCAAACATAAGGTACTTCCCTAATGTATTAAGATCATTCAGAATATTACATATACTTATATGTAATAAAACTATTATTATATTAACAAATATATAACGCTAGAAGGATTTTAAACACAACTTTTGATTACTTTGCTTTTGCTCTTTGTTAAAATGTATAAGAACATTAAAATAGACCCATGAAATTTTAAAATTCTTAAGCTAATTTTGAGTCAAAAAATCTAAATGCCATTTGTTTTTCTAGCTAGTTTATCTTTTAAGGAAACATAGACACTTACATTTAGAAGAACTGTACATTTGAGTTGTTCACATTAGAAAAGTGAAAATCTCCCCATAAATAACATTTTGCATATACTAAATATTTAAAGAAATCATGATATGTCAATGGAGAAGACACCTGTAGCACTAGAGATGCATTTTCATTTAAAGTGATGTTTCTTTTCAAGTCTACAAAAATGTAAAAATGTAATATCTCATTCTGAAAGGCTGAAGGACAATAAAATGCTCATAGTGTTGTATAAATTTTTCTTTACCTATTTTGTTTCCAGAAAGAATATTAAAGAAAGTATAATACCAGTCCAGTGTGTTGTAGTCAATCAGATATATGTTTTTTTTTTAATTTTTAATGACAACAATTTTTGCTTTAGTAACTGCTCTTCTTTTGCTATTGTTTTCATAAAACATTTTTCCAGTTTGGTTTACTGTACAAATTCTCATTAGCACAAAAAAAGTTTAATGAATATGTTACACAGCATGACCCAAATAGATATAATGTTTCCCCTAAAGCAGCAGAGCAGTACGTAGAGTTCCGCATGACATTTATTACTAATAACCTTCCACTAACATTTTGAAGTTGAAAGGTGATATTTAAAGATTTCTACTGTTGTCTTAGGCATGTAACTTTACAACCTATACCTAACAAAACAGGTTCACCTGAGATTTGTGAAGGTGTATTTTTTTCAGGCTTCAGTAAGATAGGAAGCCATCAAACCCCAATTTTCATCTAATATAGTTGTGATAAACCAACTATACTGCAAATACTATCTTACAGTCTGAATAAATACATAATAAAATTAAAAGACATGATAGAAATTAAAATAAAATTTCATTGCCATGTTGCACAAACATACTTATACAGAGCCTTCCCAAAATAAAGGTCCTAAAACAAGTAGTACTAAAATCAAATCAGTAACACAACAGCATAAAGAATACATTTATCAGAAAGATTTTTAAAAATTCAGAAAGGAAGAAAACTAAATGCAAGTGAAAAAAAAATAGAATGCAGGCCTTTGTCTATCTTGTGTATGTGAAGAGAATAATAAAATGAAAATAAATTCCTGAAGGAAAGCAAGAATCAAAAGGTATATTCTTCTGCCATTTTTCCTGCCATATTTCAGACAGAAATATTAAAAATATATTTTCTTAGAGAACAAAAAGACGAGAGAAAAAAATAATGAAACAAAGCTGTTCTTTTGAAAAGATAAATAAAATTCACAAACCTCTGGCTAGATTCACTAAGGAAAAAAAAAGACAAAATCAGAAATGAAAGTGAACACCATAGAAATACAAAGGATTATACAAATATACTGTGAAAAGGCTAGAAGCCACCAAATTTGATAACCTCAAAGAAATTGACAAGTTTTAGAAAATATAACCTTCCTCAGAATCATGAAGAAACTGGAAAATCCTAAATAGACCAACATTAGTGAATTCTATCAAATGTTCAAAAGAAGGATACCTAGCCTTCTGAAACTCTTCCAAAAAATTTAAAGAAGGAATACTTCATAATTTCATTTATATGAGTTTGACATTACCTTGATAGCAAAGCAGGCAAAGATAACACACAAAAAATAGAATTACAGCCAGTATTTCTGAATGAATATAGATGCAAAATCCAAAAACTTTGTAAAAGGTAAGTACAATGATGCATTAAAACGATAATAATACATCACAATTAAGTGTGGTTCATCTCAAGTGTAAAACAATGGTTCAACATATGCAAATCAATCAATGTGATACACTACAATAACAATAAATATAAAAGTAATATAATCAATCAATAAATGCAGAAAAAGCATTTGACAACATACAACATGCATTTGATTCACTGTAGAAAAAGGTGTAGAAAAAAGATATCCACATATATAAACAAACCTTCAGATAATATCATACTCAATGGTAAAAACTGAAAGCTTTTCTTCTAAAGTCAGCAACGAGATAAAGATACCCACTTTCACTACTATTATTCAATATAGTATTAGAAGTCCCAGCCAGAGCCATTAGGCAAGAGAAAGAAATTAAAAGGCATCCAAATGGGGAACGAAGATGTAAAAACTGTTACTAATTACAGATGGCATCGTTTCTATGTACAGGAAAACCCTAAAGATTACACCAAAAGACTAATAGAAACAGTAAGCAATACATTAAGTTAGAGGATACAAAATCAATGTATAAAATTTGTTGCATTCCTACAGGCTAATGATAAAATACTAAGAAATAAATGAAAATAATCCCAGTTACAATTGCAACAAAAAGGATAAAATACTTAAGAATAAAGTTCATGAAGGAATGAAGGTCCTATACAACAAAAACTGTAAGACATTGTTGAAAGAAATTAAAGAAGAACAAAAAAATAGAAAGATGTTTTGTGTTTAAGGCTTGGAAGAATCAACATATTAACATAGCCATATTACCTAAAGCAATATAATAGATTGAATGCAATTCCCATCAAAATGTCAATGGTATTTTAAAGAAATAGAATGAAAAAATCATCAAATTTGTATGGAACTGCAAAGAGACCTTAAAGAGCCAAAACGATCCTGACCGAAAAAAAAAAGGAGAAAAAAAAAAAAAAAAAGAACATAGCTAGGGGTATTATACTCCCTGACTTCAAATTATTACTACAAACCTACAATAATCAAAAACAGTATGGTAGTTGAAGAAACACACACAGACCAATAGAACAGAATTGAGAGCCCAGAAACAAAGCCAAAACATATATGAAAACCAATTTTTGACAAAGAGCCAAAATGTACAATGGAGAAGGAAATCCTCTTCAATAAATGGTGTTGGGAAAATTGGAAAGTCACATGCAAAAGAATAAAACTAGACTGCGATCTGGCACCATACATAAAATATAACGCAGAATGGATTACAGACTTGAATATAAGACCTGAAACAATGAAATACATAGGTTACTAAACATATATCCCTTAGTTTCAAAGGGTTTTTGTGAATTAGACCCCAAAGGCAAGGGAAATAAAACAAAAATTAATTGAACTAAATTGAATTAAAAAAGCATATTTAGGGCAAAAGGAACCAACAAACAAAAAAAAGGTGACCATGAAATGGGGGAAGACATTGCAAATGATACCTTCAATAGGTGCTAATGTACAAAATATATACACCTAAACAACAAAAACACAATCCAATTAAAAAATGAACAGAAGAGCTAAGCTGACACTTTCCAAGAAGACATACATATGGTCATCAACTATATAAAAAAATGCTCAACTTCACTAGCTGTAACGAAAATGCAAATCAAAACCACAATGAGATACCACCTCATACCTGTTAAAATAGCTATTATCAATAAGACAAGAAATAACAAGTGTTGGAGAGGCTATGGAGAAAAGGGAACCCTTGTACACTACTGGTGGGTATGTAAATTGGTGCAGCCTCTATGGAAAATAATATTGAGGTTCCTCAAAAAAGCTAAGGATAAGTTACCATATGACCCAGGAATGCTTCTTTTGGGTATCTCCCTAAAATTTTGAAAAACACTTATTTGTAAAGACATATTACCCTTTTGTTCTTTTCAGCATTAATCACAACAACCAAGACAAGGAAACAACCTAGGTGTCCTTCGATGAATTATTGGTAAAGAAGATGTGATAATATATTTGATAGTATACTACTTGGCCATAAAAAATGATGAAATATTGCCATTGTTGACAACATGGAATGGACCTTAAAAGCATCCTGCTAAGTGAAATAAGTCAGAGAGAAAAGGACAGAAACCATATATTCACTCATATGTGAGATGTAAACAGAAAGCAACAAACTCGTTGACACAGACAATAGTATGGCAGTTAACAGAGGGGAAGGGTATGATGGAAGGGGATGAAGTAGGTGAAGGTCAAATATATGGTGTCAGAAGGAGACTAGACTTTTGGTGGTGAGCACACAAAGCAATATACAGATGATGTATTCTAAAACTGTACACCTAAAACTATAATGTTATTAATCAATGTTACCTCAATTAATTTAATTAAAAATACATTTAAAAATATATTTTACTAATCTTTCCACCATACATATTTCTTTTTGCAAACACAGGTCAAGAAATGATTTTTGTTATGTATGAGCTAACATATTTCATTAAGGTAGACACTAAATTTATGTTTTTCCTCAAATATATTTTTTAAATTAAAGGCTTAATTTACAAATCAATTTTAATGGGGAAGATGTTTTCCATGTTAAAATTTCTAATGTGGATACATTACTCTCTCAAGTTTCTTTATTTTATTTTCTTGAAGTTAATTTCAGCAGTAAATAGTCTCTAAATTATCTTTTGTCTCTTTGGGAACATGAATCCCTACATAATAAACTCATATTTTTATTTGCTTTTCCATATTATTTTCAAGTAAATATTTTTAGGAACAAGTATTAATTTAATCAAAATTTATTTGTCAGAACTTCAGCCTATGTTCTTTCATCAAGACTTTTTTTTTTGAAGGACCTATAGACTTGGATGTAGAATCTTATACATCCTTCCCTTCAGTGAATTTCAAACATATGCTTGTATGAAAGATCTAGCAAGGTTTCATATTCCTGAAAGTACTTTAGCTTTAAGAAAATGCAGCAACTCAATTTAATGAACATAAATGGATAGAGAACATGTAAATTTGTATTAAACTCTAAGTTTATTTATTATCTATCACTGTTTGAATCTGGTTTCTGAAAAGTATTGAAACAAGATGACATAGAATAAAAGAAGGAAAAGTGAAGACAAACTTATTTGAACAGACATTAGATGGAATCTTAATATGTATAGCAGATATTTTTCATACCCAATTTAATCCATATTTTTAGCTATGAATATGTAATTCGGGCCAATATTTCAGCTATGGAAGAAAATGTTAGATTAGGAGCAGCTAATTATGATTTCTGGTTTTATTCCATTTGTCTTGTCTAACTTAGAAAAAAACCCTACACATTGTGTAATAATCATTGTGTTATTTGTAGAAACATTTACATTATACCCAATACACATAAAAATTTAAGTTATACTAATTATCATTTTTGTTTCATATATTAAAATGATGTCATGTAAAAAATAAATCATGTCTAATGCATATACATTTCTGAAGCATTCCTTATATATATTAAAAGCAAAGTAATTATTTTCAGAGCAATCTATTATTTTCAAATCGCCATACTTAAGAAATAAAGAAGTCTTTAGAAGAAAGATACATAGAAAAGCAATGACTCTATGTTTAAATTGTGTTAACTCTTCAAATTTAATTCATAAGGTATTGATGTGAGTGTAATAATAATTTAATGACTGCTTTGTTTAGTATATTGTTCTCATAATTTTAGAGCAAGATATACGAGATGGGATAACATCAAAACAGAAGTAAATTGGTACAGCCACTACAGGAAACAGTATGGAGATTTCTCAAGAATTAAGTATAGCATTACCATATTACTCAGCAATCCTTCTTCTGTGTATCTACCCCCAAAATTTGAAAACATTATTCGTAAAGATACATATACCCCTTATTCATTGTAGTGTTATTGATGGTGGCCAAGACATGGACACAACCAAAGTATCCTTTGATAGATGATCAGATAAAGAAGATATGGTACATATATATACAGTGACATATTCAGCCGTAAGAAAAGATGAAATACTACCATTTGTGACAACATGGGTGGATCTTGAGATAATCATGCTAAGCAAAATAAGTCAGAAATAGTTGAGAACCATATGATTTCACTCATGTGGGATATGAAACTGAAAGCAACAAATAAACGAAACAAAAATTCATAGAGACAGACAAACAGTTTAACGGCTACCAGAAGGAAAAGGGGGTGAGGTGGAAGTAGAAAATGGTAAAGGGGGTCAAAATATATGGTGATGGAAGGAGGTTTGACTTTGAATGGTAAACACACAATACAATATGCAGATGATGTATTATAGAATTGTATCCTTGAAATATATATTATTAACCAATACATTTTTAAAAAATAAATATTTGGAAGTGTTTTATGTAAAAGCACCTGCTCAGAAATGATCATTTGTGCCTGACATTCACAGGAAACCACTGCATCAATTGTTGACTCCTCATATACCTCTATAAAATGACTGTTCCCAAGTGCTCTGGATAGAACTAAGAACAGCTCTATGCATATTGGAAGTCAGAGATGTTAATTATCTGAACCTGTCTTATTTAAATAAATAGAAAAAAATAAAATGACTCAGAAGCCAAGGCAAATGGAAATGCACTTTTTAATCCTTAACTTGAATCTGCTACAAACATCTTCTGATAAAAATAAGACAGAAAATTATATGTTTGTTTAAAACGACCAAAAATACACTTTAATAGAATTTAATTTTAGAGTCCTTTTTAAGTTTGCAGAAAAACTGTTTCAGAAAGTACAGAGATATCCAAGTACTCCCTGTCCCCCTGCAGAGTTGCCCCTGTTATTAACATCTTGCATAACATGGTATATTTGTTTATAGTTGATGAACCAATATTGAGACACTAATAAAATTTAAATGTATAGTTTTTGTTAGAATTTGCTCTTTGTGTTAAATTGTCGCAAGGATTTGGGAAAATGAATGATGTCACATATGCACCACTAAAGTATCATGGAGTAGTTCATAACCCAAAATTAATATGTTCTCCACCTCTTTATTGTCTCACCCTCTGAACCCCTGGCAATCACTGATTCTTCTTATTGTTTCCATAGTTTTGTCTTCTTTAGAATGTCTTATAGTTAAATTATACAGTAACCTTTCAGATTGACTTAGCAATATAGATTTAAAGTTCCTCCATGTCTTCTTTTGTGGTTTGATAATTCAGTATTCTTTTTATTGCTGAATAGTAGTTCATTGTGTAATGTGTCATATTTTTCCTATCCATATTTGTATTGAAGAACATCTTGATGTATTCTAAAATTTGACAATTAAGAATAAAGCTTCTACGAACATTCATATATGTGGATGTACGTTTTCAACTCATTTGCACCAGTACCCAGTGTACAATTGCTCAATCATACTGTTATCCTATAAATAGTATACATACTTGTCAAACTGTCTCCAAATTGGCTGTACCATTTGTCATTCCCACTAGTAATGAATGAGCATCTTGTTAATCCACATTTTTGCCAGTATTTGGTGCTGTCAGGGTTTAGGATTTTAGCTATTCTAATAGGTATTTAGTTATATCTCATTGCTGTTTTGCAATTTCCTAATGACATGCGATGCTGATTATTTTTTTCATATAATTAACATTTGTATGTCTTCTTCAGTGAGGCATTTATTCAGATTTTTGCCCATTTAAAATTGGGTTGTTGTTTTATACTTGTTGATTTTTAAGATTTTTTTTAATATACTTTGGGCACCAACCCTTTATATATTATGTATTTGCAAATATTTTCTCCCAGTCTGTGGTTTTGCCTTTTTCTTTTCTCTTACTGTTTTTCTTTCTTTTTCCAGAAAAGAAGTTTTTAATTAATGAAGTCTAATTTACTGTTTTTTTTTTTTTCCTTTCATGGATTTTGCTTTTGGTGTTGTACCTAAAGAGTCATCACCAAACTCATCATCTAGATTTTCTCTTTTATTATCTTCTATTAGTTTTAGAGTTCTACAGTTTAAATTTAGGTGTATGGTACATTGTTAGTTATTTTTTTAATAGATAAGGTCTTAGTCTATATTTATATTTTATATTTTCCTACATGTGAATTTCTAGTTATTCGAAGCATAGTTATTGAAAAGGCTATTTTTTCTCTACTGAATTACTTTCCTCATTTGTCAAAAGGTCAGTTGGCTATGTATGTGTGGATCTACATCTGGGCTTTCTATTCTGTTCCATTGATCGATTTGACTAATCTTTTGCTTTTTCATGTAAATTTTAAAATAAGTTTGTTGAATGAAAACCTTGCTGATTTTGGTTGAGATTATATTTAATCTATAGATCAAGTTGGGAAGAATTGACATCTTAATATTGAGTCCTATTCATGAGCATGAAGTGTCTCACCACTTACTGAGATTGTTGAATTCTTGTGTAAGCATTTAAAAAAAATTTCTTCATAGACCTCTTACATATTTTGTTAGATTTGTATTAGATCATTTAATTTTTATGCTCATATAAATGATGTTGTGTTTTTAATGTCAAAAATCAATTGTTCTTTGACAATATATAAAAATAACATTTTTATATTACCTTATATCTTGAAAATTTGTTATTAATTCTTTGGATAACAATATACTTTCTATAAATGCTTTTAATCTAAGATTCTGTGAATTTATTTTTTTCCTTTTCTACTATTCTACACTTTAAAGAATATTTTGACACAGGGAATGAAGTGCATAAGTAAAAAATAATTTTTCTCATTATTATCTCTTTTCTTAAACTTTCCAGTACTTTACTACAGCATGTTTGAGTGCTGTAGTAACATATTAATCATCTCTTTTCTGACTATTGTTTCCATAGTTTTGCGTTCTAGGTAGAAAACTAAAAAAATATATACACACGATTTCACAAATGCAATTAATCTTTTTTACTTGAAACTGCTTGTATTCTTTTCTCTTCTCACTTGCTCCCTGATTACTGGTCACACAGATACTCCTTTCTAGATCCAATTGAACCATCAAATTTTTGATTTGGACTCCTGTATGGTTTACCTTACCTAGCTAAACCACATCCCATTTTGAATTAAAAGCATCACTCTAAACAAAAAACAAGTTCCACCTTTGTATAAATCAGGAGTTATATATGTTTAATTAGTTTGTGAGTCCCAGAAAAGATAAGATTTTTTTTTGTCAGAAAAATGATAGTTTTGGACCAAGTGTACCTTTGCTATTTCGCATAAGATTCCTAAAACTGTGTTGGTAAAAAAAAAAAAAAAAAAAAGAGGAAAACATTTTTTGAAGTCAAGAAGACCATTTTACAATGATTTTTTTAAATTCTCTGTTCTTCTATTGTACTATATGCTTTGGTTAGCTGCTCCTTGCAAACAATAGCCACAGAAGAGTAATTCCTTATCATCTTGAGAATCCCAAAGTGACAGATTTAAAGAATTGCTTGTAGCATTGTCATCAATCTCAGATGCCATATAAGATGATATTGAAGCAAAGCTTTCCTTACTGCTTGGGACACTTAAATAATTGCACAATGATAACTGAAGTTACCAAAAATAGTGAAAGAAATAACAGGGAAAGCAATAAAATCTCCATTTAAAATTGACACAAGATTAAATGATCTGAACATACTTCAAAATCAACATCCACAAGAAGTACAGACTGCCTTTATATCTATGCATGTATGTGTGAGTGTATTTACAGAATATAAATATATCTACTTAATATAAAATTAAATTGTGTGTAACAATGATTTCTGAAGGATTGTTTATAACTTTAAAAAAAATACAGTATTCCTTAATTGATGAAAATGTGACCTATTTTAGTTATTCCATGACCAGCTTTCACTTAAATAAGCATTGTAAAGCATTTTTAGATATCACTGGCATTGAAAAATTCCATTTGCACAGCTAAATTATCAATTGCTCCACTCACATCAATGTTACTGTTTTCTCCAATTTCTTCCAATTATCTTATCTTTTTAATATTATTAAAGAGAATGATAGAGCTTTAATGAAAATACACAATTCCTCACAAACGTTCTTCCTTTTTAAAGCTAGGAAGAAGATGGATTTCAAAGAAAATTTAAAAGAATAGAGCTACAAATAAGCTGAGTACTTGAATTTCTTAGAAGTAAATTAGATGATTTTAATCACTAAAGCATCTTTGTATGTATGGACTACTGAATACTTATCAAATTAAGGAAATCTATTACTGACCTCATAATAAAGGTAGTTAAATAAAACATGGGTAGAGTTTCATTTTTAAGGGTAAAAAAAGAAAGGAAGCTTTAGAAATTGTCTTTTCTCTATATAAGCTATAAATAATGTATGTATAAATATAGTAAATAACCTGTATAGCACCCATTACACAACATCTAATTTTGTGTAATAGTCCTCAAAATAGCTTGTAAGGTTGTCTTTTTATTATGAAAGAGAAGCATAAATCTCAAGGGTAAACTTAGCTTGCCCAGTTCCCAATTAGTGACAGCCCAATTAGTGACAGATGAGGGAATCAAATTTCATATTATCTGACTCTAAGTTCAAGGTGATTTTCATAATCTAATTACAATAAATAAGAATGAATATTAACACCAATAAAATAATACAGTTGAATAGCTCTTAAAGAACATACTGTTATCTTAAGTTATTACCTTTCAGCTCAGAGGTCATTGAGTGAAATATAGAATTGTCAGCTTATCTGAGTTCTTTCAGTTTTTTTTTAAATCATTTTTTTGAAACATACCAGAATCAGGTAGCAAAAATAAGAGGATTTATTTCCTGTGTGATATGACAATAACAAGCATTAAATATTAAAGATCAAGAGGGCAAATGCTTGAAAAACTAGTAAAAAATATGTATTTTATATGCTTGAGATTTTCAGATGTAAATAATTTTTGAATCACCTACTTAGACTTTAAATAAAATCACACTACAATCTATATGGCATAAGTGAAAGGCTAAGACTATACTTTGAATTGCCTTTAAATTAATTGAGTAAAATTGCAAAGAAACCCTGCATTACTATTGCTACAGGTACAAAATTATTCCTAGCTTTTCTCATTCATTTACATATTTTCACATTATTTGTTTAATTTAAATATATTTTTCATAATAATTGTTTCAAATTTATATACTTATAATTTTCTTATTTCACAATTTTAATATAAAATGAGTATTTTATTTCCTTTGTTCAGAGTTGTAGGTTTTGAATATTAAATATTACTTTTAATCTCACTGAAGCAATATCTTTACTGAGAAAATTTATGAACAATCCTAACTCCAAAGGTGTTTTTAATAATGACACAGAGAACATGCAATTAAAAGAAAATTTAAAAATCCATTACTAATAGATGAGCAGGCCAGTAGAAAAGATGACAAAATAGCTTAACATTTAATTCATAAAAGGAATTATGGTTATCTGTTATAACAACTACATCTTAATTTATATAGTAATATTCTTAAATTAAAATTATAATTCATAATGCATACATTCATTTATAAGTAGAAATTATAGATTACTATTACTTAATTTATACATGTTCTCATTAATAATAGTCTTATAGTTATAACTATTGTTTTATTTTCCTTTTACTCAACTATTATATAATAATTTCTTTTATAATTTTAGTTTTCACAGCCCCTGAATTTGTTTGTTTGCGTTATTTTTATCTTTCAACTTAATTTTAATTATCTGCATAGTGATTAAATAATGAGAATTATAAATTTTTTTCATGGATTTATTTCCATTTCGATATATTGAGGTTTACATAGAGTATGAAATATGGTAATGGTAATTCCTGATAATTAGGAATTGTGCATTTCTCAATTTAATATGTCAGAATATTATTAACATTTTATATATTTTTCTAAAAAAGATAGTGGTACATCCTTTGAAAACATACAGAAGCAAAAGACACCCAAAGATTGCCCAGGATACTCTACTCACTCCATGTCTTTGCTTTCTATTTGTTAAGGTCTTAGGGTTAGTAAAGTTACTTGTTAATCAGTAGATATTTGTCCAATAGAGATGCAAAGAATTATTTTTATTAGGTCAGATAATGTCAAATAGTTAGGGCCTGTCAAACATAAGCACTTTTATATTTTACACATTTCTACCATTTCTGTGCTAAATTGCCTCTAAATATTATAGATTTTCAGATAGTTTTTGAACCAGTAACAGAATCTTGTTGGTTTCTATTTAAATAATCATTTAAATAAAATATTTATTTATTAATTTACATTTGTCTAAAATTAATGATTGTTCCTTTTGAAAAGATTTATTCTGATATTTATTTAAAGCTGTCTCATTGAATACTATGTCATTTATACCTTGTTTATATTTATTTTGATGTTTTTAACTGACAGTGGTTGTCACTATCTGATTTTAATTCATATATTTGAAATGAACAAAAAGTTTACATATATACAAAGTATGATTTTGATCAGAACTTATGATTCATGATTATCTGCTTTTGAAATATGTGCCAGTGTATAAATATTTATTAATTATGTATCACCACACAAATGTTCACCAAATTTATGTTTCTGTGATTTAAAGGATAATTAAACACAGTATGATATTCAAGAAATTTGCTTTAATGGAATTTTATGTTTTTTATAATTTATTGCAATTTTATTTTTGTTTTAATTTGATTTCTTTGGGGGAAGCAATCTGATAAAACTCGTAATGAAACATTCAAAAGAATCTGATTTGAATTCTTTAAAAATCAAATCAAGAAAATAAAAGTTTGGGTAGGAAAATACTCTAGAATAAAAGATGTTAAAGAGACATAACGCTATGCATTGAAAAAAAACTAATAATAAAGTTAACTGTCTAAGGACTGATAATACCATTGCAGGTTATTAAAAGATAATCTATATCTTAAGAAAAAAAATGAAAAAAAATGTTATTATTCTTAGCATCGATTTTTCCAAATATATAAATTATCTAATATTCTTACTTTTGTTTGGCCAATAAGAATTTTGATGTGAGATTATCTGCTATTATATTGTTATTTATTGAAAATAGTTTCTAATACTATTTATTATATATATATATATAATAATATACATATATATATAATAAATAGTATATATAATAAATAGTATATATATATATGTATATATATATAACATTGTTTATGGCTTTATTAACAGCCCTTTAGGCCTATGTTTTTTATGCAAAATTTATATACTACATTCCTACATTATATACTACATTTATATACTATATGTAGGCTATACTACATATACTGTATTCCTAGTACTGTAATATGTCCACTATCAGATTTGCTGTTTTGATTAATCTTTGATACCTGGACATTTATTTGTTATGTAACATTTTACAGATACTTATTGAACTCTTCTATTTCTGAAAGTACACACACACACACATATGCAGATGCACATACACATTTTTTATTACTCTTGTGACATTAGAGATAATTTTATTTGTTTGTATATTATCAGGTTGCAATGATTTGTTTTTTCTTCTCAAGATCTGTAACTTCATTCCAGTGTCTTAAGAAATTTAGTGTTGTAAGTAGTCTAAAACCTATTTTATATTTGGTATATTGTAGGTTACCTACTGATTCTCCGAGTTTCCCGATTTGTTTTAACACATAAATTACCCACAGTGCAACACAATAATACAAAATAAACAAGAGGCAACAACAGCAACATATAACTATAGATGTTATCTTTTTAAAGTTTTGCCTGATTTATCAATAGCCTTCATAAAACTACAGATTCACAATGTTTTTCAACTCATCTTTAAAAAAGTATTTCTTTATTCTACTCATTTCTTCCTTCACCTCTTTATAGAATTAGTTGTATTAAGTAACCGGGAAACATTCTCCATTGCTATAATTTTTCTCATGTGTATTTCAAAACTTTGATCTCTATTTCTTAGTTATAATTTATATTCGGTTTTATATTTTACTAAATTTATGTTACCTACTTACGAAGATTTTTGACAACTTTAATTTTAACATTAGAATTCTTTTTTACATGTATATGAACATTTTTGATATCATGCTGCTCCTTTTAAGTCTGCTTGCTCTAGTTTAAATAATTCACTGTGTCTTTAACTTGGTGTTCATATTTTTTAAAAATGTCCTCATGCTTCTCAAAGGAAACTTAATAAAAATTGCTTTTCCTTCCTTAAGTTCGATATGTGGTATTGTTCATATTTTCAGATGAGAAAAAATGAGGCAGGGGAAAGTAAAGGAACTTTCCCACTGGTATATACCTAATAAGAGTTAGGATGAGAACACTATTATTGTCCTTGTATTGGGTTGAATGGCAATTCTCAAACTAATATGTTTATGTTCCAGAGCCTGTGAACCTGACTTTATAGTTGGGGGTGAGAGGGTGGGGGAGTATATAAGAATTTTGAGATGAGATTATCCTGTATTATCTCAGTGATCTCTAAATAAAACGATAGGTATCCTTATAAGAAACACAGAATAGAGACACACGAAAAGAAAAAGCAATGTGACTATGGAGGCAGAAATTGGAGTTATGTAGCTACACGGCAAAAAATATTGTAGCCACCAGAAACTGGAAAATATAAGAAAGGATTCTCTCTTAGAACCCCCAGAAGGAGCAAAAACCTGGTGACACCTTGATTTCAGACTTCTAATGTCTAGAACTGTAAAGGAATGCATTTCTCTTATTTTAAGCTACTAAATTTGTGGTAATTGGTTAAGGAAGCAACTAATATAGTTGTTAGTAATTGTAAATAGGGTGCTACAACAACAACAGCAACAACAACAACAACAACAACAAAACTAACTAAAAATTTGGATGAATAAAGGCTGGAATAATTTTGAGGCTCATGAGAGCAAAAGCCTAGATTGCCTTGAACAAAATGTTGGTAGAAGTATGAATATTAAAGGCACTTCTGGAAAGGCCCGAAAGGAAAAATCAGGAACATATTGCTGAAAATGGGAGGAGAGACAACCCTTGTTATGATGATAGAAAGTCTGGCTGAAATGTGTTCTGTGGTTGTGTGGAGAGCAGAACTTGTATGAAATCAATTTGTACATTTAGTTAAGAAGTTTTCAAGCAAAGTATCAAAGGTGTGACCTGTTTTCTCCTTGATGCTTCTAGTAGAATGTGATAAGAAAGAGCTAAATTGAGGAGGAACTGTTAAGCAAAAAGGAACCAACATTTGATTATTTGGGAAGTTTTTGGTCTATTCAGATTGCGAAGGTTGCTAAAACGAGGAAATTCACTGTTAGAAAAGTATACTCAGGAGAGTGAACCAAAGGCGTGGCTACAAACCTTTTGCTGAAGAGGTTAGGTGTGTGACTCGTGTGACACAATTATCTCAACAGAAGCCAGGAATAGAGATGGGTTTAATAAGGAAAGATCTCCAGACAACCTTCTTATCTACTGAAATAAGACCCCATTGCACTCACAGGAGAATCAGAAAGTTTTGTAGAATTCTATATCTGAAAAAATACTGCCTGTTTTGATTAAAAGGGACAGAGACAGGATTTAATGAGAGAAGGCTGTCAGACTTCAAAAATTTTAAATCAGTAATTTAGTCTTTTTAGATAGCTGCCAATTTATCTAAATGATTTAATTGACAAGATTGACTTTTAAGATCTATCTATCTAATGTAGCATTGTTATCAGAAACATTTAACCATTTTAAGTTTTAATTAGGGAAGATAACTACAATAGAATTGAGTAAAAGCCAAAAAAAATCTTCTTTTATAAAATAAGTAAAGTATCTTTTTTTGGACTTTTTAATCTGTCACCAAAATATGATTGACAGCTAAAAGGATTAAGCAATTTCAATTTTTAAAATTAATCTTTTTTAACTGCAATGCAAAAAAGCATAATTATATATTTTTTTAAATAATCCAATATTAAAATTGTGCAAATTTATGCTGCATTACTTGACTTGAATAGATCAATACTTAATGCTCTTAACACTTAATGAGGAGGACCATTGCTTTAATTTCCTCAGAGTAAAGTGGAGAATTCATGTTTTAAAACTTTAAATGTCAGAGCAGTTCAACAAAAATATCGAATGGATCCTAAAAATAAATTTGACAAAAAGGAAAGTTTTCAACAAATAGGGTCCATTTGTCTAAAATTTATTTCAATTAAGGAAAAAGCTTTTTCTTCTGGATGGAACTTCCCTTTTAGGCATAACATCTGCAAAATAGAGTTATATTGACAAATCTAAGTACTAGTTTAGTGAAGGAGAATTTTTTAAAAACTTAGAGAAGTTGGACAATAATATGAGCATAAATAATGAATAGTTAAAATTTGATTGAGTGATACTTTCTTAAACTCAATAGTCTCTCTTGTACCACAAACATATGAGAATAAAATCAACATTATAAATCAGACTTCAGAGCAATTTACATAAACTACCTGAAAAATTTTCCTATGTCACATCAAAACTTAACTTTTTTAATCTTCATGTTATATAAATTATTTATTTAAATTGAATTATTTATTTCAGTTTTCTACACATTTCACTTTCTTAAAGGATGATTCAAAAAAAAAATTAGGAGGATATTTTTTCCCTTTAACTCAGTATGCTACAAACTGAGTTTCTTATCATTCCTTTTACCTTATTTATCTGTCTACATTTTAATAATTTGCACAAGTATTTGCAGTATTCTGTTAATTGAGGGAACAAGACTTCAAGTTCACAGTATAGAAAAGAATACAGAATATAGCCATTTAATGGCTAGGAAAGAGAGTAAGATGAATTTTAAAACAAATGCAGGCCTTATTTTTGGAATGTATTTCAGTATAGCACCTGACCAGTATCAGAAATTAAAGAATAATATTGGGAGAAAAGAGAAATACCTGTGAAATAAGCATTCATCAGGACAGTATTTTTTATACTGTAAAAGAAGAATAAAATAAAGAAGTAAATTGCAAAGATTTTCCCTTGTGCAGCATGACAATTAAGTCACCTGGTTTTTCTCCTGTATCAGAGTGGGCTGCTTCTCAGTCTTCATCAGTGATTCTTTTTTCATTTAGTTCACAGGAAAATCAAGTGTGTTAGAGCTGGGGGAGCGTCCTCTTCTCTTCTTTATTTGTATTATTTCCTTTAACCTATGGTTTGCTTTTAACCTCTATGCTGAGGATTTTCTAGTTCATGTTTCTTGACCAGATTTCTCTTTTCCTTTGAGCTCATGATTTAAAGATATAACAAGCCAATTGGCATCTCTACTTG
The DNA here is from genome assembly GCA_003508835.1 of Eonycteris spelaea. Taxonomy (NCBI): domain Eukaryota; kingdom Metazoa; phylum Chordata; class Mammalia; order Chiroptera; family Pteropodidae; genus Eonycteris; species Eonycteris spelaea. The sequence goes on from PUFA01000095.1 coordinate 6,762,747, forward strand.
AAACAAACACCAATCTCCTTTCATCTTTCATATCCCCAGTAAACTATATCATCATTCATCCCATTACCCTTGCCAAGAATCCAGAAATTAACTTTGATTATTCTTTTGTCACGACTGAGCCCTAATCCTTCAGCAAAGTTCTGTTTTTACAGCCTCCACATTAATTCCTAAAGCCTTCCTCTTCCATGGTGCCACCACAGTCCAAACCACAAACACCCATCTTCATTCTTTCAATCGTCTCCTAAGGTGACACTCTTGCCTCACTACAGTCTTTTTCTCCATAGGTCAACCAGAGAAATAAATCCAACCCCAAAGAAGCACATATGTTGCCTGTTTTATATATTTCAATGCCTTCCAAGAACCTTATAAAAAAATCCTAAGTTCATATCACTCATATTGTTAAATAAAAAAATTGGGAGTTAGGTTAGAAGATATTGTATTAAAAGGATTATTTTAAAAAATGGGAGAGGGCTTATGTAATAAGGGAAGATGGACTTTTGCAAGAGAGGAAAAATTTTAATATGAAATCCACAAATGTCTAACAGGTCAGACAGACAAAGGTTTCTCTTTTATAAGGAGAGTGAACAAGATTAAAAAGAACTTGGTTTAGGAAAGCAGGATGAATGTTTGGATTGGGCATGATCAGACAGTAGATTAGAGAATGTTTTACTCTGCAGTCAACCTATTATCAGGAGGAATTGATACTGAAGGTGTGTCAAATACTTGGGAGAAGTAAGAAGTTTAATTAAAGTTTTGTCAAGTCAGTTAAAGGACATTTTATTCTAATCGATCAGTGCTTATAAATAGTTCAGCTATTTATGAAGCTAAGAATTGGAATTTGGAGGGAAAGGCGTCTTTTTTTTTTTGCACTAAAGCAGGTTCCTGGAACACAAAAGGGTGAGAAGTTTCAACACTGCCAATATTAAAGAATTATATGTTTGGTCTTACATATCTCTCCAACTTCAACTTATACCTTTCTTGTTTAATGTGCTTTAATCATAAAGGTTCCTCTATTTCTTAAATACACTAACGTCTGACTTTAAGATCTTGTCAGTTTGTCATCCTCTTGCATTTGCCATCTGGTTCATTAAAATTTAAAATTAGATTATTTATAAAGGCTCTTTTTCTTTTTTAATGTAGACATTTGTAGCTATAAAATTCCCTGATGCTTTGGCTGCATTCTATGAATATTAGAATTTTTAGTTTTTCTCCATTTCTCTTGAAGATCTAATAAATGGTCATCCTAGAATGATTCATGTGCACTTAAGAAAGAATGTATTTCTGTTGTTGGATAGAGTGTTTTGTATATCCTTGTTGGGTCTAATTGGTTTATAAAGTTGTTCAATCCCTATTTCCTTATTGATTTTGAGTCAAGTTGTTCTATCCACTATTGAAAATGAGGGATTGAAGAACTATTCAATTGTTATGATAGAACTGTTTAGTTTTTCAAATCTGTCAATGTTTGTTTCATATATTTAGGGACTATATTGTTTTGTGTGTATATGCTTATAAGTGTTTTATCTTCTTGATGAATTGACACTTTTTAATACATAATGTCCTTTTGTGCTTTTTTTCTAACAACTTTTTACTTAAAGTCTGTTTTGTTTGATATTAATATATCTACCCCAGCTCTCGTTTAGTCACTGTTTTCAGGAGTATCATTTTTCTTTTTCATCCTTTTACTTTAAACTAATTGTGTCTTTATGCGTAAAGCGAGTGTCCTATAAACAGTATATAGGTCTATCGTTCCCCCCCTTCTGTCAAATTTTGTCTTTTAATGGGGAATTTACATTTAAATAAGTTACTGAAATGAAGGACTTAGTTCTGGTATTTTGCTATTTATTTTCTCTATATTTTTCCTACAAGTTTTTTCCAGTTCTTCTAATACTTCTGTTGCTTGATTTTGTTCTATTGAACCATTTTGATTCCATCTTCATTTCTTTTTCTGTATACTTTCCCGCCCTTTGTTGTTGTATGGAGATTACAGTTAATATCTTAAATTTACACCAATATAATCTAAAATTATAAAATTAACTTCAATAACATATATTAACTGCACTTCTTTTTTTCCTGCTCTTTCCCTTTACATTGTTACTTGTCACAAATTACATGTATATATCACGTTCCGATTATACAGATTGACAGTTATTATTTTACACATTTTAAAGCACAGAGGAAACAAAGGCGTTACAAGCCAAAAAAATAATACTTGTTCTTATATTTAACTATGTAGTTACTTACCTTTCTGGAGATCTTTAGTTTTTTAAATGGCTACTTAGTGTTCTATTCTTTCAGCCTGAAGGACTCAATTTAATATTCTTATAGGGCATGTCCAGTAGCAAGAAACCCTTTTAGCATTTTTTTTTTTTAATTCTGAGAATGTCTTAATTTCTCTTCTTATTGATAGCATAGTTTTGCTTAATATAGAATTTTGGTTGACAGTTTTTACTTTCAGCACTTTAAATATGTTTTCCTGCCTTCTGGACTCTACAGTTTAAGATGAAAAATAAGTTAATTTTATTGAGAATCTCTTATTCATAATGAGTCACTTTTCTCTTGTCATTTTAAAGATTTTTGTTTTGTCTTTGGCCTTGGACAATTTTATTACATGTGCCATAGGTTGGATCCCTTTGTTTTTATCTTGCTTGAAGTTTCTTGATATTGACTATATGGATTCTTATTTTTCATGAGATTTAGGAACTTTGGGAACGTTATTTCCTCAAATATATTTTTTCTGCCACTTTCTTCTCTTTATGAAACTATAATAAGGAGTATATTGGCGTGTATCTAGCACTTCTGTGGTTCCTTAGGCTCTCCTTTTTTCTCTTGATTTACTTTCTGCTTTGCAGACTAGGCGATTTCAATTGCCCTATCTTTGAGTTTGCTAATTATTTCTTCTACTTGTTAAAATCTATCATTGAACCCCTCTAAATTAAAATTTTATTTCAGCTACTATACTTTTTCAGCTTCAGAGTTTCCATTTGGTTCATTTTTATAATTTTTATCTTTGTTACTTGTTCATATATCATTCTCTTAATTTTATTTAATTTTTTGTGCATAATTTCCTTTAGCTCCCTGAGCATATTGAAGATAGTTAGTTTAAAGTATTTGTTTAGTATGCCAATATCTTGGTTTCTTCTGGGATGTTTTTCTCTTAATTTTAATTTTAACTTATGATTGGGCTATATTATTCTGTTTTCTGTTTAATTTGTAATTTTAAATAATATAATATGATAACTCTAGAAATCAGATTCTTCCCCTTCTCTAGGGATTGCCCATATTACCAGTGGAAGGTTGCAGTACTCCATTTGTTTACTGAGTTTTCCAAACTACTTCTGCAAGGGCTATATTTTTTGTATGGTCTCTGGCCTGCCTTCTGTTATCTTTGTAGTCCATAAGTGACCTGACAGATATTTTCTTGAATGCTTATTATAATGGGGTTGGGGCAGAGGAAGGGGGAGGAGAGGGAGAGAGAGGGAGAGAGAGAGAGAGAGAGAGAGAGAGAGAGAGAGAGAGAGAGAGAGAGAGAGAGAGAGAGAGAAATTGTCTCACTTTAAATTCACTCCAACAGGTGCCATTAGGGTAGCTAGTATAGCCCGAGGGGACAGAAACAATGGCCCTTTTCTGCACTGGCATTTCACTGAACCACCAAGCAGATCAAAATGCACAACCCTGATCCTTGGAAGATAAAGTCCTTATTGCCCACTGGCACCATCAAGACATACCAGCAATGGAGGCCAACATCTCTATGGCTATCTGCCATGGGTCTGGGGACTGGAGGATGGTAGCTGCTACACTAAACGAAATTAACCAAAATTTACCACCTTCTTTCATTATCAAGAAGAAAGCACTTGCTTCATGCTGCAGGTATTTGAATAGACTCCAGAGTTCCAAAATAGTTGACTCTGATAATTTTTGCCACCTGAATTATTGCTTCCATTGAAGATGTGTATTCTAGGACTTCCTACTTTGCCATCATCAAGCTGATATTTTTCAGTATTTATGTAATGCTTTCATGAAATATGATGAGAATTGTAATATCATATTTGCTATTTTGGGAAAAATGAATTGATTTAAAAATAAATATGCTTATATTAAAATAGCAATATATAAATATTAAGATAAAACAACAAATAAATAAATGGTATTAACAACTATATATTCTTCAACATAAGAACTAGTTCTCAAATAAGTATTTCAGGGTTTAAATTCTAAAAAACATGTTTATATATTTTTAAGTATTTTTGCTTCTGTGAAAATAATTATGTTTTATTTTCTCAGATACCTCTTCCCCCATAAATTCTGAATTTAAAATATTATAAATCACTATTTAAAAGTAGTTTCTTTTTCTTTTTTATAATTATAAATAATCTCTTTTTTATATTAAAATAGAAACTGATACCCTCACCTTCAATTATTATTATTTTGTTTGTTTTGATCACTTTCTTGCCTATGTTTAATACTAGATTTTTTTTTTTAATCTCTAGGAGTTTCTTGCATATGCAAGTTACCAGAGTCTTTAATTTTTTGACAATATATGGTTGGCTCTTGACTATAGAAATGAGCCCAGTACTAGGAATATAATGCAGGCATATAAAATATCTTTTGTTGTTAAGACTGTAGATATTGCTATAACTTTTTCTGGCTTTAAAGTGATTATAGAACAACAGTAGACAAGTCTAGATTCTCTCTACTTTAGGTGGCCTATTTTTTTTTCCCTCTTCTTTGGAAGCCAGAAAAACATGTTCGCATCTACCATTAGTAGTATAATGAACATATATTTTTTACTTTTCTTTTTACATAAGATATAAATTTGAACTGAAGTTTACTTCTCTCATTTGAATTTCCACTAGAGAGAAATGTTTCTCCATTTTAGCTGAATGTAAAATTTCTGTTCTATGTTTAGATTCTCTACTCCAAGAGGAAATATATCTATTGTTGATTTGTCTTTATAATTCCCCATAGATTTGTGTTTCTTCTCTTGTTATTTAAGTTTTAGTTATGTTTTCTCTAAATTCCTATGACTATCTCAAATCTGTCTTCCCTGGCTGTAATTTATTTCTAGCATTGAACTTACTCTTTCTTGTTATACTATTAAAAGGGTAGTGCTGTTTTTTAATCCAGTCTTAGCTATAAAATCTTTCAATTTTAATATATTATATTTTATAAAATTCATCATTATTTAACATCTTAATATATGCGTATTTTTAAGATACTCTACTATACAAAACAATTACGGAATACTTTCTTCTATTTTTCTGTTGGATTTTATTTTTTCTTAACAGAGAAAAATGACCAATTTTATGTATCAGCTTGCTGAAGATATGTAAGGTGCCCAGTTTTTGGCCAAACTCTAGTCTTAATGTTGCTAGGAAGATGTGATATTATTTAGATTAGCCAACTTTGAATAAATGAGATCATCCTCTATAGTCTGAGTGGGTCTCATACATTAGTGAGGGCCTTAAAAGAAAACAATGAAGAAATGAAGAAGAAATTCTACCTCCAGGTGCCTTCAAATTCTAAATTGCAACATCAATCCTTCCCTTGAGTCTTCAGCCTAACACATGCCCTGTGGATTTCAAACTTGCCAGCTCGTACAAACATATGAGTCAATTCACTTCTCTTTCTCTCTCTCTCTTTCTCTCTCCCTCTTTCCTCTCATAGATATCTATTTAGATATAGATATAGATAATGTACTCATATATACATAAGTATTTTATATATAAGTATACATATTATATATTTAATGTGTGTGTGTGTGTGTGTACACACACGCATCCTATTGATCTGAGAGAAACTTAACTAATACACCATGTATCTTTCTCTCTCTTCCCCTTCTCTTTCTTCTGTTTTTCCATTCTTGTCTCCATGATACCATTGTTACCAGTGCTATCAATTATTTTCCTAGATGGAAATTACTCTAGAATATGTCATAATCTGATGACTAGTCATGTGTTTTTGAGATGCTGCAGTAATACATGAGCTTCTGAAGTGAGGTATAATTGAGGAGTTTTACTTAATCTAGATCTTCTTTCAGTTTCCTTTCCTTCAGATTCTGTTTGATTTCCTTGAAATGCTCTTTTATCTATTAAACTTATATTTCAACATTTTTCTTAGGAACAGAGGTAAGCATTTTGCTGTACTATGCCAGAAAAGTTTTCATTGTTTGGTCAAAACTTTTAGAACACTATATTACCAGAATGGTCCACTTATACTGATGATGATAAATATGTGTCTGGATTTGATTCTTTGTTCTGTTCTGTTAAATATGGGAATAAGAAAGTCAGTAATTTAATATACTCTTTTTTCATATTTCATTATAAAACACATAACAGATAAATATATTTAAATATTGCATAATGTAAGCATTATAAAATCACTCAGCTTAAGAAATGGAACATTTTATTTATTTACTAAGCCATTGACTTTTAAGAATTGCATTTTAATTTAAAATATATAGGGTTTTCCTATATATTTATTGTTATTTAATTTACTTCTATTGTGGTCAGATATCTCCATATGATTTTGGTCATTTCAAATTTATTGAAATTAGCTTTATGGCTCAGCATATGATCTATCTTGGAGAATATACTATATGCACCTGAAAAGAATGTTAGTGTCCTATAAATATCAATTAAATCAAGGGATTGGTAGTATTGTTCAAATTAAATAGATATTTGGATATGTTTGTCTAATTGTTCTATCAGTTGCTGAGGAGAGATGATAAACTCTCTAGTTGTGATTTTGGAATGGGATATTTCCCCCTTTATATCTGTCAAGTTTTGCTCCATATATTTTTCAGCTCCAGTATTAATCTGCATTTGAAGTTTATGTCTTTCTAATTAACTGAATTTTTATCATCATTAAATGTTGCTCTTAATTTCTTTAATAACCCATGTCTTGAAGACTCCTTAATTAATATTTATATAATGGTGCATTCTTTTTGTTAACATTTATATCAACTACACAGGATCCATTTTCTCTTTAGATTTAAGTCTTTTCTTGCAGGAATCAGGTAGTTAAGTTTACTTTCTTCTTCTGTTCCAATAATCTCTGCATTTAAATTATGACGTTTAATTTATGAACATTTTCTTTTGTTTTCAAATAGTATAATTTTTTTGATATGAGATACAATTTATATACAAAATGTACAGTAATATTAAGTGATAATTCTAGGAGTTTTGGCAGATATATACAGTTAAATAACTTCTACCATAATCATAATACAAAATATTGCTACTTATTAGCCCTTGGCCTAGCAAATGGGACCAATTAATTGCTTTCTGCTACCATAGTTATACCTTTTATAGCATTTATTGTAAAAGGAATTATACAGACATTTTTTTCACTAAAAATAATGCTTTTGAGATCTATTTAGATTGCCATGTATAACAGCAATTTATTCTTTTTAATATCGATCAATCAATTATTGTATAGATATACAAATTTAACTTACTATCAATACTTTTGTTAATGTATCTTTTTTGTTGTTTCTAACCATGGCTATTATGGATAAATTTCTCAAAACAGTTATTTTTGAATACAAATCTTTTTGTTGACATATTTTTTATTACTCTTAGGTAAATACTTATAAATGGGGCATCCCCTATATATAGGCTTATCTTCCTAAGAAACTGCTAAACTGTTTTCCAAAGAGGCTTTACATTTTTTTTTATTCTTGTCAGAAAAAATGTGTAAACATATTTGTTCTGAATCATTGCAAATACTTTATACTTTCGAAATTTAAAATTTTGCCCATTCTGCTGTGTACATAGTGGTACCACATTATGGTTTTAATTTACATTCAATATTACTTAATGATATTGAATATTTTTTCATGTATATTTGACATTGGGATAGATTTTTCTTGTTAAATGGTTATAAAGCTTGGGTCTATTTTTAATTGGGTTATTTGTCTTATTAATAAGTTTTCTTAATTTATTTTTAATAACAGTTAACAATACAATTTACATTAGGTACAGGTATAAAACATAGAAATTAGACATTTATGTAACTTATGAAGTGAATACCCCAGTAAATCTAGTATACATCTAGCATCATACATAGTTATTACAATATTATTGACTATATTCCTTATGCTATAATTTACATCCCCATGACTATTTTATAACTACTAATTCATACTTCTTAATCTCTTCCTCTTTTGCACCTGTCCCCACCATCTCCCTACCATCTGACAACAATCAAAATGTTCCTGGTATCTAGGAGTTTGTTTCTGGTTTTGTTTGTTTGTTTGTTTATCTTGTTCTTTAGATTCCACACATAAATGAAATCATATGGTATTTGTCTTTCTGTATCTGACATTCCACTCAGTATGATACCCTCTAACCCTCTAGGTTCATCCATATCGTTGCAGATATCAAGATTTCTTTCTTTTTATGGGTGAGTAATATTCCGTTTCATATTATGTACCATCTCTTTTTTATCCATTGATGGACACCCGGTTGCCTTCATGTTTAGACTATTGTAAATAATGCTGCAATGAACAAATGGGTGCACATGTCCCCTCTAATTAATGTTTTGGGTTTCTTTGGATAAATACCCAGAATTGGGATTGTTGGGTCCTTCTTTATCTCTTCCTATAGCTTTTGTTTTAAAGTCTGTTTTGTCTGGTATAAGCATTACTACCCAAGCTTTTTTTAATTCTATTTTTTATGAAATATATTTTTCCATTTCTTTACTTTTAGTTTATGCTTGTCTTTTGATCTGAAGTGAGTCTCTTATAGGCAGCATATGTAGGGACTTATTTTCTTGTCATTCAGCTACCCCGAGGCTTTTGATTGGAACAGTTAATCCATTTACATTTAAAGTAATTGTTGATAGTATTATTGCCATTTTATTGTTCATATTTTTGCTTTTTTTTTTCTTTTTTCTTCTTAAAGAAGTTTCTTCAATATTTCTCGTAATATTGGTTTGGTGATGATGAACTCCATCAATCTTTTTCTTATCTGGGAAGCTCTTTGTGTTTTCAGATTCTAAATGATAGCTTTGATGGATAGAGTAACCTTGGTTATACATCCTTGCTTTTCATTACTTTAAATGTTTTGTGCCAATCCCTTCTGACCTGAAAAGGTTCTTCTGAGAAATCTGCTGACTGTCTTATGGAAGCTTCTTTGTAGGTAACTACCTGCTTTTCTCTTGCTGCTTGTAAGATTGTCTTTACCTCTGGAATTTTAATTATGATGTGCCTTGGTGTGAGCTTCTTTGGGTTCATCTTGTTTGGGACTCTGTGTCCTAGACTTGTATGTCTAATTTCCTTCACCAGGTTAAGGAAGTTTTTTGTCATTATTTCTTCAAATAGATTTTCAGTTCTTTGCTCGTTCTTTTCTCCTTCTGGTACCTTTGTGATGCGAATGTTGTTAATGTTGTTGATGTTGTCCCAGGAACCCCATTATACTATAGTCATTTTCTTGGATTCTTTTTTATTTTCTGTTTTGATTGGGTATTTTCTGTTACCGTACCTTCTAAATTGCTGATTTGGTCCTCTGCTTCATCTAATCTGTTGATTCCCTCTAGTGTATTCTTCATTTAAGTGGTTGTATTCTTCATTTCTGACTGGTCCTTTTTTGTTTGTTTGTTTTCTATATCCACTTTTATGTTTTTTATCTCTTTGTTGAAATTCTTACAGAGGTCATTGAACATCCTTACACATAGTATTTTGAACTCTGCTTCTGGTAGATTGCTTGTCTCCATTTTATTTAGTTCTTTTCCAGAGTGTTGTTCTGTTCTTTCACCTGGGACATTTTTATTTGTCCCCCAATTTTGGTTGCCGCACTGTATTCATTTCTATGTATTAGGTAGAGTTGCTATGCTACCTGGTCTTAGTGCAGTCGCCTTGTATAGTAGATGTCCTGTGAGGCCCAGTGGTACACACTTTCTTATCACCTAATCCTGGTGCTTCAGATGTATTTTTGTAGAGCTTGCATGCCCCCTTCTGTTGTAGATGAGCTTTGGTTGCTGATAGCACATCACTGACAGGGACTGATTCTCAGACTGATCAATTGTAAGGACTTTTTGTGACTACAATGGAGGAGCTGTTATACAAGTGCTGGTCCTAGCAAACAGAAATCACTTTAGTGGGGCTCGAGTTCCTGCCCAGTCTGCTTTTTGTGTGTGTCATGCTTGGAGGTAGCTGGACAGTGCTCTTGCTAGATCAGAAGTTGAACACTGGGTGTTTTACCTCTTGTAACTCCTGGGAGGAGCCCTACCACAGGCCAAATTTAGCTGCAGCCTGTGACCTGCCTAAGACCACCTGGCACAGACCACCAAGCAATACACAGATGGCCGCTACCTGTGCTGGACTTGGAGGTGCCTGGGAGAGGCCAACCTGCAAAGCAAGGCTGGCTGCTATCAGTGCCAAGCTTGGGGCTGCTCAGCAAGAGTTATGGGACATGCCAAAGCCACACGCTACTTGTTTTGGGTTTGTGAACCTTTGAGAGATTTTTGTTAAAATGAGCCAAGAGAGTTGTTTGTATGGAAAAGCCACTAGAAGTGTCTTGAGTAGGTCTGAAAATTGGGTGGGGCTGGATCTCAGGGTGGGGTAACTAGTGTTACCCAGGTTAAGAGAGACTCAGATATGGCAGCCACCTGGGTCTGCAGGGGAGGTCAGGGGAGGAATCAACAAAGGAACAATGGTTTCTGCCAACATTTCTGTCTGGGAAAAAGCTGCTCCTCCAGCTTTTTCCCTGAAGCCAGACGTTTCAATTCCTCCCCATATGTTCTTGGCACCTTTTAAACTGTTGCTCCAGTGCTGGAGCTCAGAGGAAGTGAGTCCATCAGTGAGTAAGTGTATATGCACGGGCCCCTTAAAAGGGATTCCTAGGAACTCCAGCAGACCTGTCTCACTCAGCCACAACCTTGCGTGGTTTTCACAACCAGAATTTGTGGAGACTTCTCTTCTTGGCCCTAAAACTCTGGGCTGGAGAGTCTGGTGTGGGGCTTGGATTCCTTGCTCCTGGGTGGGGGGGAGGCTCTAGAACCGAGATATTTCTCTCAATTTTTAACTGCCACAAGTGTGTGTGAGAACCAACCTGTTCCGCATATCTGCCCCTCCTACCAGTCTGACGTGGCTTCTTTATATCCTTAGTCATAGGACTTCTGTTCAGCTAGGTTTCAGGTAATATACTCTGACGGTTTTTCTGTAGTTTGGTTGTAATTTTGAAGTGGTTATAAAAATATGCAAATACAGCACTTATCTATTTTGCCATATTGACTGGAAATCTTATTATTAAGTTTTAAAAGCTCTTTATTCATATTTTTTGTAGACATCTTCAAATATGTATCTTGACATTTCATTTTCTTAACAGTATCTTTGAGGAGCAAAAATTTAAATTTTATGAATTTCGATTGATGAAACTAGTTTCTATATCTTTTTTTGTATACTATTTATGAAATCTTGACCAAAGTCAAGGTTAAAAATTTTATTCTATTTTTATTTCTAAAGAAGTTGTGTTCTCTTAGTTCTTATATATTTCTATGAAACATTCTGAGACACTTTCTATATGGTGTGAGTGTTGAGGTTTTATTTTTGTTTTGGTTTTTGTATATGGGTACCCAATTGTTTCAGCAAGTTTTGTTGAAAACAGCTTCAATTAGAATTTCTTGGGAATTTTGTCGAAAATCAGTCCTTTATCTTTGTATGAGCTTTTTTGGACTTTGTTCTGTTCCATTTAAATATATATATTTCTATTCTGACACCAGAAAAAAACAGTCTTGGTTCTGTGACTTCATACTACTGAATCTTGAATTGTCCAAATTTGTTCTCTTTTGGAGTTATTTAGCTATTCTAAGGAATTTCCAGGTACATACATATTTTAGAATTAGATTGTGAATTTATACCAAAAAAACCTGATATTTGATATAGTATATATAATATAATTGATAATCTAGGTTTATCTTGTCTTTTTACCTTGATAAACTCATTAATTTCAGCAACTCTTGTAGAGTGCTTAGAATTTTTCCTGTCTTTAGTTATTTATAAATAAAGTCTATTTTATTTATTCCTCTCTAATATTTAATTTATTTTTTTCTCCATAAAATTGGTTATTACACTTAGTACAATGAGCAATAAAGTGGTAAGGATGATATGTTTGACATGTTATTAATCGTAAGAGGAAAATATTCAGTTTTTTAACATTAAGTACGTTAGTCAGAATGTTAGAGATGCCCTTTATCTGTTTCCTCTCTGTTATGAATTTACAATTAGTGTTTTTTTAAATGAAGAATCAGCATTGAATTTAATCTCTTGTTTTTATACTTATTGAGATTACTATGGGGTTTTACTTTTGTAGTTTATTAATGTGGTCAGTTGAATTGGTTGATTTTCAAATTTTAAAGCAACTTTATATCACTGTGAGATGAAATTCATTTTGTAATGGTTGATTATCTTTTTTATGTTTTCCTGGATTTGGTTTGCTAAAAATTATATTTCTCTGTATTAAATTTGCTACAATTTTTAGGAAGTTTGCCTCTGTATATGATCTGTGGTTTTATTTTCTTACATTGACTCTCTTGATTTGGTTATCCTGGTAATACAGGACTTATAAAGTAAGATGAGAGATTCTCTTCTGCTTTATTTCTAAAAGAAATTGTGAAGAATTGGTATCATCATTTTCTTAAAAGTGTGATAGAATTCACTAATGAAGCCATCTGTCCTGAGGTTTCCTTTAACGGAATGTTTTTAATTCATATTAAATTTCCTAAATGTATGTAGGGGTAATTTGATTATCCATTTCTTCTTGAGTGTGCTTTGGCATTTTAAGCAGTTTGTCCACTTACATTAAGTTGTCAAGTATGTTGGCATAACAGCTCTAAAAATATCCAATTATTATTATTTTAATTCTTAATATCTATAATCATGTCAACTTTTTTGTTTCTGACATTGAAAAACAAAACTTTTTGATCTAAGAAGTTCTTTTAGGGTAGTCTGTTAAAAGATGGAGAGCTGGTACTAAGGTCTAGGTGTATTTTTCTTTTCACATTTCTTTTTTTTTTTTTACTCCCAGGCAGACATCCTTCCCATCTCACAGGAGGTGGGGGAAAAAAGAAGACACAACTTATATTTAATAGCGTTTCCCAGAAGAAAGAAGAATTTAATTACATTTATATGCCACAGAAAACCAAATGACTGGAATAAAAATGCTATTTGATATGAATAAAGATGATTTACTCAGTTGACTGTATCCTGGCATTAAAAAAAATCAAGCATAAAATCTTGAGTATTGGAAACCACTGAGCAGTAAGTGAGCTAAATGATCTAGTTATATATTCACAGACCCCAAAGTGTTGGAATTCAGAAATACTTTTAAAATTGCATCATTTCACAGACAAGAAATTTTACTATGTGCTCAATAAATTTTGATGACTAATTTGACTTTTAACATTTATAAGAAAATTATTTTATAAGTTTTCATGATAAAGAACAAAAATGAATAGAAAATTCCAGTGGCTACTCTTCTAGAAAAAAATATTTTAAAAATGTAGTGGCCACAGAAGAACCTCAATAAAAACTGGCTGTTTTACATTGAAACTAGCCAATTAAAAACTTGTCTGAGCATCTTTTCTCTATGAATGTAGTCTTGAGCATTTTGATATCACTACATGTGCAAGAACCTATTTAAGGGAAAATTAAATAAAAAATTATATTTTAAAATTGAAAATCAAAAATTAAATGTAAACTAGAAAGTATGATTGAAAAATTTGTTAAGTAAATTGTGGATTATATAAACTCAAAAACCCTCCATGGATTTACATTAAATATAAACTGGAAATGGAATGGAGTAAACATTACTCTTTTAAAATGCAAAAATAATTCCAGGTGATTATTCCTTTTCATATAGGCTAGTTTCAATGACGTTTCAAAATTATTTTTAAAAACACAACCAGAGATAAAACTCTGTCATAAAACACAATTATGTATAAATGTGGACATAATTATAGATTTAGAGCTATATGGGCATGGGTATAATTTTCAGATTCTCCAAATCTCTAAAACAGGCAACTTTATTGCATCACATAACTTTTCTTAGACACATAACAATACTTACAGAAAATTTTAAGACATCATCCTACTGGAAAAGTATTCTAAGCCTTAAGTTTTATTCCCATATTTTCCATAGACATTGCATTGTACTGGTACTATGCTTCCTAACCATAATTTTTCAACAGAGAATCCATGAACACTAAACCATGTTGTGGTCTTTTTTTTTTTCCCCCAGAGCTTTCATTTATGGTATTATTGTAGAATGAAGTATCCTACTTCTGTCACTGAAAGCAGCAAACAAAAATCTGTGCTCAAATTTTTGAATCAAACTGATTATAGCTGTTGTGTCATACTTTGCTTTTATATTAGTTTTCAACTGAATTCAATTACACAGTGTGCTTTATGCCACCATAGAATGAATGGCAGGACAAAGATGAATGAACACAACTGTTGCAATTGATTGATCCCACTATGCCTAAAAATGTCAAAGAATAAAAGCAAGAATAGTATTCATCCGTTAACTACTGGTAATTTGTCAAATTAACTGAAAATTTCATGAAATCCATTGAATTGAATTTTTTTTTGATATTTTGAGAATGTTAAACAAATGATATATAGAGAGACAATTGATTTTTTTCTTAAATTGATACTTTAAAAAGAATATTTCTTCTTAGTACTTGTTTGTAATGTTTATGTTTTCCATATATTAAAAAAATAATGCATGCATAATGATAATGAGTATATAAACAATTCAAAGGAGTAAATGCCAATATATATGAATTGTAAATATTTTTATTTATTAAAGTTCCCATTGTATTATGCTGCTGACAATTAAAAAGAAGAATTATGTTAAAATTTTTATTAAAAGTATTTATTATTGACATTGTCATTTTATATAATTTAGATTTAGGTGTAGCATGTTATAATAAATATAATTATTCAATATTTTGGATTATAATTTGCATGATTGTGGAATTGAGAAGATTTCCATGACGATTAATATGATGATCTATTATAAAGTAGTAACCAAATTGTTAAAGTATATGTTAGAAACCTAATCCACTAAGGATAAATACAAGCAGATGATGGGTTTATTTATATTCCATGAGAAGTTAAGGGATAAGGAGTTTGGACCTCGTATTACAACATTGTTATCAAGAAATAATGTCATTCAGTCATTAGCATGTGATTTTATTCTCATGTTGCTGGAATCTTCTGTATGTCTAAGCCTTACATTCACAATTCTGGCTGAAATAGATCAGAAAGACCAATACTGTCTTTATTCCGAGTCTTTTTAAAAAATAATTTGGGAAGATAGACCTTCCCCAAGCTTCCAGCTCAGCTCCAAGATTATGTGCTTAAAGACAGAAGACAACAACAGTAGATTTGGGCATGTTTGTAAAGAATTAATTATATTGTGTTCCATGGGCAGCCTTATACGTGAGGGGTTTGGGGATTTTTTTCTTTCAAAA
Organism: Eonycteris spelaea; assembly: GCA_003508835.1. Lineage (NCBI taxonomy): Eukaryota > Metazoa > Chordata > Mammalia > Chiroptera > Pteropodidae > Eonycteris > Eonycteris spelaea. The sequence continues at coordinate 6,778,221 of PUFA01000095.1, forward strand.
ATTAATTAACATATCGATTTGATTGTTTTTAATGGGTTTCATCACACAGCGTGTAGTAAACTTGATATAGTAAAAAAATGCTCAAGTTGTGAATTCTCGTTTTTATTCTACTGCTTCTGTTATAGAAGTGACTACTGTATAACTTATGAGTTCTGTAGCAAGCAAGCTTATAATTTATCTATATCTATATTAGTGAAAGCAGGGCCTCCAAAGGCCTTTGCTTAAAGCTATTCTGCATTATAATCAGATGAAATGTTGATAAAATTGACATTCTATCTTCTTATTCAAAAATTTATGTGACACATAACCATATCCAATTTGTAGATAAGATGTTATAATAGAAAAAAGGGACTTCATATGCAACAATTCAGCCTTTGGCTTTACGTACAGGCATAGTGTGCACTGGAATTGTAATGTCTTTGGGAAATATTTTCTGTACATGAATCTGATCCTTTGTCTTTTTTGACTTAGGAAAATTTTTCTACATTTTAAGACATCTGTCAAGACCATTATGTCTCAGTTCTTCAGAATACCTCCAAGGAACAGAAAATGCTAATAAGTTCTTTATTAACTCACTATTAAATAAAAATTGATTCTTAGAAAAGGCTCTGTTCTGCAGTAGAGTAGGTCTTAACAGTAAAGGACTTGGATGGATAAAGGCTTATGAACAGTAAAATTTAAATAAAGTTACAATACTGTCAAAAATTTAAAAATTATTTATATATATGTTTCATTTCTACTTTTGATTTTCACTTTTCTTTTGTCTCATTCTTTATTCTCTTTCTCCTTATATTTTCCCTTCTTCCACTCTCCTTGCTTCATTGTGTTTCTTCCTTCTTTTTTTCTATTTCTTTCTTTCCTGTCTTATTTCTCCCTTTTAGTAAATTAAAGTTGAAAGAAAGGTGCTTTATAAAGTAAGATTTTAGTCAACCATTTTCAGATTACACTTTCTGTGTGATTTAATTTGAAAACACTGAATGTGTTTGGATTAAAATATATGTAATTCAGTGTGTTATTTTTAAGGCACAATTTTATTCATATTTGATGTGGAATCTTGAGATTTTAACAATTATTGTGGTTGAACTGAGGATGTATTTATGCTTCCATCTAAAAAGTAATAAGAGTAATTTTAACTTTACATGTCAATAATAACATTTTTTTATGTGAGTTTTTGGATTTGCATTGTTATGTTCTAATTGGAAAACACAAGTGGGTTAAGAAAATAGATTTGTGTTTGTGCTATTAAATCAATTTTTTTCAGTTCAGTTTAGTTGGATATGATTTCTTATTATTAAGTGCTAGTGCAGTTAAATATTTTCTTGAATTAAGTCTATAAGATCTGAGGAATATTCAGCCAACATTTTTATTTTTATATCTCTGAGGAAGAAAGGGAGAGAGGAAAGAGAGAGAGTGAATATAAGCTGTTGGTATGTGGCTTTTAAATTTCTACTTTCAAAAATAGCATTTGTTAGAAAATGTTCACTACTAGGTTAATCTTTCTTGTACGTTGGGTAAATAAATATTAAAAATTGAGCATATAAAATTTCTGGGACTTATCTGCTTAAAGTTGTCCTTCTGACTGTATAATCATGTCATACTTAAAAATGCTGTTGCCTAAGTTTTCTGTTTTGAAAGTACTAAATATTGGGATACTAATGTTAATTTTTACTTTTATAAAATAACCATACTAAAATAAATTGTAAAAACTGATGACACTCAACTTTTAATTTTTAGTATAAAATAAAGCAAATTATTTTATAACACTAATAAATTATCTCTGATATTCTTTATTTACACAAATGTTTCTCAGTAGTACTTAAACACTTTTTCCATGGACTCTTTTTTCATTCTTGTGAAGTCTATGAACCATCTTCTCAGGAGAATATTTTTAAATACAGTTTGCCTTTAGTATGTGTGAGCTCTACACCCACAGAGTCAACCAACTGGATAGAAAATATTCTTAAAAATAATATGCTACATTGTTGCTGCTGACTACTATGTAGTTAGGCTTATGATGGTTGGGTCTGTATGAACCTTGTACACACTTATTTCCCTTGTCAGTATTCCCTACATAATACAGTATAACAACCATTTAAATAGCATTTAGATTATATTAGATATTAAAGTAATCTAGAGGTGATTTTATGAGAGGAAACACATAGCTTATATTGCAAGTACTACACCATTTTGCATAAGGGACTTGAGCATCCACAGATTTGATGTTCACAGGAGTCCTAGAACTAGTCTCAGCATATACCAAAGGATGACTACAGCTAAGATGAATTAGATAGACTTACAAGCATTACATTGAAATAGTCATCTATCTCTCTATTGATCAATTAATTGATCTATCATCCATCTATTTATTTATCACTCCTTTATTAACATAGTAAATAAAAAATCTAATGCCATTAACAATTACCACCATTGCAAAATAGAGACATTAAATATTTCAAGATCTCTAGAAAAACTAATTTAATGTGAAATTACTATCTTTCATTTTCAATGATAAGTCATATATACTACTCATACTAATATGGTGTGTTGCCTCTATTTAGAGCTAAAGAAAACACTAAATTTCACTTATACTTTAGTAGAAATAAAATGTAATTTTTTACCATCTGTGATCATCAGCTCATTATTCTCAGACTTTTTAACTATTGTTTATGGACTGTGTATTAGGAATCAGTGATTATACTGAGTGCCTGATTTTTCACTGTACTAGATATCTGCTATTCTGATGAACAAAACAAAATTTTTTCTTTAGAGGAACTTATCAACTAGCAGAAAAAAGGTAGAATTGCAGTGAGATAGCTCTAATAAATACAATAGTAGAGGCATATGCTAAGGAAGTACGCATAGAAGAGGATATTGTATGAAACACAAAACATGAGGACATTAATGATAATATTAGAAATATGAAGGAATCCACAGTACAAAGAATTGAAAGAGACATACATTCCAGATCTAAGCAATAACAAAAATGTAAAGACCCAGAGATATGGCAATTAACATTATATTGCATGTTTTATTGTTAGTATTGTTAGTATTGTTCCTGTACTATATTTTTTCTATATCATATTATGAATTTGCTATTAAGCTCTTCTTCAAGAGCAAGTGAAAAAAATCAGCATGTGATGTTTGTTTTATTTTGTCATATATTTAAATACTCATCTCTGCTATATTAGGACAATTTTAGAAAGTGATTTTTTTTCCCTTTTTATCATAAAGACAAATTTCACTTCCAGCTAGGGTGGACTAGGTTGTATGAAACAAAATGTTCTTCCAAATTACTGAAACATTAGACTGTTGAGCTAGATCCCAGAGAGAGGTAAACAGAGGGATTTTTTTGTTTGTTTTTTTTTTTTTTTTCAACCTTTGCTTAATTTTGGTCTGTATAAGCAAAACTAACCAACTAATCAACCTTTACTACCATAAACAACAACAAAAACAACAGCAAATCTACAGAGAAAACAAACTAAACACCAACCAATAAGACAGTTGCAATTTTAAAAGAAATGTCAGTTAAATCAAAGGTATTAACTTCTTTGGTGAAAACAATGTTGAATAACCCTTTATCAAATTGGTAAGAGGTCAACTTTTGATTATTAATTCTCTCCAATGATCATGTATTTCATAAAGGTACCCACTGCAGAAGAGTAGTTAAGATTTACAAGTACATATGGAAGAAATTGGTAGAGTGGAATATACTAGAATTCCAGTTGCACTTAAGATGAGCTGATCAATAGAATAACTTTGGATGGGTGTTTAAACAGATAAAAAACCAAACATGAAGGTAACTGACAGGAGAAATATGTATTATATTCTTAATTTCTCCCTTCTAATGACTATACAACACCTTGTCTCATTTATAAGTTAACTAGATGTAAAACTGATGTTTTAGGTATTTCAACTGTAATTATTTACCCCTCTATTTTTACTCTTATTAGTTTTCTGAGGTTTTAAAACCCTTTCCCTCTTTATCTTCCTCCTTCCCTTATTTGCTTTATTTATCTTTCATTTTTTTCTTTCCTATCAAAATCTGTATTAATATTTTCAGAAACTATTATTCTCAATAAAGTATTATACACCACATCATTGCAATGTTCCTAAATATTTTAGCACAACAATTTTTGGCTCATTCTTGTTGCAGATTAGATACCATTCAAAAGAGGAAATAACAACCAATAATTGAATAACCATGTGTCTTTTTCATAGATGTAGCCTTAGGATATGCAATGGTGCTTAAAATTTTATGATTTTAGACAATGGCTTAGTTTTCTAACTCTACATATTAATCCCTAGTTATTAACTCCATATTTTCTCAATACTAGGTCATATGATCACAGTTGCACATGAATTCAAGACTTTGCTTTTAATTACTTATCATGATAAACCTTCAACATGTAGAAATTTCTGATCTTTAATACTTCTTCCAAATAATGTGTTTTTTCTTTATTTCTCTCACTCTCATACTTTCTGTCTTTGCCTCTTCTCTCTTTATCTCTTCTCTTTCTCTTTTAGTGTGAGTAGTATAGTGAAAAAGAAAGAAAAATTGGATATAGAGGAATAAATTAGTATGCTGGAGAAAAAGAATTTGAGCTGGAAAGGAGGGGGGGAAGTCAGGCCTTTACATTTAGGTTACTTATACAACTACTTTTATTAATTTTTATTTCACCCAGATTTATTATCCTCTCTTCATTTTATAATTATAGATTATTTTGTCTGCTGAAAGACACACCAGCTCTGGACTGATTGAAATATGGTTTTTTGGTTCCTGTAAATACTATTCTCAGTATAACTACAAAAAAGTAAAAATCAAAAAAATAATTTAAAAAATTAATAAATTTAAAAATAGATAATCGAGTAGCTAAAGACATATTATATATGTCAGTACAAATTGATGTCTTCAGTATTCGACTGAGATCTTGCATCACTATTTAACTTCTGATCACTTTCCCCTTCAACTGCTAATCCAGATTTTTAACTTAATCTAAAAATCTCAAACCTAGGAGCTCATTCTCATCTCATTCTATTTTAATTATCAGTAGAGAAATTTGCTTGCCAATTTACAGAAAATCAATAGCATTAAGCAAAACTTCAATTCCTTTTCTTGACATATACATCCATCTTCATTTTCTTCCTTCCACCATCATATAATTTTTGTTGTTTTTGTTTTGGTTAAAGAAGGAATCAGTGTTTGTGTTTTCTCTCTTCAAAGTCTAGGCTTCCTGATTCACTCCTCTAACTTTAACTTCAAACTCAACTCTAGTCATCTTTTTTTTTTTTTAATTTAATGTGAAAATATAACATCTCAATTAATACCAGTAAACTACCATCTTTATTTAGCTCTTATGTGATTTCTCCCACATAATTTTTACACTTCCCTTACTATCTCCTGCTTAGTGAACAAATTTGTATAATGTCATTTATACAATAACATTGCATAACACTTTGATTAAGATATCTAACCATTTTTATATTGCTAATTCCACTGAAAATGTCTGTTCTCTTGATTTCTCAGGACAAGTCTTTGATTCTTAAAAATACTCTATTGATATAATCACTCTGTCTTTTACATTTTTCCTTCTTTATCATACCTTATCAAATATCCTTTGTAAGTCCATCTCCCAATATTTTGTTAAATGTTAGTATGTTCTTTGCCTTCTTATCAGTAACAGAATCCAACTCATTGTTTTGTCTCTCACTTATAACCTGATGAATCCCAATCTAGACCTCTAAATTGACCTAAAAATAGATATTCGGTGTCTAATGAACAGCATCCACCTTTTTTTCATATTAAGTAATGAAGACCCAGAGATGGACAAAAACAGATGTCTATTCTTGTATCCATGAATTATATAGAAAGATATTAAAATAAATAACCACACAAATAAATTCACACTTCAAACTGGGGTAAGGGCTATGAAGAGATTCATGGTGACAGGAAGTTTTGAGTAAGATAGTTTGACCTTGTCAACTATGTGTGGAAAGCCTTTCCTAATGAAATAAAACAATATGAATATTAAGGCTCAGTAAGCACAAACTTGGCAAAAGGAAAAAAGATTTTTACATAGGGCAGAGCAACATGTGCAAGGACTCTGTGATAGGACAGAATACAGCACCATAATGCAATTATGTGTTTAATGTAGTTGGAATGGTGAGAATTAAGAGGTATTTTTGTTGCAAGGTAAAGACAATAGAGGTAGGTATCAGAATATAAAGATATATTAAGTTTTTAATTTTTTATTATTAACAGATCAATAGTAAATAATTAAAAATTATGTATTACAACAGTTATCTTTTATGGATATCTAACTTAAAGATTTTGCCTTTGTGTAGACATCAGATTGATGTACAAGAAGGACAATAGATAATATCTAGTGGCTATCCCTGTAGACTGGTATAGGGAATATCCATTTCTATTTGGATAGAGAAGTGTTCAGGGATCCAGAGAAAACTACATTTATTTGTAACATATTTAGAAGTTTCTATTGAGATGACTTAGTGATAAGTAAGATATCGACAGTGAAGCTAAGTTAAAGATGTCATCAAGTTATTAATATCTCATAACTGGATTGTTAATCATGGTTTATTTGTGTGAGAAGAGAACTCTTGGATGTTTGATATGCTTTCAAAATCTCAAAGGAGGGAAATCAAGTAGGCATTTGGAGATATATCTATCTATCGATCTATATATAGATATATATATAGAGAGAGAGAGAGAGAATAGAGGTGGGATATCTGGGAAATCTGGATAAACTAGTAAATTGTTTTCAGGCAGTAAATATGGGAATTTTTATGATTGCTTGAGCAAATATTTTTTAGCTGATATATTGAGAAGAGAGACAAAGACAGAAACTCCAGCAATTCAATCAGTGTTAGAAAAAAAAAAATTTATAAAGGAGAGATAGACGTAGCAACCAAAGAAGATAAAATAGGCCATGAAAGCATAAAAGGTATATCAAAAATGATAAATGTTGCCAAGAAGGTGAAGATTGATAAATGAATTCTCTTCTGTAGTAATATTGTTCTTATAGGAGCTATTTCATTGGAAGTGATAAAAATAGATAATACAGACATAATACTTCATATGTGTAGTTGCTGTTCTAAGCACATTAAATATGTTGTCATTTAATTTTTAGAACAAGGTATGAGGTACATACCATTATAACACTACACAGATGACAAGATTAAGCTATAGAAACTTTATGTGTGTTATACAAGGTAAAATGGCTAGTAAATAGTTGGAATTTGGTTATAAGCATTCTGTCTGAGTCATGATTGTGTGTGATAACAGGAATAACGGTTTGGAGTAAGAAGTGATAGATGTGATGAAAGTAAAATGCAGATATAGATAATTCTTCAGGGGCAAAGTGAGCCATATATTTGAGTAAATGTAAATGAACATTGACTATAGTAAAGTAGCAATAATGTCTGATGAATTTAACATGTGAAAATAATGAAAAACATACATAAAAATAACATATAAGTCAGAGAGTGTTATATGTAGTTGAAGTGTTCCAAGGTCTTTGCATTCCTGAGAAATGTGCATTTGCCTTTTATTCGAATGCAGCTAGTAATTTTTAGATCAAATACTAAAATATTCGCAAAGAAAAACACAAGTATCAAGCAAACGGTGGGTCTAGATAAGATTCAACAAAAAATGAGAGTAGAAGAATAAATAAATAGCAAGGAAGTCAAATGGAAAAGAAAAGATAGATTTCATCTCATATATTTATTAAATGTAATTGGACTCTATTTCTGGAAAAGATATAATAGGCAGAAGCAAGGCAAGAATTCTGTTGCCACACAGAAATAGGTTATTTACAAAAAAAAATCACAATTTTAATTACATTTGAGAATTACAGAAGCAACGGTAAAATAAAATTCCCAAGAAAGAAGTCTTCCCTGAGTGTGATGATTAATTGGCTAATTGCTTCTAAGAATACTTCTTGGTGTAATGTTAGGGCTTTTGAAGATAGGTGGAACCGTCAGGGAAAATGCAGCAATTTATACTAATCCCTTACAAAATAAATCAGTAAAAATTATAGCAATATTTCCTTTTTCTTTTACAACAAAATCATTCCTTTTTCCTAATCAAATATTGTTTTAGGTTAGGATATGCATCAAGTACTGTAATTCCTCACTTATCATTGTTGATAGGTTTTTGGAAACTGTGACTTTAAACAAAATAAGTATAACAAAATGAATTTTACAATATGTTAGTTGATGTAAACAAAAGTGCCTATCCCATATTTCTGGTTACAAAAACATCATCAACTTTTAAATAAAAACCCAAAACACTTTTAATATTAAATATTGAAATGAATGTGAGCTATACATTAAGAAAGATTCATAAACCACAATAATTATTTTCCAACCCATTTATTCCAGTTTAGGGTTGCCAATTGCCAGAGGTTGCTTGGGCAGCTCAGTATGCAAAGTGGAAACCAGACCTGGACAGGATGCCCTTTCATCACAGAGTACATTCATACACACCCACACTCATGCCAATGTACCTAATGTTCACATCTTTGGGGTGGGGAGAAAACTCATACAGACATGAAGAGGACATACAGACTCCATACAGACAGTGGCCCCAGCTGGGAATCAATATTTTTTTTTCTCATCAACTTTATAACAACATGACACTGAGCAAAACAATGTTATTTGAGGACATGCTATATCAAGTCTTAGTTAATTGTGGATTCCAAGTTTTTTTTATGCATAGCTATATAAGATTTTTTTTTACTGTTTTTACTTAAGTGTTCTATGTAAATAAGCATAGAAAAACATAAGTAGGAAAATACCCAGCGAATTAAATCAAACCAATATAGCTAATGAAGATTAATGTGCTTTTAACAAACCACTTCACTGGTTTAATCAATTATCATATAATTTGCTCTGTCTTTATTATTTTTTATTGAAAACTTTAATCTGATTTCTGCAGTAAGAATGTAAAGACAGGTGAAAATAAGTGAAAAGCAAATCTAACTTAAAATGAAACATCGCCTATCCAATTGGAACACTGACATTTGTAAATAGTTTTTTGGAGAATATTTGGTATAGGAAAAGCACAATGAACGATACATAAATCTAAAATCAGCTAACCAGAAAAAGAGAAATGGTTAATTAAGGGATTGAGCATATGAAGGTTATATAAAGGCAGTTTAACTGCTCAAAATTCACTAAATATAGGTATACATGCCACTTTTCATTTGTAAGCATACCGATTTGGTTTCTTGAATTGCTATGTAATTTTATGAGGAAGTCTTGTATGTATATTATTTTTAATTTATCAAAGCATAAAACTATGAAACATTTATTTCATTCTTTTAAAATTATAGCACTGAAATAGTCTCAATTACAAAATAATTTATTGTAAAACTTTCATATTTTAAAAAGTTACAAAAATAATTTCTAAATAACCATTATAAACAGATTCCCAAATGATGTGATATTTACTTTATTAATTTATAATTTGTTCTCTTTCTCCTCTCTTTCTCTCTTATTAATATTGCGATGTGTACACATGTGTTTACATATGTATATAGTTATTCTGTAAATACTACAATAAATGTATTTTAAAAACAAGGAAATTCTTATAAAACACAGAACAATTATAAAATTCCAAAACTGACATAAATATAGGCCTATAATTTTATGTATAGACTCTTCACATTTTTCTAAAGGTCTTATTTATTTCTTCTAATGGAAGATCTAAAGTAAGATATTACATTTTTTATTGTTAAAAAAAGATACATACATGCTAAAAAAAAACAAAACAAAAACAAAAGACAGAATTTTCTATAGGTCTACACATAGATAGCTATCATTACAGATTGTGCATGTGCATGTAAAACTGAAAGGCATTGTAATTATACATAATTCGTTCATAAATACTGAATGTGTGACTGTTATATTTGGGTATTTGTGAGACATCATGATAATTCTTACATAAAAATAAATAAAAGCATTAAACTGAGAAATATGATTTACTATAATGGAAGACAAATTATGTAATGAACAAATATTCCAAATTTGCATCCACACATATCAAAAATTACTTCAAAATCTATATTTTTAATATGAAATATACACACATACACACGCTCACATTGAAAGTGTTGCTGTGAGTAAATAAGTTGGTCATTTGGCAATATAACTTAAACAGAGAAATCTACACTAGGCTTCCAGATATTTTAAAAACTTAATTAATAATAGTTTTGAAAATTATCTCAAATTTTTAACTGCTAAGTACATTTCTTATTTTCATATCATTTACTCTGATGTAAATTAGTGAATATATAAAAAATGCTAACAATTAGATATAAAGTCTACAATGCAATGTCTTCCTAACAAGTCGTTTTAGCATCGCTTGAATCTTATAATGATCCCATTATTCAAAGCCTCAGGTTATTAATCTTTATAAGTGCTTTTATAGTGAAGTGTAATCAACTACTAAATAAAAGCAAGGTAGGAAATACATAAAAATGTAAATATTTTAATTAATTAAATATATGAAGATAAGAATACTAGACAGCACTTATTGCATGGATTTAAAATAATGTATAATCAGCAATTTGCCAGTTTCGCTCTGGTAGCAACCATTTTACTGTTTTTGTTGTTGTTGTTGTTGTTACTAAATTGGCCAATGATTCTTCTACTTTAAGATTTCTATTTATTAAAATATATTCATAAATGTAAGTACCATTAAAGAGATCCTGAGTTTACAAATGTGAAAGATAATAATATAATAATATAAAAAACAAACATTTTTAGTGACTACCATATGTTGGTATGTGTTTGCCATCTCCTTAAAGTGGTTTTATTATTTACTACTATATATCACATCTTTATTAAATCTGTTTAGCTATATTAGTACATTTAATTGCATAACATGCTACTTTGTTCCAAATTATGAACAAAGCTCTGCTCTAAAAGCTGCACATATATTAACTTCTTTAAATTCATTGTACACAACTTTTTGAAATAAATATCAATCATTAGAACATTGCTAGTCAAATTATATATTAAGGAAATTTTACCTTTATTTTTAATGATATAAAGCTAATTTATGATGCGAATAAATAGATTTACAAGGACTATTTGTAAAACTTTTACAAGAATACATGGGGGAAAAAAAAAACTCTTATGTCCTTGGGTTAGGCAACAATTTCCAAGAAATTGAACTCAAAACAAAATATATCATTGGAATTGAAAAAATATGTACATACCCTTCCAAAGACATTGGTAGAAAAATAAAGAGACAAATAAAATGTTGAAAAATCACACATGTGATAAAGGACATATCAAGAATATATAAAGACATTTCAAAATTCAATTAGAGACTCCAAACAACCCAATAAATAAGTAAAAGAGCTAAAAAAAAAATCACTTTACAAGGAAGATATATCTATTGGAGATAAGCACATGAAAAGAGACCAAAATTAATAATCATTAGGAAAATTTAAATTACAACTACTACGAGATGGAAAGCTATAGTGAGAGCAAGAGATTGAGAATTGACAAAACAAGTAGCTGGGGAAATGGAATATATTGGTGAATATAGTTAAAGGGCATAAAGGAGATTTTTATTCTCACATATTTTATAAATTGGAATTTTATCTAAATAAAAGATTAGGAAAATATTTTTCAGAAAAACTGAGAGTTAAACACATAAAATAATACTTTCTTCCTTAATGATTAGACTGCACATGATTAAAGAAGGATGTAATAATAGTTCTACTTCTCTACATCTCCACATCCTCTTTTCTTTTGTAGATAATCGCTCATCTCATTTTCATGGAGCACACTGCTTTCTTATTTTAAATTAATTGCCTTGAGATCATTAATTCACTTCACAGCATTCCACAACACTTTCATCTGTTTTAATATTGCTAATTTATCATAATCAACTTAATTTATTTTAATGTTTAAATTTGACTTGGGAATTACCAAATGTATTACATCTGACTTCCTTTTTTCCTCTTACTCATTGTGCCATTTTTGGTTTTGTATGCTATTGCACTGGGAACACTCCTGTAGATATTAGTAGTGATATGGGATATTTTATCACTGAACTATTAGGAGAAAAAACATAATTTTAGAATATGTAAAAGTAAAAGTTTGATGTCAAACAAGTAATAATTTTACAATTAATTTTCATATTGCAGAAAATGTTCAAGTACTATTTCAAAATTATTAACAATTATTTTGATAAAAGGCATCCACTTAAATTTTAAAAACTAAAACTAAATTTCTGCTGATTTATTATTAGAATTAGGTATTTGCACCAGGCTGAGAGAAGGGGAAACTTCTTCTGAAGCCCTGAAGCAGAGGATGATACTGCAATGTTTTTGGTTTCTTTTTACTATAACATCCTATGGAGTAGAAATAATTCCTAGGGTTTTCTTAAAGAGCAGGGTCATTTGGGCAGAATCATTTATGGAGATTTCATAATGAAAAGAATGTGATACACTGAGAAACACGAAGAAATAAGTCAAAATTTAGGGTTAATTCTATCAAAATTGATATTTAAAAAATGTTAAAAGACTATACATCAAAACATCAGAATTAAAAGTGGGAGATTTATACTGAACCTATGAGTACTGGACCTTTCTTGGAAAAGATCACTAATCATTTTCTCTGACGTGAAGTTAGAGTCTAAAAAAAGTTAGGCCAGGATTAATTCTTAGATGAAGAGAGTCCAGAAACCAGTAACTAAACTGTAAGGTGGTGTTTTAATTTAGGTACTCTCAGAAATGAACCCAACACAAGGAATTCTTTGGTAGGTCAAGTCCACATAAAGATGATAATCAGAAAGTCAGGAAATGAGAGCAGCCAAAAAAGTGTTAGACGGAGCTTAGTGTGGGTAACTAAAGTTGGTTCCAATTAGCGTCCTATTCTCATCTTGACATGTTCTGACACACAAGTAAAATGGTTTTTTTAAATGGCATACATTTATTCAGATTTTCAAATTTTATTACAAAACTGTATTAAATGGTATTCTAATTGATGTTTAAATTTGTACACTGCAGAGAAATACAAATCTATCTTTTAATTGAACAAAAACTTTTTGGAGTTAAGAGCTGATAAGCTCTGAGTGAGTGAGGATCATATTAGACCATTGGGAAGCTTAATTATTTCCATACAACTCTGTGCATAAATTCTGAATGGAATCCATTTATGTATGACAAATTCCCTCATTCAAACAAGGAGTACTAAAAATTTGAAACTACACTATGATTAATATGGCATTTGGTATTATATTCTGCATAAACATAAACTTGCTTATCATTCTCAGATTCTCTTAACTAGAATTGTCTGGTCTCAGTATTTTACTGAACTCTGTGCTGCAGAATCACAACTGGAGTCAGTTTCCCATCTCTTCCCAGGAATTATAATAACCTTTTAGATTAACTATGAAACTTATTTTATGATAAAAACAATTAATAGAACTACAACAAAGATCCAACAAAAGTGAATATGTTTTGCATATTTGTTCCTTTTTTAAAAAAATTAATACTAGAAATTTTAAGAATGGTAGAGGACCTCTATTTATATTTTCCTACTCCTATTACATTAGATTATACTAGAGATGACTATTCTCCTAAAGCAAATTGTATCATTCTTACCCATTAAACTCACAGCAGTTGTCCTCTATCAGATATTTTAGTTATTTTTAATGAGTTTTATAAAACTTTAAATTATTTTATTTTTATTTTCTCATCGTTGATACTAAATTTCTATAGACGTGCTCATTGAGTTTTCCTATTCTGTGAGGTATTTTCTCACCTATTATACACAATTGTCTATTTGTTTGGTTATCTTTTCATTAATATTAATATATTTTAGATATTTATACTTTGTTAACAATTTGTGTTTTCTCCCATTTGGGCTACCCATAGTGTCTGAGGACATAATCAGGTGAAACTTCTCAGAAGAAAGTCTTGAAAAATTATTTGAAAAACAACAACAAAACAAATGCATCGGAAAGACCACAATTTACCCTTGCAAAAATACAACTGCAAAACGAGTATGAAATGAGAGTTATTCTGTTGTTGTTGTTGTTGTTTTGTTTTTTTGTTTTCTGATGGTGCTTTTCTACTTCCTTAGCATTGGCACCAACACACACCACAACTTTACTGACTCAAATGTATAAGAAACAGTGTTCAGCGCTGTCAAAAAGCTGGAGAATTAGTGACAGTCGGGGTGAAGAGTATTATTTTACTAGGAAGAGAACTGTTAGAAAGGTAAATTCATCTGAGTATTAATTTTCCCAAATCCCTGCGGATGATAGTAGGAATGCATGGGAGAAAACACTTGGGAATTTTGCACACAAAGAATCAGAAAGTGAGGAGTCTATATCTGAAAGACAACAATGTACTCAATAAGTTCTGTTAATTTATCATTTTAATAATTAATTTAATTTCCCAACCTGAACACATCTTGGGCAGCATCAGGTTGAGCTTATAATGTCAGAGCACAGATCTCTAGGCTGACAAGTCAGCTGGAAACTAGGGAAGTGGTGAATATCAGAAGCAAGATAACTGCAGAAATATTGCACTATAAAATATGAAAATAAACTCATCCTAAATCTTTGGCTGACTGCTGAAATAAATAATATCTCCAAGAGAACCAGGCCAAAATATCAGCCTCCAGAAGCTGAAAGAACTGATCAGGAATATCAATTAATGCACACTGCAGAGCACAGGCAGCAATTTGAGTCAAAGGAATTTAATTACCTAGTAGGTGTAAAAATCAACAATAGAGAAAAGAACATAACAGAACACAGAGTCACTAGATTATGTTAACATGTATTACAATGTCCAGTTGCGGTGGGAGTGAAAATGTGCCTTTCTAGTGTACTGCTATTAAGAAAATAGTTGGCTGTTAGCCTCTGTTGCCATCCCACTAGATACTTAACTGTACTGCAGATGCCATTTTTTCCTTGGCCAACGTTTGAGCATGGGGGATATAACAATGGAGGCCTATTCCCGTGGAACTGTTCCAGTGGGTCTCTTTGCCTTAAGTACTTCTCATCAGCCTGGCCAAAACAAATTGAAGTCTGCACCTCAGTCTGAGACACTTCATACAGAATCCTCCTTCCTTCCACATTTACTTTCACTAATGCCACACCTACATGTTTTCTGAATGATCCAAATTCTTACTTCTGCTGCACTTCTTCCATTTTTCTTTTATAGGAATTTGACTAAAAACCTTGTGCAAAACTCAATTCATCTTGTTGACTGCTTATTAGGGAACCTAAAAGTACTGTACCAGGAGTGGTCTAACAAATCAGGTGTAAGGTGGGGCATCAGGACTGGCTCACTCACTGTGAAGAATATCTTATTAGAGGTATCTGGAGCACAGCCCAGTTGCTTATTTAACTGCTATTGATTTAGAAAACAACTGATAAGAGAGAACACCTTTGCAGGTGTGATGATACAAAAAAGTTGGGGTTGGGGAAGCAATTTTACAATGACAGCAGAATTGGATGGTTATTGCTAAGTTGAAATTGATACATTTCAGAGCAATAATGGGAAACTAAGGGTTATTTAGGAGCACACAAAGCCTAATTCTAATAGTCAGAGAGTATCTTCGGTAGCTTCCAAAATATTCCTTGTTGCCTGTAATTAAGTATTAGAAACTGCTCTGTTGCAGACAGGATTTGGTCGCTGGAGTTGCAGTGCTTCCATAATGTTTACATGCTTAGACAAGGCAGGATTAATGTGACAAAGTCAGGACCCTTGTTAGGAAAACTGGGATTCTGGACAAAAGTGAGGGGAAACCTGGGCAGACACTACTGAGGACATTGACTCTTCAGACCTCCTGAATCCTAAGAGCTTGTAGAAGTGGTCCACATCTTTCTTATGAGAGTAGTTCTCACAGTTTTGCCTTCCACAGTTTCAATTACTCTTGGTCAACCACAGTCTGAAAATATTAAATTAAAAGTTTAGGAATAAATATTCTGAAATTTTAATTAGCCAGCTGTTCTGAGTAGCATGATAAAATCTCTGTCACATCCTGGACGTGAACCATCCCTCTGTCCAGCATATCCTTGTGAGAAATGCATTTCACTGCATTATGACCTCACTAGGCGGTAGGAATTTTTCAGCTCCTTTATAATCTTATGGAACCACAGTGTATTTGGCATTCTTCATTGACCAAAACATCATAATACAGCACATCACTGGATATATCTATATATCGAGTATATATAATGTAGGTATTATATATGTTATATATCTATATGTCTATATCAATACCTTTATCCGTTATTTATATGGAAAAATAATAAGTGTGTGTGTGTTTTCCTGTCTTCTTATAATATATTTAAAAGACATATTGTTGTCTTGGCTAAATCCTGGCACAATTAGTGGCTGCCCATATTTAGTAGAATAGAGCAAGTCATATGGTAAAGCACACCTACCGTGCAGTGTAAAAGGTCATTCAGGTCATTATCTTTGGGATCAAAGTCATGTCAGAAGTACTGAAAATCTTTAAAAAAAAGGCTATAGAATATAAATATTTGATTTTATTAAAGAATGAGTGTAAATAATTGGAAATAATCAAATCTATCACCCTGGTATACTTCAGTAAATATTTACAGTAAATATGGGTAATTAGAAATGAGTCTTTAATTAAAACATATGTTTATTCCAAAAATTCAACCATAAAACTGATCATAAATCAACAACAAAAATAGGACAAGAAGATATTACCATTACTTGTTTAAATATAATAACAAAACTAAAACAACAATCAGAATAATCACCAACCTAGAATGCTACATTCAATATTATCTTTCAAAATGTAGGATTTAATATAAATATGTTTGGATCGAACTTGAAACACTTTGTCATTAGAATTCTTTTACTAAAGGGACTACTAAAAAGTCTAGTATAGCACATTTCGTAGAAGGAAAGTAATCTCAAATAAAAGAGCAATATAAAAAATGATAAAAAGGTAAATATGTTAGTAATTATTATTGATTTAGATTTAGAATTTATATTTTTCCTAGAAATTACCCAAGTTCATCACAATTATAAGATTTATTGACACAGAATTGACCGTGACTTTCTGTCAATGTCTTTTATTTCTTGCATGTGGATTATAGAATAATAGAATGTAGTTAGTTTTTTGTGGTGATTCCATTATCTTAGACACACAATTTTGTTTTGGGGAAATTAGTTATAGTCTTTCCTTTAAAAGAGGTCTTGCATTTATTTTATATGGCAGTTGTTACTATTTCCTGCAATTTTGGTTTCTGCAGTTTCACTATGAAGCATTTAGTAGGGATTTCTTTCTATTTATTCTGTTCAAGATTTTTTTTGATATTGTAGACTTTTCTCATTGGTATTTTCCATTCCTTCCAAAAACAATCTCATCCATTTCTTCTATTCTCTATTCTCCTACTGAGACTTGTTTTAAATATATATTAGATAATTCTGCTCCACATATATTATCTTTCTCTATAGTTGCTACTTTTTTTTTATCAAGAGGCAAAATTCTGGAAAATTTATTCCAACCTCAAAGTATAGTTGACCCTTGAACAAGGTGAGAGTTAAATGTGCTGACCCCCTGTAGTTGAAATTCACATATAACTTTTGACTTTTCAAAGACTCATGAAACACGAGGGATTAGTTCCAGGATGCGGCGTGGATACCAAAATCCACAGATGCTCAAATTCTCTATATAAGATGGATCAATACCTACAGTTGGCCTCTACTTTTTTAGAGTCCTTCAACCATGGATTGAAAAAGGTATTTATTTAAAAAAAAAATAGTGTAAGTGGACCTACACATTTCAAACCCATATAGTTCAAGGGTCAACTTTAATACTTTTTCTCTGCTCAGTTGTGTCAAATCTGTTATCAAACTCAGGATTAGTTTTCTTTATTGGATTCTTTAGTAGTAGAAATTCTCTTTAGTTCTTTTTCAGATTTAAGTGACTTTAAAATCACTGTTCCCAAAGATATTTACAAGCTTGTTTTCTTGTTTTTCTGTTTGTTTGTTTGTTTGTTTGTTTTATTTTGTTTTGTTTTTAACATATTGGGTCAATACCTGATCATTCCAAAATCTTGTGTCTTTCTGAATCTGCTTGTACTATCTGTTGTTTCTATGTTTCTCAGGCATGATATTTTAAATCTTGTGTGCCTGGTTTTCATTGAGTATGTTCTATACATAAAATGTAAAGCTTTTTTTGTAGTGATAATTTTAGACCCAAGATGATATTAACTTCCTACAAATATACTTTCTTTACTTCTGTGTCAGATATCGAAAGGGCAAGGGACACTAGGAGAAAAGCACACTCTTATCCCAAGCTCTAGGCTTAAGGCAATATCAGGCTGAAGTCCCCAGAAGTACATTTTTACCTCGGTCTCATCCTTAGCCATATGGGATGCCAGATTAAAATGCTAGTGTATTAAACTCTCCTCTTTAGCCAAACACTCAATATTATTTCTGTTTCTTACGACTACAAAATCTGAAGCTCAATTTTCCACATTTTTTTCCCTGAATTTAAAAATGTCTTTAATACAAAAACTACTTCAAGTACTAGATGTATACCTATGGCTGCCTGCCTTCTCCTAGAATCTGATTCTCTAATCTCTTATCATGTTAACACTATGATATTTATATTACAATTATGCTATTTAATTGTATTCATATTTTCCTATGTCTTCAGCAAAAATGTTCATCTCATGCACTAGCCCGTTTTTACCCGAATCAGAAGTTTGTTTCATGTTATTAATATTTTTGCAAAGCGTTTCATTAAAATTTCATTGATTAAATTATTTAAAAATAATATAAAGCCCTTTTTCATTTCATATGATCTTTTTAATATGAAATATAAAAAAAGGAAAGCATTTTTTGTAAAACAAATTTTGATGGTTTTATCCATCTTTATTTTGAATCACACATTAAATTTAGCCATCAACTACTTAGCCCCATGTTAAATACATTAAGACTTAGGCATACACTAAAGAAAGTGTCAAAATATATTTCTCACATATATCCTCTTAATGTAACACATTAACAGAACACAACTGGAAAATTAATAAATCTCTTAGTAATATATGCTACGTTGTTATGATATTGATGAATATAAATCAACCTGTTCATGCTATCAACTCTGTTGGAGATATTAATTTACATGACAAGGCAATTCAGAAAGGAAAAACAAGATGTAAACTCTCCTAAGCAGTGAAGCCAAAGCTGTCTTCAGTTTGCTTAATACACAGAGTAGCATCAAAATCTACAAAGCAAACACTTGAACACATTGTTGAGAGTAACATTTGTTTTTATGCTTTGTAAGACTTAGATCAGAGAAAATGGCATATTTTCTTTCTCAACTTCTCATCATCAATTTTGTGTTTTCTAAATTATTCATGAATGAAATAACAGTTTTCTACATTAATAATGGATAATACATCAAGAGACTATGTAAGATAAAATGTAAGTGGCAAAAGAATCAAAGTTTTGGCAGCTTTTATGATACTCGTTCATCTACATCCCCTAGCATTAATCATTATGCCATCTTTGGTAGCAGGATACGTGCTCAGGGACAAAAGGTTCTCCCACTGACATGCAGGGCCATTACAGTTTAATAAAAAATACATTTTCCTTTCTATAAGATACTTGCCAAAGAGCAAGAAATAATTTATTTATTATTTTTTAGGAATTACTATTTTAAAATACTTGTAAAAATTAGGTAAGGATTATTAAATTTTTAGTTCTGTTTTTACACTAATATATTAAATACCTTATATTACATGCCATCAGCCAGGATTAATATGGATAATTTTTCAGTGGAAAAATTAATACCCTCTTCAGAATATGTTTTCACTTCTTACATATGTATACCTTTACTCAGAATGCATGAGGAAATATATAAATGATCTCCCAAATTCCTATAATGGTTTTTTAAGGCAATGTAAAATTTTACATTAAGCTTATCAATTAAATATTTTTAACAATATGAAACACATCACCTTTTCAAGAGGTCAATGTGTGATTCCAAAGATACAAAATAAATTATAAATAGTAATATTTTTAAGAAAATTGTTTCTTAGTTGTCCCAAGCAGAAATCCTATCAATTGGTTCTGTTTACTAATGTAAAGTTTTGAGCTTTGAGAAGCAATTTCAATGCTTTATTTTTCACCATAGAACTTGAGAATTGAAACGGGTCTTAAATATCTTCCAATCAAACTCAGGTATAGAAAGTGAATACCAAAGAAATCAATTATATTATTATTATATTAACAGATATTTCCTGAGATTCTATTATGTCACAGTGACTGTTCTTGCATCCTTTATTGTCAATAAGCATTAATTTTTAGTCAGATAATACTTAGGGTAGCATAAGAACCAAGAAAACTTCTCTTCTATTACTTGTAATAAAAGCAGATCACAGAACAAGGCAATAACCCTGATCGACCCATTGCATTACCAAAATCAGATGCTACAGATTAATTTTGTTTCATAAATACGATTTAAGCAAAATTTAGAAGGATTTAAATAAAAATATAAATATGCTAATTGTCACGAAGTTATACAGAAATACTGGTAAGTGTAGAGCAGCAGTGATAATGTAAGTATTCCATTTGTAACAGTCGTCACCCCTAAATATCTTCTTACAACCAGATGGCTTTACTCATTTATATAGCCTGCCTGCTCTCTGGAGGAGTTTCAGTTTCTGCCCCTTAGAATATCTAAAACATAAGGAAAACGAAAACTTGAAAATGTAATCATGAGATGTGTGTTTATTATATGTCAAGCACCCTGCTAAGGTATTTTTGTGGTGACATTGACATATGCTTTACTCAGAAATTCTATTTGGAGTTGACATTTTTATATTTTATATCTACAACATTTTTTTTCATTTTTCTGGTTTTTTTTTTAAATTTAAATAGCAAAATAAAAATTTGGTGTACTCTTTTTTCTACTAACCATCTACATTTTATTTGTCTTAATAATCAAAGGAAAGACTATTTGTCTCAGAAAAAAAAATCCTTATTCATCTGTTTCCAATTTATATTAATAATCACAAAGTAAATTTTTCAATACTACCTATGGTCAAGTTTTTTTATAGTCTTAAACCCTTTTACATTATCTACATGTTTAATGGACATCCCAACTCTTTTCACCCTCTCTCTTTAAAAAATAATTTTAGCAAAGATCAAAATAAATTTTGACTCTTAACTCTTATTCCTAAGTTTTG
Source organism: Eonycteris spelaea (assembly GCA_003508835.1). Lineage (NCBI taxonomy): Eukaryota > Metazoa > Chordata > Mammalia > Chiroptera > Pteropodidae > Eonycteris > Eonycteris spelaea. The sequence continues at coordinate 6,799,450 of PUFA01000095.1, forward strand.
TGAAGATCTGAGTACAACTTTCTCAAAAAGATGCATTTCATAGTACTAAAATCAAATAAAACTTGCACGCCTTGCAAAGTTCTGTGAGAAATCTTTCTTCCAAAATTAAGGTAGACTTTAGTTTAATATTGTCATCATGAAATGGACAGGGCCTTACCTATTCAGCTCACCTTAAATGAGGTCTTGGAGTTCCTATGATTGAATGTTATTTACCAGTAACTTCTGCTCCAGATAAAAAAGGAAAATTAAATCCACTTTTTTGCTTTATAAAGTTATTTGATTGTGGGCAAAATCCTTTATGCCTTTATTTTCAAAGCAGTGTAATGACCACTCTCACTTGAATATCTGAAAAAAAAATTATAAACAAAGAATCTAAACTAGTGTGTCAATATCAGAATTCCATTTAAGATTGCTTTAAATCTGATTAAGATTGGACATTGTTTAAGGATGCCAGATCTATTTAGCATCCATGGAGAAGAGATTGTTCTGTTAGTAACCACTGCTGAACCAACCCACAGGTTAGACCTGGGCCAGAACAGAGATTGCTCCCCTAAACCTCCTCAGAGACTGTGTGATCATAATCAATTCTTTCCTCTTGACACAAAGTCAGTACCTGACCCCTGTGTTCCATGGGGTGCAAGTTCCTGTAATAGGCCTCTGTCCTGACCATATCAAACATGTATGGCATTACCATTCCTGGGACAGCCCTCACAACAGTACCCCTATCTGTCCTGCCCTATTCTACACACAAGCTGTGCAGAGGATGTTCACTTGTGTTGCAGCTGCCCAAGACATGCCATATAAGTTTTCCTTAATAAACTATTGCCAGACTGGAACATCCTGTCTCTTTTTTTGATCTTTCCCTGTCATTCACTTAGGGAAGTAAATTTTCAGTCTCAGAGCTTTTTCCTTGGGTCTGCGGTTATGAATAGTATCCTTAAAGGTGTTATTCATTGTTTTATTTAAAAGAATAAAAAAACAAAATCAGTCATTGCTTTCAGAAGAGAGTCCCCGCTGACTTAGACATGGATGCACTAGCATAAAATACTTGCCTTTTCTGGTAGACATTTTTCCAGATTCTTATGTATGTATTAATTCATACATGAAAACAAAATAAATATATCACATTTACCTATTTTAACTTAGTTGCCTGTTTAACTTACCACAACATAGTAATATCAGTCTGTATTTGTTTGTATAACCACATAGTCACTTGTTTTTCTTTCAAGTTTTATTTTATTTTATTTTTTTAATTAAGTTTACTGGGGTAAAACAGGTTAATACAATTATATAATTTTCAGGTGTACATTATCATTTGATATCTGTATAATCTATTGTGTGTTTACCAACTAAATTCCAGTTTCCTTCTGCTACCATATATTTGATCTCTTTTACCCACTACACCTTCCCCCTTTCCCCTGATAATTGACCCCATTTACCCCATCTACCTCCCACCACTCCCACTTCCTACCCTCTGTAACCACTAGTGTATAGTCCATGTTCATGAGTCTCTATTTGTTTGTGCTGTTCATTTGTTGCTTTTAGGTTTATATCCTACATATAAGTGATATCACATGATTTCCAACCTTTTCTGTCTGGCTTATTTGCTTAGCATGATTATCTTGAGGTCCATCTATGTTCTTGCAAATGGCAGTATTTCACCTCTTCTTATGGCTGAGTAATATTCCATTGTATATATGTACCATTGCTTGTTTAGCCAATCATCTATAATTGGACACTTTGGTTGCTTCCATGTCCTGGCCATTGTGAATAATGCTGCTATGAACATTGGTGTGCAAAGATCTTTTTGGATATGGGTTTTCAAGTCTTTGGGGTAAATACCCAGTAGAGGAATTGTTGGATCATATGGTAGATCAATTCTTAGTTTTTTGAGGAAACTCCATACTGTTTTTCATAGTGGTTATACCAATTTGCAGTCCCACCAGCAGTGTATGAGGGTTCCTTTTTCTCCACATCATCTCCAGCATTTGTCATTGCTTGTCCTGTTGATGATAGCTAACTAATAGGTTGAGATGGTATCTCATTGGGGTTTTGATTTGCATTTCCCTAATAGCTAGCGATGTTGAGTATCTTTTCAAATATTTGTTGGTCATTTGTATGTCCTCTAGGGAGAAGTTTCTGTTCAGGTATTCTGTCTATTTTTCGGTTGGATTTTGTTGTTTTTGTTGTTGTTGTTTTGTGTTGTTTGTTTTGTTGTTTTGTTGTTGGTTGTTTTTTTATTTTCTTTTTTTTTTGTGATATTAGGCCCTTATTGGAGGCATTGCTTGCAAGTAAATATATTTCCCATTGGTTGTCTTTTTACCTTGTTGAAGATTCCTTTTGCTGAGCAGAAGCTTTTTAGTTTGATGTAGCCCATTCATTTATTTTTGCTTTTACTTCTTTGCTTTGAGATCAAATTCATAAAATCTTCTTTAAATCCAAGGTCCTTGAGTTTAGTCCTATGTTTCCTTCTATGCATTTTATTGTTTTAGTTCTTATATTCAGGTCCTTAATCCATCTGAATTAATTTGGTGTGTGGTGATAGCCAAAGTCTAGTTTATTTTTTGCAGGTGGCTTTTCAGTTTTCCCAGCACCATTTATTGAAAGAGGCTTTTTTTTTTTTTCTCTCCACTGAATGTTTTTGGCTTCTTTATTGAAAGTTATTTGCCCATATAAATATGAGTTTACTTCTGGATTTCTCAATTCTGTTCCACTGGCCAGGTTTCTGTTTTGCTGCCAATACCATGCTGTTTTGGTTATTGTAGCTTTGTAGCATAATTTGAAGTCAGAAGCATGATCCTTTAATCTTGCTCTTTTTTTCTCAGGATGGTTTGGCAATTCAGGGGTCTTTTTGTGATTCCATACAAATCTGATGACTTTTTTCTTCTTTTTCTTTAAAAAAAGCCAATGGTGATTTTGATGTGGATTGCATTAAATCGTATAATCTTTAGTAATATAGTCATTTTATTTCTTTAATTTATTTTAATAGAGTCTTGTAGTTTTATTTATAGGTCCTTCACATGTTTTGTTAAATTTATTCTAAGTATTTTATTATTATTGTCGCAATTGCAAAAGGAATTATTTCTTCCACTTCTTTTTTTGACACTTCATTATTAGAGTATAGGAATGTCATGCATTTTGAACATTGATTTTGTATCCAGAGACTTTACTGTATTGCTCATTTCTAGTAGTGTTCTTGTGGAGTCATTAGGTTTTTTTATATGGAGAATTCATGTCATTCATGACTAGTGACAGTTTGACTTCTTTCTTTCCTCTTTGGATGCCTTTTATATCTTTCTCTTTTGATTGCACTCGCTAGGACCTCAATGTTATACTGAATAACAGTGGCAATGTGACAGCCTTGCCTAATTCCTGATGTTAGAGGGACGTTTTTAGTTTTTCACTATTAGTGTAATGTTGGCTGAGGCTTGTCATATATGGCCTTTATTATGTTAAGGTTTTACCTTCTGTACCAATTTTCTTAAGTGTTTTGACCCTAAATGGATGCTGAATCTTGTTTGAAGGCTTTTTCTGCATCTATTCATATGATCACATGATTCTTATTTTTTAATTTGTAAATGTGGTGCATCACATGAATCAATTTGCATATGTTGAACCATCCCTGTGCCTCTGGATAAGGCTCACTTAATCATGGTGTATAATCTTTTTAATATGTTGATGTATTCAGTTCACTAGTATCTTATTTAGGATTTTTACATCTGTGTTCATGAGAGATCTTGGTCTGTACTTTTCTTTTTGTGTGTGTATTCTTTACTAGGTTTTGGTATCAGAGTAATATTGGCCTCGTAAAATGTGTTGGGAAGTATTGCCTCCTCTTCGATTTTTCGAAAGAGTTTGAGGAGAATAGGTGTAAATCTTATTTGAATGTTTGGTAGAATTCACTGGTGAAGTCATCTGGTCCTGGACTTTTACTTTTTGGTAGGTTTTTGATGATTGTTTCAATTTCTACAATGCTGATCGGTCTAGGAATGTTTATATTTTTCTAAGTAATGTTCCATTGGTTATTAAATTTGGTGTTATATACTTTTTCTTATATTCTTGTATGATCCTTTGTATTTCTGCAGTGTCATCATAATTTCCCATGTTTTATCCCTAATTTTGTTTATTTGTGTCCTTTCTTTTTCTTTAGAGAATCTAGCCAGGGGTTTGTCAGTTTTATTAACCTTCTCAAAGAACCAGCTCTTTGTTGCATTTATTTTTTCATTTTTTTGTTTTCAATTTCATTTTTTTCTCCTCTAATTTTTGATGATTTTTTTCCTTCTGCTGACTTTAAGCTTCATTGTTTTTTTTTTTTCTAATTTTTTCAGATGAAGCATTAGGTTGTTATTTGGACTCATTCTTGTTTTTGGAGCTAGGCCTGTAATGATATAAACTTTCCTCTTTTGACCACTTTGGCCATGTCAAAAAGTTTGATATGTTGTACTATCATTATCATTCATTTCTATGTATCTTGATCTCTTTTTTTATTTCTTCCTGACCCAGTTATTCTTGAGTAGCATGTTGTTTAATCTCCATGTATTTGTGGTTCTTCCTGATTTATTTTCAAAACATTATGATCAGAGAATATGGTTGGCATCATTTCAACTCTTATTTGTTGAGGCTATCTCTGTGTCCCTGTATGTGGTCAATCCTTGAGAATGTTCCATGTGCACTAGAGAAGAATGTATATGTAGCTGTTTTGGAATGCAAGGCTCTGTAAATGTCAAGTACGTCCAGGTGGTAATGTGTCATTTAAGGATGTTATCTCCTTACTGATTTTCTGTTTGTACGATCTGTCCTTATCCGACAATGGAGCATTTAGGTTACCTACTACAATAGCGTTTGATCTGTTTCTCCCTTTAGTTCTGTTAGTAATTGCTTTACATATTTAGGGCTCCACGATTGGCAGCATAGATATTAATGAGTGTTATGTCTCCTTGGTGCATAATTCCCTTTACTACTATGAAATGTCCCTCACTATCTTTCTTTACTTATTTTATTTTGAAGTCTATTTCATCTGATATTAGTACTACTATCCCCGCTTCTCTGTGAAGCCATTTGCTTGAAATATCATTTTCCTCCCTTTTACTTTGAGTCTATATTTGTCTTTGGAAATGAGATATGTCTCCTGGAGGCAGCATATGGTTTGGTTTTGTCTTTTGATCCATGCTGCAACTCTGACCTTTTTATTGATGAGTTCAGTACATTTACATTTAGGGTGATTATTGAAATATGAAGTCTTTCTTATAGCCATTTTATTTTTAGTTTTCTAGTAGCTCTGTGTTTCCATTGCTTCCTGTCCTTGTTGTTTCTGTTTTCTTTATTTTGGTTGGCTTTCGTGGTTTTCCTTCTGGTTCTTCTTGTTTTATGTTATATACTTCAGTTCTGTATCTTCTGTGTGTGGTTACCATAATGATTATGCAAGGGAAAGTTATATATACAGTCATCCATTTTCTTCTGCCATACCTTATCTCCATTTCCTATTGCGAGTTTGGATCTATGAATCCTCCCCTATTCAGTCATTGTTACTCAGTTTATCCTTATGTATACTGAACGTTCATTACTATGTTGTTATAACAATTTTCTTATTATTATTTAAGCTTATAATGCCCCATCCTAGTAAGGGTTATATTCTGCTTCTATCAGCCTGTTAGTTTCCCTTACTCCTAATTATGGTTTTTTGTTTGTGTTTGTGTTTTTGTTTTTGGTCATTTTGTTTTTAGGTGAGCTGACCTATTTCAATATTTCCTGTAGTGTAGACCTCGTGGTGAAAATTCCTCAGTTTTTTCATATATCTGGAAAGGTCTTAATTTCTCCTTCATATCTAAAGGAGAGCTCAGCTGGATACATTATTCTAGGCTGGTAGTTCTTTTCACTTAATAATTTAAATATTTGATTCCATTTCTTTCTGGCTTATAAAGTTTGTGCTGAGAAGTCAAGGATAATCTAATGAGTTTTCCTTATAAGTTACTGTTTTCTTCCCCTTGTTTCCCTAAGAATTCTGTCTTTATTGTAGATTTTTTTGTAATTTTAATACATTATTCTTGGTAAAGGCGTTTTGGGTTGAAATAATTGGGTGTTCTGTTGACTTCTTGAATTCTGAGCTCCAGCTCATTCCTTAGATTTGAGAAATTCTTGTCAACTATTTGTCTTAAAATGCTTTCTAGTCCCTGCTCCTTTTCTTCTTCTTTGAGATGCCATTATTTTTATGTTTCCTCTCATGATGGTATCAGCTAGTTCTTGTATTTTCTTTCATTATGTGGCATTCTTTGGTTTCTCTCTTCTTCCTTCTGATTTATTTCTAGATTTCTGTCTTTGATATCACTGTTACTTTTTCCAATTCGGATGACTCTATTTCCCAAGCTTGCTATTTCATTTTTCAACACTTGCAGTGTGTTCTTCACCTCCAGAAGTTCTATTCAGGTTTTTGTTGTTGTTTTGTTGTTTGGTTTGTTTTTGTTTTTGAGGGTTTCAATCTCCTTGCTATGCTCATTTTGGTGTTTTTTTTTTCAGTTCCTGAAATTTTTTGATATGACTCATTTTGGAAACTCACTTGATTTTTTTCAGAAGTACCATCCTGAATTCTCTGTCTTTTAAAATTGCATATTTCTATATCTGTAAAACTTCTTTTCTGGAGATTTTTTCTCTTTCTTCTGAGATGCCTTGTCACTGTGATTGTTTATGGTATTTAATGGACTATTTCTCTGCCTGGGTATTAATTTAAAGTATTCTGCTTTTTTTCCAGAAAGAAAATTTATTATATCAAGGTCTCTCTTTAACCTGCTGCAAAGAAGGCACTTTTTTTTGGTTTCCTGTAGGTGGCGTCAAGCATCTTGGATCCCTGCTTTATATAAAGCCTTAAAAATGCCTTTTTATTTTCTGATAGATATTTAATCACGCTCACTACTCTCAGTTTCAGTCCCTGTCAGTGTTAGCAACAATTTCAGTAGCGTTTACTCAGATTCCCTTGGTCTTCGCGGTGATTGGTCTCGGAGGGTATTGTGGGATGGATCTTCTGGGTTGGGGGTTGGGGATTGCGGCTCAGCCTTGATTTTGTACTGTGGCTGATAAAAATCAACTGTTATTTTTCTGCCATCCCACTCCTCTGCTTCTGCACTGATGATGGGCTCTGCCACAGGCTGCGTGGAGCTCATAGTTTTCCCAGGCAGAGCTGTTCAGGAACTCACTTCTCCTTCTCCCTTAGCCCCTCCACAGGGAGCTTTGGCTGCAAGAGGCAGCTTCTTTATGTCTCCCAGTCTACGACCTGACACCTGGGGTTCTGGCCTGTGGTAGCTCCCATGCATAGATCTACACTCAGAGTTTGTTGGTGTGCATTTGGGTGTTTTTGTTGTTGTTGTTGAGTTTTAGATGTTCAGCTTATTGTTTCAAGGGAAGAGATCTGGAACTTCTCACTCAGCCATTTTTCCCAAAGATCTCTCTTTCAATTTTTAAATTTGATTTTTTTTTTTTTTTTGGTGAAAATATATTTCAGGATAAAAAGCAAACAACTACCAAAGGCATATCTTTACCAAATATCATATTATGGAATACAAACAGGAAAATATTAATAAATTCTATGCCCAACTTTATATAAGTTTTATGGTCTATCTTCTTTAATTGCTACATGTTTATTCATTTTTAATTTGCCTTTCCTATCACCACATGAGAATACATCATAATATCAGTCACTTGGGCCTAGGGATTTTTCAGGCCACAGGAACAAATACAGACTACCCTATCATGCTATTCTCACTAGGTATACTACCTTAGCCATTGTTTTCCTCATTGACTGCAAATTACAGAGCTACAAAATTTACCTTTAGCTGACATGTCTATATGTTTCAAAAACAAAATTAATTGGTTCAGTCATTTGTCATGGAGCATAAGAAGGTCATTTTTATTAAAATACGCATAGTCTGAATTCTATGTTGGTCACTCATGTTTCATCTAACAAACTATGACAAATGTATAAAATAAGTAGCACACCTCTGTGACCTATATATAATAAATTCCAGATAAGAAAACAGAAAGAACATAATCATAATCATATTAATGACTTGGGAGAAACAAAGAAGAGTTTGGATGATTGTTGACGACAGCTTGAATTTTTATGTTATTAAACTATAACTTTTGTTTTAAAGCAAATTTCCAAAAATAATTGGGTGTTGTTGGGTATAACATGTGAATGAACAGCTAGCTAGGTTAAGTTTGTTTGTATTATGGAAATATGAAATACTTTATAAATTTTAACATTTTTTGGTAATTTATACACTGTTTTTTTTTTAAGGTTTTATACTCAGTTATAGGCAAGATGAGAAGATTTTCTCATTTTTATATAGTTGAAGAGCATTTAATCTAGCTTGGAAAAAATTAAGTAAATGAGGAATTCATTACAAGAAAAAAAATCACTTTGTTGTCTACAAATAGGTTTGTTTTTTCTGCTCATAAAAGCAAGAAAATACAGAATTTAGCATGCTTTAGTGTTTTCATTAAATTCATAATATGTTAACATTATTTAAGGAATATATATTTATATTTTGGAATTTCAAATTGAGGAATTTTTTCTTAAATATTGATATATCGAAATCTTGCTTTAGAAGAAATTTCTATGCAAAAGAATATGTTTTTTATGTATTTCTTATTTGTTTTGTATTTTCTTTTTTATTATTATAATCATAATCATAATACTTATTAACAGTAGAATTAATAATAATAGTACAATGTTTTTTCAAAGTACATGCACCCAAGTAAGAATTACATATTATATTCAAAAAATTAATTTTTCCATTTACTACTACTTGTTGATGTTCATTTGTTTTTTTTTCTGACAAGGATTTATTGAACACCTGCAATGCAAGAAGCACAGTTTTAAGCATTCTATGAAACAGATAAATATTTGTGCCCTCGAGGAGCTTACACTCTAGTTAGAGGAAATGGACACTAAATAAGTAACACACAATATGTGTTAGGTAGAATAGCTGCTAGAGATTAAGCAGAAAAGGTGTCTGCCGGGATACCAAAGTGAAAATTACATTTGGTTCACTTTTTATGTGTGTTTTGTAAATTAATATATGAGCAGTGAAATAAAAATGCTACAGTATGGAAAATTAATAGGCTCTTTTAAATTAATCTACCATTAATTATTTAGAAATACTATGGATATACTTATACAAGAGGTATGAACAAAATTAAAAGTAAAATCAAAACCAAATACCTAGTTTAACATTACACAAAAGTATATCTATATCTATCTTTACTAATCAACCTCTAATATTTTTATGTGAGGAAATATTATGCATGGAGCAACATTATTTGTTTATTTTGAATATTTCTGGATTTTGTTGAGTCAATTTAGCATTTATCTAAGTATAAGTATAACTACAAAACCACACTTGGCTTTCAGATACATCCATATCTATCTAAATATGTCTCTTACCTATTTATCTTTATCATCTATCTATATTTATCTATCTATCCATCATCTCCCTCGGTCCTTCCCCCTTCTATTTAAATGCTAAATACCCTGATAATATTATATTTTCCTCAGTACTAATTACTGAGATAAGTGTTTCAAAAGCAGCGAAAACTAATAAAATATTCATCAACAATTTGCATTTAATAATGCTGCTCAATAGACAGGACGTTTCTGTCCACATTTTGTCTTAAGAGTCAAAACAAACATCAAATTATAACTTTGTAACATCTGCTTCCTCTAGGGGGCTATTTGTGTGGATTTTGACAGATGTGGGAACTGCAAATAATGGCTATAACAAATGAGACAACTAATAGTGCTGTCTTAGAAATGCATCCCATCTATGCTTATTGAAATGAGCTCCAGACTGAGACTGAGATGACATGCACCTGTTCCTCCAGACTATTGTTCTGGAAAGAGATAATGACTTTAATAATTATTATTTTCCATCATATGAAATGTGAAAAAAAAAATGAAACACCACGGGATATTATAAATATCACCATAGCATTTTGTTGAAGGTATCTTGATTTGTGCAAAATCACTGTGAATTTTATTGCCTGATGAGTATATAGTGTAGGAATGAAAGTGTCAGAAATGAATAGTTTTGTTATCTACTTATGTATGCACATGATTGTTTACAAATGCTAGAACCAATTTCGTAAACTAAGGTTCCAAAATTACACACCAGAATTCAAGTGGGCAATCTTGATATAATTTTAGTAGCTCAGGGTAGAAAACCTGTTGAAATTTGCTTTAAAATGGATCATCAAATATACTGGAGATTTAGAAGAGCAGTCTCTATGGTGAATTCATGAGACTGAGATTGAAAAAAACATTTTTATTTTAAATAAATGAAGAAATAAATTTGTAATTCAAATAAAGAAAAGCATAGCCCACCGTGTATTCTGTGGAGTTAAACATATGTTAAGTAATAACCTTTGAGCCTGACAGTTTTTTTCTGAAAGAAGGGTTTATTGAGCCATATTCTGGCCAGAAAAAAGGACCAGGTCCTGGAGCATTCAGTCTAAACCACCAGCCTCAGGGGAGATGGAGAAAACAGACATGTCAGCCATTCTGGGATTGATGGGCTCTTTTATACAGTGAGTTTGGAGAAGGGTTTAAGTGGTTTGAGAGAATTTACACTGGATATATAAGTGGTGGTGGGGAAGGTGAAGTGGGTTTAGTTCTGGGATAAGTGTATAGTCCTTAAGGAAGAAGTGTTTACTGCTCTTGGATTGGTTGTGGGCAAGAGTCTGGAAAGTTCCTGTGTAAGCAGGACGCAGTGGCATTTGGTAGTCAGCTATTCTCTCTAGATAAGTGCTAAAATAGCAGTGTGGAAGTTGATTCAAAAATTTCAACATACATTCGGGGATGTGGGCAGTCTTTTTTTTGGTTTCTGCCTGTGGCTCTGTTAACTAATTAAGTCACATCATCTCTTCTTCCCACCCTCTGACCTGCTGTAAATTAATTTAGGACATCTCAGAATTATTTTCCTTGTCAGATATCTGCATATACTTTGATATTCCTGTCAGGAAGAGTTGGAATCCATATGCCTCTTCTTTGAACCTAGACATGCCTTGGCGAGTACCTCAGTGATTAGTAAGTAGTGGTGAAAGTGATGTTGCATGATTTCTGAAACTAGATTAAAAAGGAGCATGTAGCTTCTGCCGTTTTCTCTTAAACACCTCTCTGGGACCCTCCACCTTCCGTGTAAGAAGTTCAACTACATGGAGGTTGCCAGGCTAGGAGACCATGAAGAGTAATGCAGACCATGACCTAGCAGCCCAACTATTCCCAGCTGTTTGAGTCTTCATAACCCAGCCATCAGTCATGTGAGTAAGGGATTTTCTAGATAACTCCAGCCCCAGCCACTGTCTGAATGAGAAACTCTGACCAATGACTGATTAGTTCAGCCCAGTCAATCCTCAGAGCTGTGATAATAATAATAAGGGACTTTTTCTTTTTAATGAGCCTAAGGTGGTTTGTTACACATCAGTAAATATCTAGAACACTTATGTTAAAGTTTATGCAGTAGCATATTTATGATATTAAATAAAGAGAAGCATAACCCTATTTGTATTTTATAAAAGATTCTTTTAATCTGAAAAGTTAAAATTTGTTTTTATTTAAATGTCAAATGCAAAGTCAATTGCGTACAAAAAGCTGGTACATAAGCTATTGCAAATGATGTTTATTCACAATTTTTTCTGTGTTCACCAATGTGGAAATTAGAACATCTTAAATCCAATCTTTTTAGTAAGTATGTGCTTTAAGACGTTTTTGCCTAATTTTTCTCAAATTCAGTCCAGGCATCTGGGTTGAATAGTAGACCAAATGAGATCATGTTTTTGTGATCTATATTATGGATTTCTCAAAGATAGAAAACAGATCTTAATAATTGATATTGTTCTGATAATGGAGAAAAATAGAATAAACATTGCTAAGAGAATAATTTGAAATAGAATCAAGAAGCTATTAAGGAAATGGGGCCTATGCACATCTTGTACCTCAGTTACCAAAGCTGCTATTAAGTTACCAAACCTGTTGTTAAAATCAGCTAGAGGCTGTATCATAAACATACTGGAACGACTGCTGCATAGATATATGTTGACTTCATTTCCTTTCTTGTATTTTTTGCCTCCCTTGTTTGCATTTTGGAACTGACCAATCCTTGTTAACCTGGCCAGCTGTCCTCATTTGCATGAAAGAATTGCACTCTGTGGATTTTGCCTTTTAAAGCCCTGCCTTTCTTTGTTCTTTCTAGGGCACACAATTGATTGCTACTTGAATCTGTGTTTCCAGGACTGCAACTCTTTTTGCCCATATAAATGTCTTTGTTCTTTATTAAAGCCTGAACCGGTTTGGGTAACAGTTCCTAGAACTCATATCCATTTGATTCTCCTCATTCCTTCTACTGTGACTTACCCAGATTGTCTTCTCTGTTGATATGTTGTTTATGATAAAGTCAAGAATTGAATGGTTTGGGTAAGAAATATGCAGGTAACCATATTGTGAATATAATGAGATGGGTCCTGAGCAGGTGGAGGAGCCTAGAAGGTAGAGGCCAGAGGTGCTACAAAATAACCTACAATACATAAGACTGTGCAGCCCAAAATTCTAACAGTGCTACTCTTGAACAATTCTCATCTATAGTAACAACAACAAAAAAAAAAACAAATCAAATGGTTGCTTGGTGATAGGAGAACAGGTTTATAAAGAGAAGAATGTGGGTGATGTTTATATGTTGATTGTGGTAATTGTTATATGGGTCTGTTTATGTCTAAAATCATCTAATTGTGTACTTTTAACGTGTGCAGATTATTGCAAGTCAGTTATGTTTTAATTAAGATAATTAAAGAGCCAATATATAAATGGGAATCTGAGTCTAGCAAAAATATTTAATTAATGAAAAATAGTTAGAAAAATAAATAAGAGAAACAAAATAAGTTGAAAGTCATCAAAATTTGTGAGAAAATAAGGCACAACTAAGGAGATACACTTTAAGTATAAAGATTTAAGCAAGTTGAGGTAAAAGACAGAAAAGCATGCTCTATAAAAACAGCAGACACCATATATAATAAAACTAATTAAGAGATGAACACAACTTTAAACATTAAAATTATAGCAATAAGATATAGTTACAACTGGGGTATAGACATAAATTACAAAAAACCAAGCCCAGACTATAATGACTATAATCTTTAAAAAAAGTATATTATCATGGACATGGACAATAGACTAGTGGTTACCAGAGTGTAGGAGAAGAGGGGTGGGGGGACGGTAAATGTGGTAAAGGTGTCAAATATGTGGTAACAGAAAGAAATCTAACTATGGCAGGTGAACGCACAAATGCGATATACATATGTATAATAAAATACAATAAAAATGTTTCATTTTTGTCATTAAGAAAATGAATAAGGATGCCTCAGATGGAGAAAATAAATTGCAAAACATATATGCCGAATATGAAAAATACACCCACAACTTAATCCTAAAACAATAAAACAGCCCTATAAAAAGGGGGAGTAACAGACAATAACAGAAGAATGGTATACAAAAAAGTAAAAAAAAAAAAAAAAGTGTTAAACATCATTACCTATTAAGGATATACATATTAAACCAAACTACACATTCATCAGAAAAAAGAGCAGAGAACTGAGGCTCTTATGCTTCGTTGTAGACAAAAAGTAGTATAATCACTATAACAAAAGTCTGGCAGTTTCTCATAAAACTTACAATATAACTACCAGATGACCTAGCAATTTCACAATTACATATTTAATCAAGAGAAATTAAACCATGTATACAAATTATTACACGAGAATGTTAATAACAACTTTATTTATAATAGCCAAAAGTTGGAAATGGCTTAGGTTTCCAATAATAAGACATTGAAATTTTTATTTAAAAAAATTGACATATTCATTAATTGAATATTACTCAGAAATAAGAAGGATACACAACCATATGAGTGATTTTCAAAAACATTTTGCCAAATAAAAGAGGCTACATAAACATGAGAGAGTGCATCTTCTGTAATCACATTTGTAAAAGACAGGATTAATTTATTATAAATAAAAAAAATTGAAAAATTTGGTGGTGGAGTTAAGATTGACAAGGAAGATGTATGAGAGAACTTGTGTGCTGATGGTAATTAAGTAACTTCATAAGGATCTGGGTTACACAGGTATATGAATTTGTAGACTCATCAAATGAATACATCTAAAAATAATGTGTGAAATTTTACCTCAAAAAAAAAACTTGTAACATATTTTGAATACTATTTAAAAACAAAATTTAACTCTAGTTAATAACACTTTATCTCCAGTTAATAATCTTGAAAGAGTTAGGCATAAAATCTACTAATATCGAAAAGTTAGAAATACACAGTATATAAGATACATTGTGGATTAGATAAAAAATTGATATATAGATATTTAATAAAGGAAATACAGCACAATTACTGAAAGAATTTAAATGTTGAGGATATAATTTTACTATATAATTCTTGGGACTTTTCTGTTTATGAAATTGTTCTTAAAATATACGGTAAAAAATTATGAAAAGGGCTGTATGTTTACTGATAAACCATTCTTTAAAGTTTTCTAGATATGATATGATAAAAAATTTTCAATTGTTTTTAAAGATATAAATCTTATAGTCACTACATACCTTAAATTACAAAAAAATCCTCTTATTTTCTTTATTTCTAATTTCATTGTTTACTGCATAATAGGTATGTATTTGTTTCATTCATAAGGCTTTAGCATTCTGAGAGTTCAATAAAATTTAATGATTTATGATCTATTGCTATCCTGCATTTACCATTTTTTATAAGCAACTTTTAAACAAGTATCATAAAATATGTATGATATATTTTATATGTTTTATATTTATATATTAAGTTATATATAGTTATGTAGTTAACTATACACATAGTTACTTTATATATGTTTTTATATATTATCCAACTCTTAAGAATCATATTGGATTCAAATAATTATTAAATTGTCTATTAAGATAAGATGATAGAGAAAAATATAAGCGTTACTTTTACAAAGGTAAAAATGAATAATTTCTGCATATTGTAGTCCAAAATTAATATACAAGACAATATACGATATGGAAAAG
Organism: Eonycteris spelaea; assembly: GCA_003508835.1. Classification (NCBI taxonomy): domain Eukaryota; kingdom Metazoa; phylum Chordata; class Mammalia; order Chiroptera; family Pteropodidae; genus Eonycteris; species Eonycteris spelaea. Next base: position 6,814,556 of record PUFA01000095.1, read on the forward strand.
CTCTGAGAGACCAAAGAAAAAAATAAAGGTAGTTTTGGAGGTAAAAGCTGTGCCAGAGAAGCAAGCAGAATTTAAAGGAGAAAAAAAATCAGTTTTTATGTGACATAATCATAAAAGTATTTCACTTGAGGTTGAAGGATAAGAGTCTATAAGTCAAGAATAATGCAACTGAAAGTAATGAAATATTACGTTTAACTGGGTTATTGAAATGACTTTCCTGGGGGTAATTGAAAGTTCACAATCCTCCTTTACTTGATTTGATCAAGCTGTCTTTTTCTTGTTGTTGTTGTTTAATAGGTATTTAAGAATTTTCCCCCTATTGACAAATAAAATGAAATTAAAACATGGTCACTCTTACTTTATATTAAACACATGGTAGTAAATATTCACTATACCTAATTTCTTAAACTGCTATAAGTGAGGGATTGAAATAAGAAACCCAATCTCTCAGTTCCTGCACTTTTTTTTAAATTTAACTTCCCTGTAGCCTAATTTCCTCATCAATAATGTAGAAATATATTTATATCTTCTCGCATGGCATGTATTTTAATATGAAAAATCTTAACAGATCTCCTGGTACATGTGATAGTAATTTTCATTGCCATTCTCAGCATTAACATCATATTATAATTGTGTTTGCATTATAAAGTGTGTTTGTTGCTCTCTCATCTTAACTTTCCTTATAATCAATGATTGTAGATAATTTAACATGTATCCTTATTTCCAAAACAAGTTTCTTTACAGTGGTAAATAGGGGTTGTTTTAAATAATGACTCACATAAATTATTTCGTACTTGACAGTAATAGACCCTATAAAAAAATTATTTGATTTTCCCCATTTAAAAATTACATTGATTTAACATCACACATATTTTTAGAAAATAATGCATTGGTGCTTTGAGGAACTCCTAAACTATTAAAATACAGTACATTAACCTACATTATTATATTCATATCTTGCTGTTTGGTTTCCATGGAGACTGTCATGTTGTTAAGTGACTATTACATTAGGAGCTCTTAGTCGCTTGACGAGATTTTCAATGAAAAGCTATGGTTTTAATATAATGAAATGTAGACCATGTATCTTAAAATACTTCTTTAAGATTTATACCATAAAACATTATGTGTTCTAAAAGATAATTCTATTATGAACAATGAGCCTTATGCTACTTTTATTTTAATTGCAGCATGAATTTGGGGCTTTAAAACTAAATACTTGAACTAAGTACCTATTTTACTTTGGTAGAGGAATAAAATCATCTCATATTATTTTCGTTTTACCCTGCAGGGAAACATCTCCAATTAATAAACATAAGTCAGTTCTACTCCATTTGTTCTATATATCACTGAAATAGTATGCAAAATTCACAGAAATAAAAAGTAATACAATTCCTCTCATATATTATTTTACATTATACAGAATCAAACTATATTGTAATCCCTTTTAACACATCAACATTTATAATATGTAATATCTGTACATTCCTGTTCAATGAACTATATTTATCATTTACTTTTCATATGGACGTCTCATGACATTCCAAAGTTTCTAAATTATCAAAAAGGCAATATGATTAATCTCTTGCATTTTTTAATTTAGAAGAGAGAAAAAGTTAAAAAGTTAAAGTTAAAAGTTAATTTTTTGGTATTTTAATTTATATTCTTAATTATTTTCATATGAAAAATGTCATCGATGTGCTCAGTTATTTTATTTTAAACTTTATTTTTTTTAACAATTTTAGATGTATGGCAAATTAAGAGACAGGCAAAAAAATTTCCATATACTCTCTGCCCCAAACATCCATAGCCTTCCCCATTATCAATATCACCCACCAGAATGGTGAATCTGTTACAATTGATGCATCTATATTGGCACATCAATAATCACTCAAAGTCCATAGTTTACATTACAAATCACCTTTGGTGTTGTATATCCTACAAGTTTGGACAAATGAATTTCAGAATCTTTTCATCACTCCAAACAGAAACTCTGTTTTTGTAAGCAATAACTCTGTTTTTGCCCTTGGGGACCTGGTAATTCAATCCTATTTTTTTGTCTCTGAATTTATCTATTCTAATTATCTTATATAGGTGAAATCATACATTTGTTCTTTTGTGTTTGGTTCATAAAAATCAACATAAAGTTTTCAAGGTTCATTCAAGGGGTAGGGTGTATCAGATTTTATTCCTTTTTAAGGCTGAATAATATTTCATTGTATATATGTGACACACTTTTGTTTATTCATCTATCCATAGACATTTCGTTGTTTCTATCTTTTGCTACTGTGAATATACTACTATGAGATCATATGCAAGAAGCCATTATCAAATCCAAGGTCATGAAGATTTCCCCCTCTGTTTCTTCTAAGAATGTTATAGTTTTAGTTTTTAAAATATTTTTGTTTGATTTATGTTGATCTAATTTCTGTATATGAAGTGAGATAAGATTCCAACTTCATTCTTCTGTATGTAGATATTCAGTTTTCCCTGCATTTGTCTAAGAAACTATTCTTTCCCCATTGAATGCTTTTGATATGGCCATATATTTGAGAGTTTATTTCTGGGGTCTTATTCTATGTCACTATCCTATCTCTCTCTCTCTCTCTCTCTCTCTCTCCTCTTTCTCTCTCTCTCTCTCTCTCTCTCCATATATATACACACACACCCTTATGCCAGTACCACAACTTTCTAATTAGTATTGATTTAAGTTTTGAAGTCAGGAAGTAAAGTCCATCAACTTGATTCTTTTTTTCAAGATTGTTTTGTTTTTTCTCAGGGTCCCTTGGAATTCTGAATAAATTTTAGCATGTGTTTTTCTATTTCTGTAAAAAAAAAAAAATGCCATAAAAAAATGCCAATGGCATTTGGTAGAGATTGAATTGAATCTGCATATTACTTTGTATTAGTATTGTTTTCTTAACAATATAATCTTCCAATTATCTTCCAATTCATGAATATGAGATATCTTTCCATTTCTTTGCTTATTCTTTGATTTCTTTTAGCAATGGCATTTTCAGCTTTCAATTAAGATTTTTTGCCTCATTGGTTAAATATATTCCTAAGTATTTTATTATTTTTCAATGTTATTGCAAATGTAATGGGTTTTTTCATTTCCTTTTGAATTGTTCATTGCTAGTGTATAAAGTTACAATTGATTTATACATGTTGACTTTGTATCTTGCAAACTTGCTGAATTCGTTTAACCAAAAGTTGTGTGTGTATGTATGTGTGTTCTTTAAGATTTTATATATGTGTGTGCATATATATATGTAAGTATGTATGTAAGTACATATATACGTATGTTGTATGTGTATATGATTATGTCATCTGTGAACAGAGATGCTTTTATTTCTTCTTTTAAAACTGGATATATTTTATTTATTTTTCTTGCCTAATTACTCTATGTAGAACTTCCCATACTGTGTTGAATAGATTGTGGTGAAAGTGAATAGCTTTACCTTGTAGATATACTCATCTTGGGTAAAAAAAAAAAAAAAAATCTTTCAATCTTTGATTATGTAGTATAATGTTAGTTGTGGTTTATTCATCAATAGTCTTTATGTTGAAGAAGATCTTTTTTTTTATTTTAGTTATGGTGTTTTTATTATGAAAGAAAGTTAGATGTTCTCAAATATTTTGTTTTCTGCATCAATTCATATGACCTTTTTCTTCCTTTCTATTAATGTGGTATATTACATTGATTTTTACCAGTTAAACCACCAGTGCATTTGGGCATTTATACTACTTGGTCATGGTAAATAATAATAATAATAATAATAATAATAAATAATAAAATAATAACAATTTTATAAATGATGATATCAATATAGGATAAGTCCAAAAAGTAGAGAATTTTTTATGAGAGTTTATTTGAGACAAACTGATGACATATACCAGGGAGCTAGGTCTCAAATGTTCTGCAGAATACCAATGGCAGCTTCTTTTATGCATTTGAAATTAAAGGTGGGCATAAGAGGTAGGAGCAAGGCAGGGAATGGATTACAGGATAGCTAATAGATATGTGCTCTCTTGAGAGTGGCTTACTTCAAAGGTGTGTTAATCTAGATGCACAGAAACAATGGACAAGGCTTGCTCAGGCAAAGATAAATCTTTTACTAAAAAATTATAGGCCTGGGGCATGACTCCCTCCCCCATGACCTGCCCAGTTAGGAATTTATGATCAGATCACCTTAGTAGGTTATGTTCCATAGAACTCCCCACTTATTTTGGTTTACATGGCCACAATAACACTCAGCAAAGTTTACTTGTCTAAGATGACAACACAAGTAGAAGAGCCTAAATTCACATCAAAGAATCTCCATAATCCACACTCTTAACTTCTATTAAAAACCGTATTGGAAGTAAAAGCACTAATTTGCAGTCCAAAGTATAATATCCAAGGTAAGTGAGATAAAAATCACCAGCAGAGAATTCAAAATGTAAACAGTGAAAGGAACAAAGGACAAAAATTCAGGCAAGGCCTCGGTAAAGGTAAGCAATGACCAAGGGTTACCTGTGGACCAGAGGGTGTCAGTGAACACATGGAAAATAATAGATTTGAGTTTCAGAACTATGAGTTACTGGACTTAGTGAACCCAGTAAATTTTTCATCCCTTGAGACATAACCTTCAGAAAACCATTTTAAGAAACCAGGATTAGGGTACAGGTAGTTGGAATTTCAACAAAAATCCAACTGATTCTAATATCAAATTATGTGGCTCACATATGATTCTCTTTGTACAGAAAAAAAAAAACATCTCAGACAATCGAATATCTGGTGGAGTACCCTGACAACTCCAATTCGTGATAGGTTGTATGGTGGGCAATTACTGCCTTCTCGAAGATGTCCATATCCTAATACCTGGGATTATGAGTATGTTACCTTATATAACAAAAGAGGCTATGTAGTTATGACTAAAGTTTAGGGCATTAAGATGGGGATATTATCTTAGGTTATTAGAATGGTCCAATATAACCATGAGTCTTTAAAAGGAGAAGAAAATGGCAGAATATAGATCAGAGAGATGTAACATGAGAAGGCCTTTTTCTGTCTTTGAAGGTGGAAAAAACAAACCATGAATCAAGGAATGGTGAAGCTTTCTAGAAAATAGAGAAGGCAAGGGCTTGATTTATTCCCTAGAGCAGGAATCCCTAAGCCCTGAGCTACAGACCAGTACTGGTCTGTGGTCTGTTAAGAACCAGGCTGCACAACAGGAGGTGAGCAGTGGGCCAGAGAAGCTTCATCTGTATTTATAGCCACTCCCCAGGGCTAGCATCACTGCCTCAGCTCCACCTCAGGTCATCTGGCATTAGATTCTCATAGAAGCATGGGTTCCTGGTGCCAAAAGAACGGAGATTGCTGTCCTAGAGGGCTCCAGAAAAAAACAAAACTGGAACCCTAGTAAAATCTTGACATTAACCCAATGACACTCATGCAAGACTTTTGATCTAAAAAACTGTAAGGTAATAAATTTGTGTTGTTTTAATACGTTAAGTTTGTGGTAATTTCTTACAGCAGCAATTAAATAATAATAATAATAATAATATATAATAATAATAATAATAATAATAATACAATTGTCAGTGGGGTCACTTTGAGAAACAAAATAATTGGTTTTTAACACTTAGTAACTAGCACATTCTTATCGGGTACTTAATATTCATCTTTTTAGTAAATAATTAAGTTGAACTGTACATAATTTTGGAAGTGATAGCTGTGGAGGGTAAGATTATGAAAAGCAGACATCAACAGAAAAAGTTTCCAGTTATCTCAAAATTTAAAATAGAATTCAAGTCCCAAATCAGTTATCGTTAGTCTTAGAATTTATAGTGTCATTAAGGTAATATGTTAGCATGCTGCTCTCTGCAGTGCGCATAACAGTGTATTTTAAGAAAACAGGTTCTTCTGAGGTAGGAGTTACAGTAGGGGCCCTCCCAAGAGCAGCCAAAATGAAAAATAGCCTCGATACAGTAGCGTGACTTAACCATCGAACCTGACACAATTTCAAGGCAATGATAGGGAAATTCCCCAGCATAGGCATATGCAGAAAGACCGCTGGTATGACCTAGAATTCACCTTTGCTTTATTATACAATCTTTATACTAAATTGACATTGCAGTTTTGGCCCATCCCTCCTTATGGGCAAACCAAGTGCATCTATTTGTATTATAAATTCGACCACTACCATGACTTGGTATGCACATGCTCAGAGAGAAGGTTATATAAGAAACCTATCTGTCAGTGAAGGCTTATAGGGAAGGGCTACAGTGACAAGGGGAGGACAGGAGCCTTGCAGGCAGAATTAAAAAGCCTGGCGTAGAAGTACAAATTAGTAGTTGATAGATGGTCACAGGGGTGGGGACCCAGCATAGGGAATGCAGTTAGCATTAATGTAATGGCTAGGTGTAGAATCAGAGGAAAGGACAATCAGGGGGATCATTTTATAAACTGTATAAATGGCTAACCAATGCACTGTATACTTGAAACTAATAAAATAAAATTTTTTAAAAAATGTGTTCCACCAAGAAAAAAGTATTACTTTTTTATCAGTTGTTCTCATTAGATATTAAAAGATCATAAATAAATTAAAATAAAGGGCATGTTTAAATCAATAGAACTGCAGTATATAAAGACTAGCTGAAATTGAGTGAAAATTTATAGAAGGATTACAGTGAATTTCCAAGAAAAATAGAAAATTCTGAAAGACAAATGTAAAAAAATTACCCAAAATTTGTATTATAATTTCAGCACATCATACATTTGCTATAGTCTAACCCTCACACCTTAAGATTTAGACTTGCATTATTCAATGTGGGTATTTTACCCCAAATCTACTGAAGGTTCCCACATTTTTAGATTGGACATGAGTAAAATGATATATTAGACCCTAAAACTATCACCAAAGAACTTTGATCTTTGGTCCTGAATGGTAAATTTTTTAGAACCAAGTCTGAGTGAAAAGTCTTGATGTATACTTCTCTATATGTATTATAAATTCGACCACTACCATGACCAATTCCAAGCTTTATTTAAGTCCTATTTTTAAAAGATTTTAATTATTTGAAAGATTTTTGACAGGTAATATTTTCTATATCTGTACTTGTTTTACTTTTATGATAAATATATACATTTCACATATGCATATAAATTGTACCTAATTAATATTTAAACAGTGTTGCAATAAATATTCTTGTCTCTTTATCATTTTGCTTATGAGTGTTATATGGTATTTTAAATGTTTCATGAAAAGTGTACTAGACCTACTAGTGTGTTACTTACTATCCACACTCCAAAGCTTTTGCTAAAGCAACACACTTAAATAAACAAATTACTACATGACATGAGTTCCCTTTCCCAGCCCAGAGAAATTGGAGTGAATGAGCTTCTGACTTTTGTAATTAATCTTCCTATCTATTGGCTTGCCAATATTCATTACATGACACAATAATATGAACTCAATTAAATTTTCTCTTTCAGAAAAAAAAAAAAAAAAAAAAAGCCTGAACCAGAAGACTTCAGGGCTGACCTCTCCTCTCTTGGCAGCCTACTCTCCGACCTGAGCAGTGTACTTTTGCTCTGAATGAAACTGGCTTGCTTGCAAACTGCTGGGGGTCTGCCTTCAATTCATCATCAACTGGAACCAAGAATTGAGGTCCAGGAGTTCCAGGACTTCCCAATCCAGTAATACTGGCTGTTCTTGTAAATTAGAGTATATTTGTTTTGGTAGAAATTTAAAAAAAAAATGATAAAGATAATAGCAGTCTCATTTATTTACTGCTTATTATTCATCATTTTACATAATTTTTATTTGAGAATTTTTATAGGAGTTTATTTGAGCCAAACTGATGACATACGCTGGGGAGCAAGATCTCAGATGTTCCAGAGAATAACATTTTTGCAGCTTTTTTATGCATTTGAAATTAAGGAGAGGATGTAAGAAAGATTGGAAAAAGCAAGGCATGGATTGGATTACAAAATAGTTAAAAGACTATATCATCTTTTGAGGGTTAATACCCCCTTCGAGGGATATGACTTCTGATATTTCAAAGATGTGTTAAACCTAGATTCATAAGAACAAAGGACAGAGCTGACTTAAAACCCTTCACTAGAAAAGTTATAGGCCAGGAGCATGACCTTCCACCATGACCTGACCAGTTAGGAATATATTATCAGATGATTGAGTGAGGTTATTTTCCATAGAACCCCTTTTTTTCATCCACAGTTTCCCCTTTAGGTCATAAATCAACCTGAAGGATGCATTGATGATTAACCTTTTGGTTTCACAGTACTAGGAAGGCTTAGTCCTAAGAAGTCTCAGTATTCAAGTCATCTTGTTGACTATTAGGAATAGGGCAATACCGTAACCATAGGATCTGAGTCATTCAACATAAACTTTGATGTTTACCTAACAGGCATAAAATACACTATGTGCTAGGAATAAGTTAGTGAATGAAACAGTGATTATCTTTGTCCTCAAGTTCAAAATCTCTGGCTAGAAAAACTTTAATCAGATACCTAAGCAAATATAGACTTTTAAAAAAGTCTATATTTTAAAATTGCAATGGGACAAATATAGGGATTTATGATCATGAATAAGGGATGAGGTGATATATTCTTGAACTTGAGCCTGAGGGTAATCAATAAAAGTTTTTCAGAGAAAGTACTTATCTTAACCTCAGGCCCTTAGTGTTCTCATATTATTATTAACTGCAACAATTCACAAATAACACTTTTTAACCATAGTTGCTTTATTGAAGTTGTGAGTTCGATGAAAATTTGTTACCTTTTCCTCTGTTCCAGCGTCTTTAGAATGATACATACATCTCAGAAACATTACACATCTTGAAACAAAATTAGCATTACAGCTATAGTTCTGCTTGTCATTAGTAATGATATGTTGTATTAGGCAAATACAACTTATTTGTCTTGGAAATGGGCTTAAATATGTGATATAATTTTCTAATACAGATTTGTTAAAGTGCTTTGAAAATTGTAAAGTATTGTATACATTTGAAGTATAATTCCTATTAATCTCTCAGTGCTCTGTTTCCAGTTACCTATTCAAAAGAAATTGCAAATGTGTATTACAAATGGATATACAGTGGTGGTCAGGACTGATCACAACTTAATATGCTTTCTAGATGGGGTATTTGTATACATAGAATGCCTAACATAAATAACTTTCTCTTCAGTGAGAGCATATTAGAAAATGATCGAGTCTGTTAAAAGATACCTGGGAACATATGGAATATACTAATTATCCTAATGATAGAATGAAGTAAAACATGTATTCTTTTCTCAGTAAGGCTGATATGGCTTTTAACCATGAGTGGCTCATAAGACTCTAAATTGAATTAAACATTAAGGATATGATAAGATACTACATAAAATAGTTACACTTAGTAATTAAATGGATCTGACATTTTCTTTTATGTAAGAATATTGAGCATTCTAAAATATAGGGTCAAAATAGAAATACTAAGAAACCTCTCTATTTAAATAGAAGCATTTATGGGACCAACGGTGAGCCTTGTTGGCAACTTAAATGGAGAAAAAGTTCAGATTCTCATGGCTTTCAGAAATGTCTGCATGTTATCAATTATGTAAAGAATATTTTAATGAATATTTAAAAGTATTATGCAGTTTAAAGTTTATTTTTCACTACTGTGACCACCAAAGTTCAAAATAATGTTTGTTAGAGTAGCACATATCGGTCATATGACAAGTTTAAAAAATATATATATATAAAAGAATAACTCCCCCCCAAAATAGAACCTTAAATGAATGGCATGACGCCTCTAAAACAGACAATTAATAATGAAGAAACAACATATAAGTGGAAGAGAGAACTTTTATTGGCTATCAAATAAAAATACTGAGTTCACTCAGATTTGTATTTTAAAAGATATTCCTTGACCAAAATTGTTAGCTGCTTCTTTTATTACGTGGTTTACTGTCTTGGGTCATAGTAATTTATAAAAGATAGTACCTGCTGCTTTGGAAAATATAGCTAAAATTGATTTATTTCTTCTCTATTTATTCAGTCTTTATTCTTGACAGATCCTTTTTCTACATGGAGCTGAGAATTACATGGAATATGGCTACATTTTGCAAGGTAGGATTTATGAGATTGTATACAGAACATTAAGGTAAATGCAGAAAAGATGGAAAGTACCACAGAAATATGGTACATATATCCATGTAACTTCAATATGCAATATCTTTTTCTCTTTTCCAAATATATTATTATTTGTGCAGATTTTTATTGTTCTGTTCCTGTTGGAATAAGGAACTAGAACAGAAGACTAAGAAACATTTTCTCCTTGTAAAATATCACAAATAAAAGAAAAATATGATCATTTTTTCAATCACTCCTGAATATTTTTGTTTTCATTCAACTTAGCACACATCGTTCAATTTTATAGTTTCATTAATCATTATTATAGAAACAGTTGTAGCTATTATTATATTATAACTTAGTCCATGTTGTAATCTTTATAATTATATTTTGAAAAAAATATTTAAAGATAATGATGCCTTACACTAACAAGTATCATTTTCTTGTCCAGCATTTAGATTATTTCTAAATATTACACTTTACCACAAAAGAATAACAAACTGTTTCATGACTATTTTTTCCTCTTGTAAATTATTTTGCTAAAATAAATTTTTACTTCTTTAGTAGGTTAGGGGGGAAATGAGCAGTTTTGTGACTTTCAGCAATTTTGACATACTGGTTAATCAAAGGGATAAAGTGGCAATTTACTTTGCCAATCACAGTATGTGAATTGTCAGCTTCCAATAATCTCACCAACAGTGAGGGGTTATTATGAAAAAAGATTTGTTGGCTTTAGGAAATTGGAATATACATACTCTTTTCGTTTGTCTCTGTAAGCAAAAGGCAATTGTCAAGAACTAGTTTAAAATTTGTATTCCCACCTACGCTAAAATTTTGTCATATTCCTTTGCAGTTTATCTATTAGATACTTTTTTTATAATTAAGTTTATTGGGGTAACATTGGTTAATACAATTATATAATTTTCAGGTGTACATTATAACAACATCTGTATATTCTATTGTGTGTTTACCACTCAAAGTCCAGTTTCCTTCGGCTACCATATATTTGATTTCCTTTACCTCGTTCACCCTCCCCCTTCTCCCCTATAATTGACCTCCTTTACTCCATCTACCTCCCCTCCCTTCACCCCTACCCTCTGTAACCACTAGTCTATATAGTCCATGTCCATGAGTCTCTGTTTGTTTGTTCTTTCATTAGTTGCTCATAGGTTTATATCCCACATATAAGTGACATGTGATTTTCAGCTTTTTCTGTATGGCTTGTTTCACTTAGTATGATTATTTCGAGGTCCATCCATGTTGTCATAAATGGCAATATTTCATCTCCTCTTATGGCTAAATAATATTCCATTGTATATGTGTACCACTGCTTCTTTAGCCAATCATCTATTGTAGGACACTTTGGTTGATTCCGTGTCCTGGCCATTCTGAATAATGCTGCTATGAACATCAGCGTGCAAAGATCTTTTTGAATCTGAGTTTTCAGTCTTTGGAGTGAATGTCTAGTAGAGGGATTGCTGGATCATATGGTAGATCAATTCTTAGTTTTTTGAGGAAACTCCATACTGTTTTCCATAGTAGCTGTACCACTTTGCAGTCCCACCAGCAGTGTATGAGGGTTCCTTTTTCTTCACATCATCTCCAGCATTTGTTATTAATTGTTCTGTTGATTATAGCTATTCTAGTAGGATGAGATGGTATCTCATCGTGGTTTTGATTTGCATTTCCCTAATAGCTAGTGGTGTTGAGCATCTTTTCAAATATGTGTTGGTCATTTGTATGTCCTCTAGGGAGAAGTGTCTGTTCAGGTCCTCTGCCCATTTTGAGGTTGGATCCTTTGGTTTTTTTGTTGTTATTGAGTCCTATAAGTTTCTTTGTATATTTTGAATATTAAGCCCTTATCAGAGGTGTTCCAGCACATAAATATATTTCCCATTCAAATGTTTGTCCCTTTACCTTGTTGACAATTTCTTTTGGTGAGCAGAAAGCTTTTTAGTTTGATGTAGTCCCATTCATTTATTTTTTGCTTTTACTTTCCTTGCTTTAGAGGTCAAAATCATAAAATCCTCTTTAAGTCCAAGGTCCTTGAGTTTAGTTCCTATGTTTTCTTCTATGCGTTTTATTGTTTCAGGTCTCATATTCAGGTCCTTAATCCATTCTGACTTAATTTTGGTGAGTGGTGATAGCCAAAGTCTAGTTTCATTCTTTTGCAGGTAGGCTTTCCAGTTCTCCCAGCACCATTTATTGAAGAAACTCTCCTCTCTCCACTGTATGTTTTCAGCTTTTTTGTTAAAATTATTTGCCCATATAAATATGGGTTTACTTCTGACTCTCAATTCTGTTCCACTGGTCTATGTTTTTGTTTTGCTGACAATACCATGCCTTTTTGATTATTGTCAATTTGCAGTATAATTTGAAGTAGGGCAGAGTAATGCCTCCAACCTCATTCTTTTTTCTCAGGATGGCTTTGGCAATTCTGGGTCTTTTGTGCTTCCATACAAATCTGATGATTTTTTTTTTCTGTTCTATTTCTTGAAAAAAAAGTCGATGAGACTTTTATGGGATTGCATTAAATCTGTATAATGCTTTAGATATTATGGACATTTTAACTATATTGATTCTTCTGCTCCAAGAACACGGACTTTCTTTCAATTTCTTTGTATCTTTTTCAATTTCTTTTAATAGGGTCTTATAGTTTTAATTATATTAGGCCTTCACAAGTTTCTGTTAAATTTATTCCCAGGTATTTTATTCTTTATTTTGCAATTCAAAAAGAATGATTTCTTCCACTTTTTTTCTGACATCTTATTATTAGAGTATAGGAACACTATGCATTTTTTTAACATTGATTTTGTATCCAGAGACTTTACTGTATTTGCTTACTGTTTCTAGTAGTATTCATGTAGAGTCTTTAGAATTTTCTATATAGAGAATCATATTATCGAAATAGTGAAAGTTTGACTTCTTCGTTTCCTATTTGGATGCCTTTTACATCTTTCTCTTGTGTGATTGCACTCACTAGGACCTCCAATGTTATATTGAATAACAATGGCAATAGCGGACAGCCTTACCTAGATGGATGCTGTATCTTGTTGAATGGGTTTTTCTGCATCTATTCATATGATCACATGATTCTTATTTTTTAATTTGTTAATGTCGTGTATCACATGAATCAATTTGGGTAGTTGAACCATCCCCATGCCTTTGGGATAAGGCTCGCTTGATCATGGTATAATAATCTTTTTAATATGTTGATGTATTCAGTTCACTAGTATCTTTTTAGGATTTTTACATCTCTGTTCATGGAGATATTGGTCTGTAGTTTGGTGTGTGTGTGTGTGTGTGTGTGTGTGTGTGTGGTGTGTGTGGGGGGTGGTGTGTGTTATCTTTACCAGGTTTTGGTAACAGAGTAATATTGGCCTCGTAAAATGTGTTGGGAAGTATTGCCTCCTCTTTGATTTTTTGAAAGAGTTTGAGGAGAATAGGTGTTAAATCTTATTTGAATGTTTGGTAAAATTCACTGGTGAAGTCATCTGGTCCTGAACTTTTACTTTTTGGTAGGTTTTTGATGATTATTTCAATTTCCAATGCTGATCGGTCTATTTTAGATTTTACGATTCTTCTTGATTCAGTCTAGGAATGTTATATTTTTCTAAGTAATGTTCCATTTCTTCTTGGTTGTTAAATTGTGTTATATACTTTTTTCTTAGTATTCTTGTATGATCCTTTGCATTTCTGCAGTGTCAGTCATAATTTCCCATGTTTATCCCTTAATTTGTTTATTTGTGTCCTTTCTCTTTTTCTTTAGTGAATCTAGCAAGGGGTTTGTCAGTTTTATTAACCTTCTCAAAAGAACCAGCTCTTTGTTGCATTTATTTTTTTTCATTTTTTTTGTTTCAATTTTCATTTTTTTCTCCTCTAATTTTGATGATTTTTTTCCTTCTGCTGACTTTAACCTTCATTTGTTTTTTTCTTTAATTTTTTTTCAGATGAAGCATTAGGTTGTTATTTGGACTCATTCTTGCTTTTGGAGCTAGGCCTGTAATGATATAAACTTTCCTCTTTTGACCGCTTTGGCCGTGTCCAAAATGTTTTGATATGTTGTACTAATCATTATCATTCATTTCCATGTATCTCTTGATCGACTTTTTATTTCTCCATGACCAGTTATTCTTGAGTAGCATGTCATTTAATCTCTATGTATTTGTGGTTCTTTCTTTTTCTTTTTGAGTTGAACTCTACTTTCAAGAGCGTTATGATCAGTGAATATTGTTGGTATGATTTCAACCCTCATAATTGTTGAAGACATCTCTATGTCCGTACGTGGTCAATTTTTGAGAGTGTTTCCATGTGCACTAGAGAAGAATGTTTAAGCAGCTGTTTGAGGATGGAAGGCTCTGTAAATGTCAATTATGTCCAGTAAGTCTAATGTGTCATTTAAAGATGTTATTTTCTTATTGATTTTCTATTTGGATGATCTGTCCACACCCGACAGTGGGGTTAGCCCCCCTAATTATGATAGTATTTTAATCTGCTCCTCCCTTTAGTTCTGTTAGTAATTGCTTTACATATTCGGGGTTCCATGGTTATTAATAAGTGTTACGTCTTCTTGGTGCATGTTCCCTTTATCATTATGAAGTGTTTCTCAGTATCTTTCTGTACATTTTTTATTTTGAAACCTATTTCGTTGCTGATATTTGTAATGCTACTCTCACTTTTCTGTTAATGCCATTCGCTTAAATATCATTTTCCATCTTTTCACTTTGAGTCTATATTTGTCTTGGAACTGAGATGTGTCTTCTGGAGGCAGCATTCTGCAACTCTGTGCCTTTTTATTGGTGAGTTCAGTCCATTTACATTTAGTGGGTGATTATTAAAATATGAGGTCTTCTTAAAGCCATTTTGTCTTTTGCCTTTCTGGTAGTTTGGTGTTTCCATTGCTTCCTATCCTTGTGTTTCTGTTTTCTTTATTTTAGTTGGCTTTTGTGGGTTTTCCCTGGTTCTTCTTGTTTATGTTATTATACTTCAAATTCTGCACCTTCTCTGTGTGGTTACTATAACGATTATGTAAAGGAAAGTTATATCTACAGTCATCATTTTCTTCTGCACATGCCTTATCTCCATTCCCATTGCGAGTTCGGATCTTTGAATTCTTCTTTTTTTTCAGTCATTGTTATCTCAATTTTCCCTATGTATGCTGAATGTTTCATTACTATCTTGCTATAGTAATTCTGTTATTATTTTGCTTATGATGCTCTGTTCTTAGTAAGGATTAAACATTCTCTGCTTCCATTTGCCTGATAGTGACTTTATAACTAATTATGTTTTGGGGTTTTTTTTTTTAGCTTTTTTTTTTTTTTTTGAGGTGAGCTGACCCCTTTCAGTATTTCTGTAGTGCAGACCTCATAATGGAAATTCCCTCAACTTTTGTATATCTGAAAAGGTCTTAATTTCTCCTTCATATCTAAAGGAGAGCTTAGCTAGATAATTATTCTAGGCTGGTAGTTTTTCACTTAAATATTTTATTCCATTTCCTGTCTGGCCTGTAACTGCTTGAAGAGAAATCAGAGAGATAAATCTAAATGGGTTTTCCTCTATAAGTTACCATTTTCTTTTCCTGGCTTTGCCCTGAGAATTCTGTCTTTGTTGCTGATTTTTCGATAACTTTAATACAATGTGTCTTGGTAAAGGCCTTTTTGGGTTGAGATAAGGGTGTTCTGTTGACTTCTTGAATTCCGCTCCAGCTCATTCCTTAGATTTGGTCAATTCTTGTCCGCTATTTGTCTGAAAATGCTTTCTAGTCTCCAGCTCCTTTTCTTGCCTTCGATAATGCCCATTATTCCTTGATGTTATCAGAGTATATAATCCTGCATATCTCTTTCATTATTTTTCATCTTCAGTTTTCTCTTTTTCCTTCTGATTTCTTTCTTTCTTTTTTTTTTTTTTGTCTTCAATATCACCGATTCTTTCCTCTATTTGGGATTCTATTTCCGAAGCTTGCAGTTTTATTTTTCAACTCTTGCTGTGTGTTTTTTTATCTCCAGGAGATCTGTACTTTTTGAGGGTTTCAATCTCCTTGTTCTGCTCATCTAGTTGTTCTTTCATTCCTGAAATTGTTGATGTGATTCAATATCGGAATTCACTGAGTTTTTTCAAAAGTACCATCTCCGTCATTTTAAGTTTGCATATTTCTATGCCTGTAAGCTTCTTTCTGGACATTGTTCTCTTTCTTTTATGAGATACCTTGTCACCTTGGTTTTTCATGGTGTTTAATGGATTTTTTCTCACCCGAACATTATTGGAAGTGTAGTCTGCTATTTTTCCAGAAAGAAGATATATATTATATAAAAGGTCTGGCTTTAGCCTGTTGCAAAGAAGGTGCTTTTCTTTGGTTTCCAGTAGGTGGCATCTAAACCTCTTGGATCCCTGCTTTATATAAAGCCTTAATAACGCCTTTTTAATTTCTTGCAGATATTTAATCATGCTCACTACCCTCAGTTCAGTAGCATTTGCTCAGATTCCCCTGAGGCTCTGCGGTGTTCAGTCTTGGCGGATGTGGGAGGAGGGGCCCTCTGTGTTGTGAATTGGGGGGCTGCAGCTCAACCTGGGTTTTTGCAACTGCAGCCGGTCATAAATCAATTGTTGTTTCACTGAAAGTCCCGGCACACTCCTCTGCTTTCTGCCTGATAACTGGGCACTGCCACCGGCTGCATGGAGCTCACAGCACTTCCAGGAAGACTGTTCAAGGAAGTCACCGCACCTTAATCTCTCCCCTCCCCTTGCAGGGAAGTCCAGTGGCAAGAAGCAGCTTCTTTATTTCTCCCAGTCCACTGCCCGAAACCCTGGGGTTCTAACCTGTGGTAGCTCTTATGCGTAGATCCCACTCTGAGACATGGTGATGTGCAATTTGGGTGTTTTGGTTGAATTTTCGATGTTTCAGCTTATTGTTGTCTCAAGGGGAGAGATCTGGGAATGTCTCTCACTCTGGAAGGGGGATTAATAAAGATATTCATGGTAATATTCAATAAAATGGTTGCATTTTGAATAAAAGGAGTGTTAAAAAAAGATTGGAAAAATGACACTGATTTCAGGTGTCAAAGATTCTGGACTGTGATTCAAAACACTGATACTGGGAATTCTGGAGAAAAGGAGATTTGAGGATGGGAGATGAGGAGTTAAATTTTTGAGACATTAAGTTTATGGAGCTTATAGAATGTCAGAACAGAAATTATATTAACAGGCTGTTGATATATGGATCTTAGGACATGAGCAAGCTCTAGGTTCAAGGGAATATGTAGTCGATACACATAAAACATGAGTTGAGGGCATGAATGTAGATTGATTTATCCATACATGAGTGAAATAAAAATTTGTGATAACAGAGATAATAAGACTTGAAAAATTTAGAAGTGGCAAGAATGCAAAGTATAAGAACTTAGAATGAATCGTAGTGATATCCTTATGGACTCAAGGGGATTTTCAAGCAAATGTGTGGCAGAATTGTGGAGATGAGTATGCAAACTGTCTCCTTCCTGACATTTATTAGTGTGGTTCCTGTTTTAATCCATACTTTACAGTGACTGAATCATAAAACTTTTGGAGAAGCATAGGTATTGGTTAAAAGATTTTAATTTATTTTTGAGGCAGATTTCCAGAACAAATTCAGTTCTCAATTTAAGGGAAGGATAAAACAGAAAACAAAAAACAAACAAACAAACAAAACCCTGAAAGAGCTCTTCTAGAAGTTTTTAGTCACATATAGTTTTTATATTTCCAAGTTTCACATGTCTAGTTAAAAACCCCTTTCATGTTGGCAAATCAAGTCCTTTGTTTCTACATGCAGTACTTAATTTGCTTCACTTGCTCTGTCCTACTTTAATAAAGTAATTCTGCTCACCTCATATTCAATAAGTATATATAGTGCACAAAGAACTAGTATAGATCATGAGATCTCTGCTTTCCTGAAGCTAATGAGACTCCACTCTTATTGTTCTAGTGTTTAAATATATTGTCAATTAGAGAATTGAAAATTATAAATCTCTTGAAATTTAGACTTTGAGTTATTTTTAATATTTTTTGTAATTCCTTGTCATAAAATAACCTGATAATTGCTAATTTTATAACAAAATAGCTGAACGATTTACTGTTTTTTGAGAATATTAATCATACTGTAATAATATGCCAAAATCTACTCAAAAGTTTTTGTAAGAATAACTATCATGTAAAACATTAAATATGTTAAGAAAGGGCATTTATATACTTCCAAATTATACTTTCTTATGCAATTGTAATTTAATTAAATATATTTTATACTGATAAATGTTAAAAGTGAGGAAAATAATGTATTAGTGTTAGGAAATTTGTTTGTTAGAATCCCAGCTATGCTGCTTACTACTGAATTATTCCTGTTGAACTTGTTTTATTCTATAAGCCTAAATATCTTCATCTTTATAAGGGGCAAAAAAAACACCATTGTCAAAGTTGCATATAAATAATTGGTCATAAAGTGCTCAGTAAATGGAAAGAAGCTCTAATAACTTTTTTAAATAAACAAACTTTATGAGCTTATAAGAAAATAATACATTTTAAATATTTTTGAATTTTACCTATGATAAAGATAAAGTTAAATAGAGACAAAGGTGAACATAGTCTAACATTTTTTAATGGAGTTTAAGGTAAAAATGTACACTTTTGAAATTTTTGCTATTGTTTATAAAAGTTTTTATCTCAAGAAATTTTTCTTACTAACATGGGATTAATTAAAATAGTATGATTTGGCTAGGATTGTTAATTGGGCTATCTAGTCACCTGGATAATAAATGAATGATGTTTTAAACTTTCAAACAAAATCAAGACAAGTCTATTTTTCCTATTTGGAAGAAATTAAACACACACACATACTCTCTCTCTCTCACACACACACACACACACACTGAACCTGGCATATTGCCTTGAAAATTTTCTGATATTATTTGTTTCTAGGATCTGTACCTCTGTAAATGTGAAAGATGCATTCATTATCTTTACTAACAGTTTATTCAGCTTTCGAAATGGAATTTATAATTTCAATTATTTTTGAAAAGTTATATACCTTTTAAATTTATATAACAAAGTACAAATGGTGACCAGACATGTGAGCACCATGACTGCAGAATGGGTGTTCCTTCATTCCAGTATCCTTGACATACATTTTTTTTTGCAAACAATCTAGAGATGATTTACAGCACATTTATGAAAACAATTATTGTATACTCTTTATCTTCTTTTGAATTAATCTTGTTCAATCCATTCAGGTAAACAATAAAAAAATTAACATTTTTTAATAACCTTATAGGAAAACTAGGTGCTGCTGTTTTGAGCATGATCACTGGATTTCTATACAAACAAGTTATCATATCAATATATTTCTTCAAACCATCGCTGCTTACGTAATTTACATTCTAGTTAGAGAATGAGACAACAGAACAAGTAATTGTAGTTAAACATGATTAATTAAATTGGAACGATTACATATATTTATAGATATGTATGTAGGGTTCCTAACAAAATGTTGGCATTAAAGGTATAGCATTATGGAAAAAATGACATGTAAACTGATTACAGAAAATTTTTTAGAACTAAGAAATCCAAGGAACTATTTGTATTCTTGGGAGAGAAGTGGGGAAGAATTTTAAGTAATGGAAAATATTGAAAATTCGAAGAATGGAATATTGTGCATAAATTCAGAGAAAAGGAGAAAATATGGTCCATTTGTGGGTATGTAGATTAAAAGATGCTTCTTTTATCTTCAATGAAAACATAAATAAATATGGCCATAGATATAGAAGGCTCTAAATGAATTTACATTACCTTGAAAAGAGTTTAGTCAATAATAAAAATATGAGTATAAATATCAGTAGGTCAACAGGCATATATATATATTTTTGTGTCAAAGACAGATACTTTAAGCCTATTCAATTGAAAAATATCTAACTGATTTTCATTATTGTAGATTTATTGTCAGATCAGAAAAAACACATTTGTTCTGTCACTTATGCAATTAGGTATGACATGTGATTAGATCACTTCCATGGAATGTTAGCAAAAGTGATGTGTCATTGATTGGATGTTGCAGTTAAAAAAGTGGGTATACTTATCTGTTTTCTTTTTCCCTTTCATAGCAACCTCAGTGTCGGGAGCCATTTCAAAGCAGTATGAAACTGCCAGTAAAGCTGGGAATTTTGCAGAGCTGGCAAGCTGTGCAGTCTGCTGACTCGGGAGGAGGTGCACCTGGCTTGGGGAAAGAAACTGAAGGTTCTTTGACCATAGGAAAGAGCATGTTAAGATAGCTACAAGGTTTCAGTGATTGTATATTTAGAGGTCTTTGCTTCTTATGCACTCTGTAAGGTATAAATATGCTGGCTAAAATAAACTCGGGGCCGCTCGGTATTGACTGGGGGCCCTCCTGACTCTTATGTCTTCTCTCTGTTTTTTCTTTAATCCTCACTGCCCCTCTCAGGTGCTATTCGACTTTAGCCGCTGGCTCCGGCACCTCGAAAGACATATCAAAACGGTGGAGCTAAAAATGAAAAGTGTCTTGTCCCTGAATCAAATGTGGAAGGAATCCCACCATGCCACACAGGTGGCACATATACATCCAGTTTGTTCTGTCAATAAATATATCTGGCATTTTTTGATACCACTACTGTAACTAACACTAAAATTGGTGTTAGAACTTCTGTGTTGCTTTATAAGCATTCTAAAAAATTGGCGCTTGCTTAGCAGTTGGATTGTGAACAGCAACAACACATATTGAAAGCTAGAAAACTAGAGAATTATGTGATAAAGTGGAAAAAATAACTGGTACAACACTGATTCTAGGTGTAATTGCTACCACAAGCACACTGTATTTATACCCATGGAAAAATTTAGATATAATTTTTATTGTAGTTTTGTTTATTACTGGTTGTGTTTAACAAGGTATTAGAAAAATATGTGAGATATAAATATATTTTCTTATAAAATTATAGTTTATATTTAGGGGACCTATCACAGTATGACTTAGTCTATGCTGACTAGTATAGAGTAAGTTCAAGAAATGGGGTACTGATTTTATGAAATACTTAACATATGGGCTGTCCTAGAGAGTTGATGTCATTGGAACCATGCTGGAGGCTAAAAAATCAAATTACACTTTAAAGAGTAGCAAAATATTTGGCAAAACTGTCTTTTGCACAATTTAAGGTCAAATAGTATGATTATTGATCTTGGCCTAAGTAGATTGATAAGCTTTTCCTTAAAACCTGATTGTTCCAAGATAGCTCATATTAAGTCAGAAGTAAAGCACAAAGCTAAGTAAGGAAAGAAATGTGTCAGTTCTGAGAATTATGTTAGAAAATAAATTTAATGTTGTTACCGATATAGAGAACTGAATGGAAGAAAGTTAATCAGAAGGATATTATATTTTTGAAACTACTATATTATAGAAATTATAAAACTACTATATTATAGAAAAACTATATTATAGAAATTTATATATAGAGATTATGAATATTTATAATATGAGCCTTTGAAAAAATGTACAGACCTCCAAACGGTGTAGCAATAAGAAGAGGTCCAAATTATTTTATATACATCAGCACCTGCCTAAGATATTGTTGTGGAGAATAATAGATAAAGAAGGACCACTTGAACAGTGGAGTTAAGATCCAAAAATAAAACAATGAACAAGAGAATTCCTCCCAGACAGCAGAACCAACTTTAGTTCAATGACCCAGTATTGATTCTCTAGTCAAGACATAAAGTGGGGCTCTGTGATTAATTCACTAGTCTAAAATATTACAATGAGACAGTAACTAAAGCAGACTTTCTAGGGATAGAAATCTACAATATTTACTTAAGTATTTTCTCATTATAAATACAGGATAGCCTGTGGCCAAAGGGGAGTAAAAGACATCAAAAGACAGCTCACATTTATTTTAGGATTTGTTGACAGGAACAAAATAATTAAAAGAAAATTTAAAATTAAGAGTTTTTAAACTTGTCTGAGAGAAACAGATGACTCAGTAAAAACATAGAGATTAATGAAGTCATCATCTCAAAATTGTTTTAATTTAATCAGATTAACAGAAGCTCTCTGTCAGCACCAAGCTGATTGAGAAGGGATGCCCAGTTGGAAGAATGCACAAGAGGCCAGAGGAGAATGAAAGGGCAGCACCAACTTTATTGTGGGGAGCACTTCTGTTGCAGGGAGTGCAGTTCTATTGCAGGGAGTGAATTTATGCTTCTACTCTTCTTGTGCTTCCCTTCTGCTCCCTAGGGTACCATATGAGCCCACACATATATACAATAGTGCATTCAGCCGCACTGTATGATATATAAACTAGTTATGTTTACATATTTAGGTGCAGGCACCCTACTACACTAATGTAACATTCTAAATCCGGGTCCTATTCCTAGCCTGAGCCCAGATCACAGGCAGACCTGAAATCAGCCAGGCCTGGGACCCACATTTTCCAATGCCACTTTTTGAAGGAGGCTAAGAATCATAGTGAACATTTGTAGAGACACAGGGAGCATATCTCATAGTTATCTCATAAGGATGAGGGCCCTAAATATCTTGCAACCAAGATATATGATTCTTTCTTTCTCCATCTATTCTTCCAAATAGTACAAAACTTCAGCTAGGAATGTGGGTCTAGATATGTGCTAGTCTTTGAAAATTGCATTTTCATTACATTAATTGTTATATGCTAAGAATTCTTTCATTTTTGAAATGTTGTTTAATATGAGGTAGATTTTGTGAAATTCTATTTGACTTTGAATCTTCAAATAATGATGTATAAGTGATGTGGTTGCTGCATTATTCAAATTTAGAAGATACCAAAGAAAGACCTTGATACCGTGGGCACTGCTTCTTCTGAAGAGACCCAGGTTCTTTTCAATTTCCTGCTTGTTAAAACTGAATTAAAACACAAGAGACACTGTTTTGGACACTAATGGCTAGGGTAATTAGTTCGAGGGATTTATATGAAGCATAAATATCTATTTTTGCTTTTAATAAGAATAGAAGTTGATATTAAAACTGATTCATGCTATAATCAGCACTTTGATACTTGAACTATTAAATACTTTTATTACTTCATAAATATAAGTAATCTCTCAATTAGCTGTATGGGACAGTGTACTTTGAAATGAGATGAGTAATATGCTAAGGAAGTGAATGTTAAAACAAAAGTATTAGTTTGATCTTGGAGTTTTTCTTTGTGTGGAAGTATAAGGAGGAGTAGCTACCAGTTAAGAGGGCAAAAAAATTAACTCAAGATACATTTTGAAAATTAATGTGTAAATTTTTCAATAGAAAAGGTAAGTTTTAGAGGATATGTGTCTGAATATTTTACATAAAAACATGTGCAATAATCTTTGATTTACTTAATAGTACTGTATATATAGTAATAGTATATTATGTATTTGTGTGTGTGTGTATTAAAGGAATAGCAATTGGGTGTAAATAATATATGCCCAATTCAAGATACACTGATTACTTCTGAATACAATAGTTGGATGAATGAGGAAGATGTGTGCATTCAAGGGTCTCAACTCTGCATAAAAGCTTTCCTTTTCCTTTTGTTCTATTCTGAATTTTAGACTCTATAGACAGCCAACTTTCTGTATATATACTGTATTATACTGTAGATAACTTATTTTTCTAACTAGGGCACTTAAAAAGTCTTTTATTTTTAATTTAGCAATATATATCTAAATGTCATTTTACAATGATTTTATTAGGACACATGGCAAAATCATATTTGATGAAAAATCTGCAGAATAAGAATTTATAATTTAGACGTGATATTCACTTATGTATTTGAACAATTTTCTATTCCTCTTCTTTGATCTTTATTACAGAGATACATTTGTATGGTATTATTTCTGCTTTCTTGTTCCTCCAATTCTCTCATTTTTATCTCATTATTTTATTTTGTTCTTTTTCACCTGTATTCCGGGTTTAGTTTAAGCTTTTCTTTCACAGTATATTAATTTTTCTGCAATGTTAATTTTATTATTGTTGTTTTAAAAAAAGGTTTACATTCTGTTATCTACTTAACGCCCTAATTTATCTTCCTTTTATCATCGTCTTTTATTCCTTGCTGCCTCAAAAAAGTTCTCTTTAAATAAAACTGTTGCTTCATAATTTTTCTAAATTTATTCTAATATATTTGTATAACTATTCTGCCATTTGTTTTCATTTTGCTTCAGGCTTGGGAAGTGCTACTGGTTCAGTTGCATACTCAAAAATTAATATGCTCAATCCTAACCTGAGTATCTTAAAATGGCGGCTGACTTGAAAATAGTGTCTTTGAAGATTATCAGGTTAGGATGAGGTCTTTGAGGTAGGCCCTAAATCTCATATGATTGCATGTTCTTATAAAAAGGGAAGTTTTAGAAAACATAAGAAAACACACAGAGGAAAAAATGTCAGTGAGGACTGGAGACATGCAGCATAACCAAGGAACTATGAAAAGCTTGGAGAGAGGTCTGGAACAAATTGTTTTCTAGCTCCTTAAGAAAACCTGTTGACCTGCAGAAAACTTGATCTTATACTTCTAGCCTCCAAAACTGTGAGACAATAAATTTTCTTTTTTTGATATCCAGATTGTGGTAGTTAGTTATGGCAGCCCTAGCAAACAATTAAAGGCATTTTTTTTCTAAGAAAGTTGTCTATTCTGATAGAATGTATAAGGTTTTTGGGTTTTGTTTATATTTCTCTTTGAATTATATCATGAGGACTGGGTTTTTATGTTGAAGAGTGTGTGTGTGTGTTCAAGGGGGCACAGTGGATAACAAAGCTTGATTAAGGTAATGTGTACATCTCCCTTCTGAGATTTTGGTGACTATTCAGCTCCAAAGTAGACATCATTTACTTGGAAATGTGACCACATTCCATTTCTGTTGAGGTATAACCTCTAAGAATTGGATATTTTCCTTTTAGTTTGTTGATCCATGATGCTTTATCTCTGTCACAAATAAAGTCAAACTCATTCTCATTTAATTTTATGTCTTCTCAAAGAAAATTCCATGAATCTGGTAGGAATAAAAATAAGGATAAGAACTTACTTTCCTTCTTTCTACATAGGTTAGTGAGAATTTTGAAAATTCCATTCCTTTATCATAAGTTTGGTGCTTACGAAACAGGTATCTGAATAATTGCTATCCCTATGCTAGCTTAAGGATCTTCTATTTCTTTTCTTGTTATTGATTGATAGCATTTTCTATTTTTCTGTTTTGCTTTGTTTTGTTTTGTTTTGTTTTTGGGGGGAAGCATGTGGGAAGTAGGGATGGAGAATGCAAATATTTAAGGGCAAAGCAATTCTGCGAAGAAATTTTATTTCACCACCTTAACTTAATGGAATCTTTTTTAAACTTTATTTTAAGCTTGGGGGTGGGGGGGAGGCTTATTTAAATGAATTGACATTGCACATATTCATTTGGTAGCCCATTATGAAAAGGAAGGCAACCAGGAGTATGAGTAGTCTCAGAACTCAGAAGTAGATTTTTTTTTTTTTTTTGGTCTCCATTGCTTTTATTCATCATTTTAAGCTAGGATATCAGGTTCATTAGAATTTGCATTTAGTCTAGCTTCCAATTACTATTTGTGTCTGCTCCTTGCATATATTTAGAGGATATTTCTAGATATATTATATTATGTATAAGTTATCCTCCTTTCATCTCTACTCCCCCAAACACACACACACACAACACACACACACACACACACACACACACACACATCGTACCTTGATACGGACTGGCATCCATAAAATCTACAGCTCCAATATTAATTATATTGCTGATTTCTGTCATCAATATGTACACTAGCTATTTTCACACATTTCCAATTTTCCATTCTTTCCCATGTGTCCTATCTCTTCAAAATTAAATAGCTTGTTCATTAAGTTCTCCAAGGCTATTTTCCATCTACTAAAGGAATTCTTTTAATGTTATTAAATGATAAGTTAGCCCTGAAACCAACTTTTAAATTTTTGTCATAACTTAGCTGTATCAAAGAGAAATCTCTGATATTTCTCTAAAGTGAGTAGCACCTTGTCTTAGCTGTCAGTGTTACTGGAGGACTCACACTATTTATACATTCTTAACCATTTCTTTAATGATGTGTACGAGAGTTCAGTAAGAGGCCTGAGCTTATGTCATCTTACCCAGTCATTTTGCTTTGCACCCTTAGAAGCATAGTACTTCAAAACATTCTCTAAAATTTCCTCTTAGAATTGAAAACAGAATTTTTTTATTAACTTATATTTTCTTTATATCATTTAGTAGCAACCAATTTCATTTCAAACACTGTTATTTCACATTTCAAGCACATGTTCTTTAAAACACTATGTTTACTCTGTTTTACTTATTTCATATCATCCCATGCATTTGGGCTTCACCATTGTAGAGTCATATAACATGTGTGTGTGTGTGTGTGTGTGTGTGTGTATGTGTTTGTGTAAGTATATGTGTATGGATAGATTAAATAGATAGATATAGATAGATAGATAGATAGATAGATAGATAGATAGATAGATAGATAGAGATAGATATATGATAGATGAGAGAGAGACAGAGAGACAGACAGAGAGACAGACAGAGAGAGAGAGAGAGAGAGAGAGAGAGAGAGAGAGAGAGAGGGAGAAATTACCTGTAATAATCCAGGTATGCTATGAAAACTAAGAACAAAAACACAAAAGACAAAGTACTTGCTGCCAAGGAGCTCATTACCTAGGAAAAGTGACAAACAAGTGACTGAATATGATACACTCTGATCAAGGTAAAAAATATGAACATATTAGTGAAGCAGACTGAAGCAGAGTCTAGTTTTTCTACTGAGAATGCGAAGGCATGTTCAGGATTGTTTAGAGAAAGATATCGAATGTTGAAAGTTGAGCGAGAGATTTCATTGGAAACATTATCCCAACCATGACTAAGAAATAACTATCAAAAATTCCAAATGGTTCTGCAGAGTTTTTGGAAACAATAGAACAGTAGCTATTTGTTTTGTTTTTGTTTTGTTTTAATATTCCTAAAGTATTTCTTTGCACTTTGGGATTGTGTGCAATTGCTCTTTAAGGTAGCAATCATGTCTTAGTCAATTTGGTATCCTTAGCATCTGATATACTACTTAGCAAATAGTGAATTCATATTAAGTGGTTGTTAATAAACTATGAATTAATGAAACTCTAGAAAATTGGTTTCTTTCTAATAGTCTAAAAAATATATTTTCTCACAATAATTAATTATGATCAAATTGCATTACAAGGTAAAGCATATTGAATACCTTGCAAAGTAAAGACACATAACAATTTATGCATAACACTTTAAACTGTTGCAATTTAGAAGCAAAAAGATTTCTGAGTATCATTTTACATATTATATTAAAGAAAAAATCACATTCAGTTTTGTATTTTGACTCTTTTTATTTTCATTGTTTTATTTTAAAAGAGTATAATTATGTCCAGTATAATCTATAAAAAGGACCCAAACTCTTGGATTTAAGTAATGTGGCGCATGATTATTGATAGCTTACATAGTGCTAGAGATTATTCTAAGTGAATTTACAAGTGATTACTTCACAAATCCCTATGAGTTAAACCTCAGTTCACATTCCGAGATAAAATAAGTATATAATCATATTTTACTGATTAAAAGACTTGGGCACTGAGAGATAAGATAATATGCTAATGTCACAAATCTAGTCAGTGCCTAAGCTATGGTTTTGAACAGCCCATTGTAACCAAAATTTCTATATTCTTAATATAAGAAATTTAAAATTTCTAAAATTTCTAAAATTTCTAAATATTCTAAAATATCTTATTACAATTTCATGTATTAATATTTTAAGAAGGAGCTCTAACCCAAAACACAATTTCGAAACTAAAATTGTGTTTAAATCTATGACACTTAGGAAGTGTGCAGTTATTCTATCAGAAAATTAATTTTGGTTTCTACATATGTGTCCTCCCAAAAAATGAACCAAACTTATAACATATTTCTTTCAAACTCGTTATTAAGACTATAGAACTTAAGGAGAACACTAACTATAAAATTTCATTGAGGGAATGCTTTCCTTCAAGTCAATATTTTGACAATCCTTAAAGATACATGTCATTAATTTTCAATTAAGAACTTGCCAGAGTTTTGTTTGCTTATTTGTTTTTAATCTTTAGATTCATGGGAGCTTTATCCTTGAAATAGAAAGTCACCACATTGCAATATTGTGGAAAGATCAACATGTTAGCATTTAAAATTCCACTTGTATGTGGGATATAAAACTGAAAACAACAAACAAGCAAGACAAGCAAACAAAAACTCATAGACACTAAACCACAGTTTAGTGGTTACCAAAGGGAAAGGGGGAAGAGGTGATAGATAAGAATAAGAGGGGTCAAATATATGGTGACAGAAAATTTGTCTTTGGGTGGTGAACAAATAATGCCATATACATGTGAGTATTATTGAATTGTACACCTGAAACCTACATAATTTTTACTACCCAATGTCACCCCAATAAATTTAATATAATTAAAAATTAAAATTAAGGTGAAAAATATTATTTTGAATAAGAGTAGTAGAAGATAATTTATATAAAACAAGCATTATATAAACATTGATAATAGACCTAACCAAAAAAAAGAATAAAAGAGCATTAGACTCTCTTAAACTCTATTTTTGTTAATCCTAGACCTCTAAAATATTCCTTAGCAAAACTGCAATTTTCGATAGTCATTCTAGTAATATGTATAATTTTTATTATTTATATTTATTATCAAATGATAATTTATTAATTAGACCAGCATCATTAAATGTTATTATGGCCCCAAAATATCTGACTCTGAAAAATATTTAATTAAAAAACAACTTGCAAATATTACCCACGGTGGTAATACAACCAGAATGTCACAGTAACACATGCACCTCTGAGAGTAGCTTATGAGAAGTCTATGGATCTTTCATTTTCAATAACTACATGACCTACCAGTTTATATTCCTATATAGTATAATTTTGTTCTCTAAGATTACATTTATAATGGAGAATGCTATATAGATTTATGTTTGTAACTGTGCAAAATTCAAGAATAAGGGTGTGGCCTATTGTAAATGTAAATAACAGTTTAGTTTCTTTAAGAAGGAGTCAGATCTTTTTGTAAAATTTCTTCATAAATTACTTGTAGTTAATTAATATCATTAGCGGATTGTAATCATAGGTTTATATATCAGAGAAACAATATAAAATATATGTATTTCTGTTTTTGTACATTTCAGTTTCCATTTGGGGATCACAAAATTTTAATAGAGCTAATATATGTTAAATATTTGTGATATTGGAAATAATAAACAAAAATTAAATTTTAAAATTTAAAATAAGTTGAAGTTATCTTTCTTTTTTTTTTCCTACATATATAAAACCTTAGTCTAAATTTCTGTTTTCTCTTCTTACTTCCCACCTCAATTCAATAAAGTTAGCTTCCGTGTTCACTTTTTTTACTGGAGTGTCTTTTATTGAGATCACATTAAATATACTAACAGAAATTAAAAAAAAATGTATATACAACATACCTCCCCATACAAATTTATAATTTAAGGAGATTTTAACCACAATAAGGAAGCTGGACACAATTAATATCCATAGACCACTGCATCTAACAACTGCAAGGTACACTTTTTTTTATTAAACACAAAAAAGAATATTTATAAAAATCGACCTAAATTCAATAAAACAAGTCTCATTGAATTTCAAAAAACAACATTCTATGCATTTAAATTCTAAATATCCAAAGATTCAAAGGAAAATAATAATAGTAATTATTAAATGTCCAAAATTAAATGAGAATGATAATCTTACATATATTATTAAACTTGTGATACATAGCAAAAGGAATACTTAAAGGAAAATTTTTTTTAGTTGTAGAAGGAAACAGAAATTCTCAACACATAAAGATAAATTGATTTTTTTTACATTAAATAGAAAAGGGGATATTTGCATAATTTTATCGAGCTCAAAAGAAGAGAGTACTAATGCATTATTATTTATAAGTAAATCATGGTATGGTTATTTTGTATTTGGGAAAAATAAACCTAAAGCTATATTGTCATTACCATTGTTATCAAGTACATTAATCAGTTCTAAACATTTTCAAAATGCAGTTCATCTTATTTACTGTATAGTAAAATGTGCCATTTTATCAGGTAAAGAGGACAAGCTCTAACATAGTGTTAGATATTAAAAGCAAATATTTTAGAAAAATAATTGTGATAGTATTAGTATCATTTATAAAAATAAAAGTTGCTCAAAATTTAATGGTTTTAATCTCACCTGAAATTGTCTGGAGTAGTGAGTGATATTATATGTGGATTTTTATCAAATTTGTAAGTAAGCTAGAATCTGCTAGTGTTGTAAAGAAACAGAAAAAGAGGGTAGAGGAACATATGAAGAACAAAGAATATAGGCAAACTGCTGGTGAAAATGGATGACAGAATGTCTTGATAGTGGTTTGGGAGTACTGGTGATTAGGATACTCAGAGTTGCTACTGAAAATGAAATATGATCAGACTCCCCTGTGGCAGCACATTTCATGAAATATCACTCTGGCATTAGCTCTCTTTGATTTACAAGTACCGAAAAGGTCTCTGCCCTGTGTAACAATGTTAATGCACCTTTATTGCACAATATGCATGAGAATTAGATGGTTTCAAATTAACAACTATAAGCAGAAAACTTTTGTTTGCTTTTAATCAGCAATGCTACCTATGATTTGCATTCATTAAATTTATGCTACTTTAAAATATTCTCTGTAATTTTTGAAAGATTTTTTTTTCCAGCTATACAGAAATGATAGTCTAGCAACATAAACCATTCCTACCAAATATATGAAATAATTATAGGCAATAAAAACGTAGATTTGGAGGTGAGACAGTCCTAATTTTGGACAGGCATTTTATGTAGTCCAGTAATGAAATTGTTTTTTATTCTGGCCTTTAACATTCCTGACATATTGTTTACATGACTTAAAACTGGAGAAAAAACACATACACTTAAATAGACGCCCTGGAACACAAATATTTAAATATCAAATGTCATTGTATTATTATAGGAATTATTGTGTTTTTCGTATATAAGGTCATATAATTTCATTTTGATGCCTTATTTTAATTCTTAAAATACAACTAATGAATACTTATTAATTTTTAATTTTTTTTACTTAATTATCTTAGTTGCACTTTTTTTTGTTAATCTTTTCTGTAGGTTGTAAATTACAGTGGGGACTACTGCTGTTGAACTGGGAAAACTAGATGCAATGGGGATAATTGAATCCCAGTGTTTCAGGAGCCAAGTGGCTTTTGCTTAATTGCTAAGGCAAGGTGGGCATGGTTACCATAATGGATGACAGATCAATTCAGTAGTCAGAATATTTCTGATTGCAACTACTCTTACCCAAATCTATACTGTTAATCTTACTCCCAACCTTCTCCAAAGGGAACAATAGACTTTCACAGAGTGTGCTTCGGGGAAAAGAAAGTATAAAACTTCTCAGAATTACTGGAACACTAGTTTCTGATTGATAATGATTCCAGGAGTTCCAGAACATCACTGTGGTTTGCCAGTCAGAGTGGGAATTTTTGGAGGTCAGCAGATTGGTGGTTTTAACTCAGATCAGGTCAGTTTTCTGGGTTCACAAACAATTCCGTAGTTTATTTTCCCAGTTCTGGAATGTATAATTGGAATGGACAATTTTAGTTGTTCTGGCTGGAGTGATTGATCCATATTACAAAGGGGAAATTATACTGCCACTAACCAATAAAGGTGTAAGAATATGTTTAAAATAGATGGAACTAGTGAGAGCATCTCTTAATATTACCATGCTGCCCTATGATTAAAGTTAATTGAAAACCACGATAATCCAGTTTAGTCAGGAAAACTAAGTCTAGATCCATTAGGAATGAAAAATTGGATCATGTCGCCAGGTAAATATCATTGTCATTGTGGCAATTCTATTTTAACTTTTGAAGAACCCCCATAATGTTTTCCTGCTAGTTGCACCATTTTACATTCCCACCAACAGAGTTCAAGGGTTCTGTTTTCTCCATTTCTCACCAACAATTATCCTTTTTTTTTTTTTAAATAGCCATCCTAAAAGGTGGGAGGTCATATTTCATTTCCCTGGTGATTAATGATGTTGAACACCTTTCATATACCTGATGACTATTTGTATTTCTTTTTTTGGAGAAATGTCTGTTCATTTATGCATTTTTTTTTTTGAGTTGTAGGAGTTTCTTTAACATTTTGGTTATTAATCACTGTTAGATAAATGGTTTGAAATTTTTTTTTCTATTCTGCAGATTGCTTTTTTATTTTGCTGATTGTTTCCTTTGCTCTGCAGAGCATTTTAGTCTGAGGTTTGTCCCACTGGTCTATTTTTGCTTTGTTGCCTGTGATTTTGGTATTATATCCAAGAACTAATTGACAAGACTGATATTAAGAATCTTTTTTGCCCTATATTTTTTTTCTAGGATTTTTTACAGACAAGGTCTTACATTTAAGTCTTTAATCCACTTTGAATTAATTTTCCGAATGAATGTAAAAGAACAATTTTCATTCTTTTTCATGTCAATATTCACTTTTCTCACTGTTTTTTTGAAAAAAGACTATTTTTTTTCCTATTGTTGTGTTTTGGCACCCTTGTTGAAGATCAGATTGACTGTATCTTGTGTGGATTTACTTATGGTCTCTCTAATCTTTTTCCATTGGTCTATATGTATGTCAGTTTCTTAATACCATATGAGCCAGTATCCCTATGTTTGGATATTGATACAAAAGAGATGAAATTGAAATTAGGATCTCAAAAGATACCTGCAATCCCATTTCGTTGGAATAGCATTCAGCATTTTTTCAACGGTAGCCAAGTATGGAAACGACCAAAATGTTCATTCAGTGTATTAATGGATAAGGAAAATGTGGTATATACAGATAATGTAACATTATTCAGCATTAAAAAGAAAGAACTATACTGCCAACATGTAACAGCATGTATGAATTAGAGTATATTTTGCTAAGTGAAATAAGCCAGTGACATAAGGACATACTACATGATTTCTACTTATATGAGGATCTAAAATTAGTCAAAATTCTAGAAACAGAGTAAAAAATGGTTGCCAGAGGCTGGAATGAGGGAAATAGGGAAGTTTTGTTCAATACATGTACATTTTCAATTTTGCAAGATAAATAAGTTCTAGAGATATTCTGAAACAACATAATGCCTCTTATAGTTTAATAATACCATGTTAAACACTTAAAATTGGTTGAGGGTAAGGTTAATTGTTCAATACGTTTTGCCCCTCCCCACCCACACACTCACACACACAATACAGTAGCAGAAAGGCACTCAAAAATTATGATCGACCAGCTGAACTGCTTGCTGAGCACAAAGGGAATGGGCAAATGGGCAGTGGAAGAAAGATAGTATTTAACTAACAGCTACAGTCCAGTGAAACGTTGTGGAAACAAGGACTCCTAACTATTATTAGTATTTCTTCCTTATTTTGTTATGAATATGATTTTGCATGTGTATGTTGTTAAATCATTTTTGTTTTCTTCCCTTTTTTAATTCCCTTATCATAAAACATAAAAAATATATAACTTTAGATCATAGTTTTTAAGTTATGGGTAAAAGGAGAAACGCGGGAGCATCAAACAAAGACTTTCTATCCTTTTCTGGGGAAATGATTAATGAGATTTAAGTAGTACATCACATAGTTTGCATCATTCTAAGCAGAAGTGTGACTGTGTTATTGTCTTCATTGGAGATTAAATGTGGTTTAAGAAAGTGTAATGGGTGGAGTGTGATGGTTAATATTATGCATGACTTAACTGAGATATGATTCTCAATTATTTGGTCAGACACCAGCCTAGATGTTACTGTGGAATGATATTTTTTTAGGTGGGATTAATATTTAAATTAGTAAAATTTGAGTAAAGCAGATTATACACCATAAAGTCCATGTTGATGGACTTTATTTAATCAGTTGAAAAGCCTTTAAAGAGCAAAGACTGAATGTCCCTGAAGAAAGAATTCTTCTCAATTTAAGTTTCTAATATACATCTCTGTGGAATTCAGACTCAAAACTCCAACATCAACACTTATAAGAATTTCCAGCCTGCTAGTCTGCTCTGCAGATTTCAAACTTGCCTGTCCCTACAATCATATGAGCTAATTTCTTAAAATCTCTCTCTTTTATATATATATATTTGTGTGTACGTTGTGTGTGTGTGTGTATATATATTTACATATATGTATATGTATTTAATATGTATAATCTAATAATATTGGTAAAAGAAGACAGTGTCTGAAGAAAATATGTAACATTGCCTTATTCATACATTTTAAAACATAAAAATAATTATTCATGGATGCAAGCTAAAGGGAAATGAAAGAAGAATTTAAAAAAAATAAAGCTAATGGTTGCATGTCATAAAGATTATCCCAAGGAAATACTTTCAAAGAAAATGACAATTTCTTTCTTATTAAATTTGTGCTACATAAATGTTACTTTTTTGTGGTGTTTAGTGGAAATAATACCACTGTGCTCATAGTCCACTGATCTCCATTAGTCACAGTATCTTGCTTGACTAAAACAAGACTGGAGATATTAGTCTTCCATGAGTTTAAGAGGAAAGAATGACACGGATGTTGTTGTGCATAAGACTTTACATTATCAGAGTGACAAATATCAAACTTAAAGAAACCTATGTTTCTAAAATAGAATCATTAACAAATTTAATAGGGTATAATAGGGTATAATAACAAATTTAATAAGATGGTAATGATATATGCTAACACCTTAACTATAAGTTTTTAATAACTCTAACAGAAACTAAATTTTCATTCACTGTTTTTATGTCATCTTCAAAATCCAAATGAAACAACTGATATGGCTTCTGTTGAAAGATTTGACATTGAGCACAATTGCATCATTAGTTTACCTCATTCATCCAATCAAAAACAGTTTATTGAGGGTCTATACAATCTAAAATCCTATTCCTACTGCTGGAGGTTATGGCCCTCAGTGAGTCAGAAAAAATACTTGACTTTTGGTGCTTACATTCTGTTGGAAGGAGATAAATAATAAACAGCTAAAAAACTATTATACAGTTAATCATCTTATTATTTCTTTGTCTCAGGCTTTTTTTTTAGATAGCATAAGAAGTTTAAATAAAAGAGGAAAAGCGTTATTATTATGGCTTTGCAAGAAAAAGTAGATGTCCATCACCTTTCCTTATGGTCTGTTCTTTCCTTAGTCTTTAATACGTTCACATTTCTCGTACTGCCTTCTTTAGTCACTTGTATAAATCAGCTGTCAGACATCATCCTATGCTCTTATGCTCATCACCCAGACTCAAAGTGATTTCTATCAAGAGCTTTAGGTATTGTCGCTTGTCAGGAATGCCATTGCCTTGTGCTTTTCAACTTGCAATTGCTGTTTGATTGACACTTTTGAAATTCTGTCAGCTTTTCTTTCCTTTGTTTGCTTTATACAGACTGGAAAAGAAGATGCATTTCCTATCCATTAGCTTGGCAAAATCACAGCATCTACGAGAGAAAGTCCAATCTCATAAATTGTGTATTTTATAAATAGAAAAACAAAGATGACTGAATAAGGACTACAGACTTGGTTGCCAAAAGGATTTCTAGTCTGGAAATTAACACTTTTAATTCTCAAATCTCTACATATAGATTAAAATTCCATAATGAAAAGTGCGTAGAATTTTTAAATGTAATTACTAATTATCTTTAGTGTATAATATTGGTATCTTTATTTCTTTTAGAGAAAAAGGTTTTATTAAATAGGTGAAAAATCAAGAATTGTAGATTCCAATGTGACCCATAAGCCAAGTATATTTGATAATAAGACTTCTTGATTTTGCTCATTATAATATTGAAGAAAGTACAAATTATTCCAAAGATTATTATTGTCCCTTTAGAAATGTTACTATAAACTAGATAAGCTAATGTTAAGTATTACTCTTTGGCTTAAGAAGTCTAAGTATCAAAACTAAGAAAATGGGAATCACCCACTTACTATTATTCTAAATGAAAGTGAAGAAGATATAAACAATTAAGTATAGTAAGCTACAAATTTGCAAAATAAAAACCTATTATAACATTGTGAGTAATAAATAATGAATAATATTGAAATATCTTAATAATTTAGTCTGTCATAACTTTTTATTTTTGGAGTGGATTTTAAGGTTGAAAATTTTACTGAATAACTGTGAAAATATTTTAACTGATTACATCAGATGACATAAGTTCAAGATATTTTTGCTTCAAATCTAGAAGTAGACATGTTAATCATTGAGACCTACACATAGCATCAAAATAAAGTTTAGACCATAGTTCAATTATGGGTAAGTTATAAGTTAAAGAATAAAAAGTAAACCTATTGAAAATGAGAGTATTAAACATGCATGCCAACATTTCATATTCCACAATATTGTTCTACTTTTATTTTAATTAATTAGCAAATAAATTAGGTCATAAAATTACACATATGCTACATTATAAAATTTATCAAGCTAGATAATTATGCTATAGCTAATACAGTGTAATTCAAATTAATTCTAGAGATGAGTTTTCTCATTAGGGAGGAGATGTAGATATCAACTCAAAGATAGTAAAATGTATAAAAATGAAACACAGAAATATAGAGCAAACAGAAACAATAAATGAAAAATTTGTTCTGTGCCAATCTCACACTACCCGTCTATACATAATAATACTATCGGCTAGAAATGCTGGGGGCGGGCGGCAGGCGGCAGATGCTCATCTGGGCCCTGGTAAGCCTCCCACACATACCTTCCCTTTCTAAATCAGCGTTACAACTGAACAGACTCTTGTGGTTATTATGATTGAAAGATGCCCTTCAGCAGTAATAATCAGGAAACTCTGAGAAAAAAAGCTCACCCGACACTCCAGTGGGCATACGACAAAGAAGGTGTTGGTGATAGAGAGAGAGAGAAGGTGGAGGAGAGCTAGAAAAAGGATCTGCGATTCTGCTTTTATTGGGTTTGAGGGTGAGGGCTCACTCTTTATTAGTGAATTTAAAATATAGGATCAGGAACTGAAAGTCAGGAAGAGAAAAAACAAAGATCAGTTCCTGAAATCAACCAAGATCTCTAAAAGAAAGGAGCCTCAGTTGGGGGAGGGGGCCTGGCTGTTTGTCTAGTCCTTTTGCTGACAACGAAACATATTTACTGGAAATAGCACTACTTGAAGTAGATGCCTTGGGAATCAAATCTTAAGTTATTCATTTGCATTACAAAAAAGGAAAAAGGAAAAAATTGTCAAGTGTTTATAATACAACTATATTATCCAACATTTGTTGCATTAATATGATTTTCAAAAATTCCAAAATACTCATAATTTACAGTAACAAACTATTGTTAGCTCACTGGCCTGCGTGCTGACTGGTGAAACTCTGTGCCAGGTGTCACACTGGGTTCAGATCTGGTCCAAGGCCTTCTCTTTTCTGCATGTAAATTGAAGAACCAACTTCTATATGACACAAGTTCCCAAAGTAGAGGGCAGATGGTAGATAGGAACTTTTCAGTCTTCTTAAAGACTCTACTTAGAGCAGAAACACTGTCACTTTCACACAATACCATTGACCAAAGCAAGTTATATAGCCAAGATCAACATCAATAGTGGGAAACCATATCCCTCTCATGGGGGAGGGAGGAGTGAATATTTGGTGAACTATAATAACATTACAACAGAAATTAACATTAGATAAAATAGACTTTATGACAAAATGTATATTTGAAATGGAGACCACCACTACATGAGGGAAGAACTTAACATCTCTTAAGAAAACATTATGATTTTTTTAACCTGGATTCAACTAATAAAATACCCCAAAATAAAAGGTAAATAAATTAAAGGACACAGAACTCATCATGAACTCATCATCATTTAATATTTCAACATTAATCTATCAATTAATAAATATCAAGATCCCCCTGACAAAACAAACAAATGAACAAACAAACAAAGCAAGAATAGCTCTGTTAGATAGCTAGTCAGACATGAGCAGCAAGAGAACAAAGGAATAGGGCCGAGCCAAAGACTGCCCAAAGAATACCCCAATGGTGATAGAATTTTTGGTATGTACAAGTGCACTAAGTAGTTATTGCTTAGTGTCAATCAGGTGTCATTCAAGATGACCTCACTTGCCAGTCACTTAGGAATGCCTTTGGAACCACCCATCACAGTCCAAACATAAGACAGACATTACTGCTTCTGGGTCCTTTTTGCCCTTTGGGGCTCCCTTCCCTTTTTTGCTCTTCTGGGCTCTCCTTTTTGCCCCTCTCGGTTCTCTCTCTTTTTGGTGGCCTTTCATGTCCTTTTTGTCCCTTTTGCCCTTTTGTGACCATTTCGATCCCTTTATGTTGGTTACAGTGTTGGCACCATGTGCCTCCTTGGGGCATACTTTGTTTTTCTAAAACATATTTTTAATACAAGTATTAAATCTTAATGTCTTGTCATTTGAGGAAGAACCAAGGAAAAATGCTAACTACATGTCTGCGCTTATTCCTAGCCCTTCCACCTACCATTGAGGTGACACCGAACCCCAATCAGCCACAACAGTGACAGCTCTTTCTTCTTTTTCATTCCTTTTCATTTCCTTTCTTAGAAATTCAGTCCAAAGCCATAATTTGGGACAGAGTAAGGGAGGGCTCTGTATTAAATGTGGAAGAAAAACACATCATAGTCCTGAACAGGATGTCAAACCCTGGCCACCGTGAGTAGACTACCCATGGTGGGCAGTCTGGCATTAGGTGTCAAAGCCTAGAGTGAAGAGGGCATCTGCAATAGGCAATAGCTTGGTGCACAGAATCTGATTGGTGTGAGAATGGTATCACTGAGGAGAGACAGCTTGGCACAGTGATAGATTCCAACTGTAGAGAAGAGGGTGTCAGCAGTAAAGCCACCTGGAATATTAGGGCCTGCGAAAGATGAGGAGCACATCTTCATAGGAAGGCTTCTAAGTGTAGTGTATTAGAGCATAAGTAGGTGAGGAGGTGTACTAGTGTAGTTGGGGAACCAGAGCAGTCAGGAGAACACCTGCATAAAATGGTAGCCACCTCTATTAAGAGGGCAGAGGCAGGGCAACCCAGGGGTAGGGCCACATTCCAAAGCACAATTGAGGTGAGAGGGACTCATAAGAACATACAAAGGGATTGATCAAATGAGTAAATCTGTAAGTATGTTGGGAGCAAGAGAATGCAAATGTGGAAAACATGATCACTAAAATAATCCCCATGGTGCTGAATTGATAATGCATACAGATAAACAGAGAAATAAATATAGTTTTACATTGATATTTTCATGATGGCGTATATGTTTATATGTGTGCTGTCCAGTGCAGCAGCCATTAGCAATATATGACTATTTAAGATTGAATTAATTAAAGTTAAAATTAAATGTTCAGTTTTTCTACCATGGTAGTTATCTTTCAAGTATTCATTATTTACATGAGTTTAGTAGTATTTTGGACAGCACAATACATATGTATATACATATATACATGTATGTACATATATACTATACAGTGTGTGTTTGTGTGTGTCTATATGCACATATAATTATATTTAATTAGACCTATATTTATTTCTGTATTTTATCAGTTTAGTTTCAGTCAGACAATACAAATCACATGATAACCTGAAAAGGAAAGCCTTAATATAAAGTTATGATTACAAAATTCTAAACAATACCCTGGCATGGGGGAGACTACATAAGAAAGGAACACATTTTGAAAGGGGGTGGGGACTGTCTGAGGCTGAGATTCAGATCTTTTTGGAAAGGAAATAGTTGTAGTCCATGGGATAATAGAGAAATCTGTTTTATTTCCCCAATTAAGAGCTGCCTCACAATCATTGGGCCAAGCCTGGCAGGGAATCTTCTGATGGAGTGCTGATGACTTTTTCTGTCCTCAGAGGAAGGTGGTGCTGAGTTTGCTGGGAAACTAGCTAAGGTATTGGTTGGATTTTTTCAGAAAGCTACTAATAAGCCTCTCATGAGGGATGCTATTAAACTCTGGGAAACGAGCTGAGTGCCTGCAGAATTCATCCAGACACAATTACCTGGAAGCCAAGTAGGGTAATCTTGGAACTCACCCTCAGGAAGCCAGTTTTGGAATGACTACAGAACTCCAGAACTCACTAGGAAGCTTTCTACGAGCTGTCACTCAATTCATCTCTAGGAAGCCACCTGTCATTCTATTCACCACCAATGCCACTGTAACTGCTGGGAATGAGTTGCGCTGGCACCAGCATCACAAAAGAGAAGAAAAGAGAAACAAATTCACTAGAGCCCAGGTAAAAAAATCCTATGTCCTTCAGTGTATCTCCAGCGTCTTCTAATAACAAATACTATTATGCCAGCTGACTAAGAAGAAATGTTTCACTCTTAACAAGATGAAGGATGTTTAGAGGCCAGAAATGAAAAATTAATAACTGGAATACTTATCTGGCTATATAAACACATCTACATAAGTAATTACATCAACTTATTTTTTGTGTGCTATATTTTATCTATTTACATTTGTATATTCTAAATAATCACAGAAAGTTTTATTGGACAACACTGATATAAATAGAAAAAACATAATTGTGTTTTCTAAAATGTGTGTGTGTTTGTACACATCCTCAAATATATTTTCTCTAGCTTTGTTTGCCGAGAGGACTTGGGAGCTGTGACAACCTAATAATGAGCACACATAAGATCTAGGTCTTGGTTTCTAAATATTCTTCACTTCATGTAACCAAGACTTTTTGGTGAAATATGTGTTTTGAAGACTGAAATAGAGAAGTATGTTCCCCAGAATATCTTTTATGCAAGAGTCATAGCAGTACTCACAGAGTGATGAGAGCATATGAGAAAGATATAGAAGCCAACTCTGAGGGACTTGCACTGGCAAAATCAGAACCCATTCATCACGAAAATAATGGTGGTAATGGATTATAATCCATTACAAATAATAGGATGGCTAGAGTCTATAAATGAATAAATTAAAATTTTTATGACAGCCATATTATATTACACAAATTCAAAATTATTTATTAATGATAAAGGAGAAACATCAATTTCACAATGAGAAGACTGGCAGATGTACCTAAATCAGACAATCAGAGTCAACATGCCTAGTAATGTGACTAATAGAAAATGTGTGGCACCTAATAAGATGCAATGAATAAAAACATCTTCACTTCAGTGATTTTCCTGCCAAATATGCATGAACTGAAAGTAATCATGAGGAAATATTACACAAACTAAATAGAAGAAATGTCTAAAACTAACTGGCATATAATCTCTGATAGTTTATGTCTTCAAGGTTATAAGAGTCAAATAAAGAGAAAATTTTTTAGATTGAAGAGACCAAACAGAAATGATAAATAAAAGCAACATATGATTCTAATCTGGAAGTTCTTCTTTAAAGGCATTGTTATAAAAGTTGGTAAATATGAGTTGTGTGTATTAGATGGTAGTAATATGTTAATAATTTTTTGATTTTGACACTTGCACTGTATTTGTAGGAAAAATTCTAAATATTTGAAGACGGTGGCACATTATGTTGTCATTTCAGATATATAAGCAATCTATTACAGATTTCTCTGGCCTAAATTATTGATATATGTACACATTGTTCTAAAAGAGTATTTTACATTCCAGAAATTATCATGAACATCTGTTGTGAGATAATCTCTCTAAATGAGATCATGAGGGCACCAACAGATACAGCTTTCTAAAATCTACATAAGACTTATTCCAATCTTAGGAAGGACACAGTTTTTACTGAATTAGGGCAATATTCACATTAATAGTTTGAAGATATATTTAATAAATCAAACTTTTTTTTTTCTGTTCATTGTTCCCTTGAGTGGGTTTGATGTTCATTGTCAAAAGAACTATCTACCCCTTATTAACAAATATTTTTCTCTCCCATAGTAAAATTCATTTGACTAATTTTTATAAATTAATGAATAATTGTATGCTTAGAATACACTTTTTCTATAAGTGACTAAGTGATAAACTGATTCGAATAAATAAACTTTCAGTTGTATTATTTCTAATTATACAGTTAAAAATTTGAATCAGTCTTTTGACCTCATGAAATTCCTTATTGATTTAAAATAATTATAGTTTAGCTGGAAGTTAATCAGAAATATAAAATATAAACCCTAAGTATATAGCAATTTTAATCTTTTCAGAGTCACGCTTTAACTGAAGTAATCTCTATACATAGTGATACAATGGATATGATGCATAGAGAAAGGAATTTGAGTATATCCTTAATTTCATTTTTTATTTATTTAATATTATATTAAATACCTTTCTATGGTAGGCCTGGGATATATGATAGTGAACAAAACAGACAAGATGTCTTTCTGGAAATACACTGAAGATGTCATGAAGTTTACATGTGAAAGGAAAGGGACAGAATGTGTATATGTGTTTGTGTGTATGTGTGTACACACATATATTCATACATGCATGTATATTCACACATAACACATAAATACTGTTTATGGTACTGTTTTCTGTGAAGAAAATAAGAATGGGTTAAGAATGTTCTACATTAAACAGGATGATCATTGATATTTTTTTTCTGAAAAAATTTACATTCGAGCTCCACTAGACCTTTGAGAAAGTCCCATGAAAGACATTGAGGAGTTAGAACAGAAAGTGTGAAGGCCTCATGGCAAAAGAGCTCAACTGTTTTGAGAAACTGGAAAAAATTGTCTGTGATGTCACAGAGTGAATGGGAGGGAATGTGGAACAGAAACAAATGGAGAATGAGACAGAAGGTAGGGCACGTAAGGCACTTGAGTTCCCGTCAAGAAGTTTGGATTTTCTTTTCTCTATGTGTTAGAAAGACTTCAAAGCCTTCTAAACTAAATTTATTTTGCGTTTTAAAAGATCACTCAAACATAATGAGACAGAATTATAGTGAGTGGTGGGAGGTGAGGCTGTAGTAAGCCGGTGCCACAATATCTCTGGTAGTGCAAGCCACATTAAGTGTTTTAGAACTGATTCTTAGAGCATGAGGGGACCAGTAAAGATTTTAAAGCAATGGAGTAAGCTTATCAGATTTGTATTTATTTCTAACATGAAAAATTAAAATGCATTTTGGAATACATTAAGTGTGCCAAGAATTATATTTCTTACACGTAACTTCTTATGACTAAGTGTAGCTTACTTATACTTAACTTCTTATAACTAAGTATATGTGCCTCCCTTAAGATGCAATTGATGAAAGGAAGTACAATAATAAAATATGTTGTAGATGTGACACTTTCTTTGATAGCATGTAAACACAACTTCGAATTCTATCACTATATTAAAATTACTTAAGAAATTGAAAAAGAAAATTCCAAATATTCTATATGAATAAAAGGAACAACCATTTTTTAAAGGAAAGTAAATATATTATTTTTAAAATACATGCATTATAACAAATGCATACAAATAATTATTTGAACTTTTGTTTCAGTCTGTACATCATTTTCTGGAGGATCATATGTTTATTCTGT
Organism: Eonycteris spelaea; assembly: GCA_003508835.1. Classification (NCBI taxonomy): domain Eukaryota; kingdom Metazoa; phylum Chordata; class Mammalia; order Chiroptera; family Pteropodidae; genus Eonycteris; species Eonycteris spelaea. The sequence continues at coordinate 6,858,266 of PUFA01000095.1, forward strand.
CAATTTTCTTTGTTCTTATATGTATGTGGGAGAGCAAGTGAACTAAATTAGAAAGGAGGAGTGAGAGAGGGAGAAATAAAGAGAAAGTAAAAGTGAGAGAAAAAAAGAAAAAGCAGAGAACAAGAGGAAATGAATATCAATATTAGGGAAATAGGTACATTTATCAAAAGATAAACTGAATATACTATTACATCATCACTCTCTTTAACAAATTAAATATTTACAATAAAATATTGTTCAAAATTACTTATATATTTTTAATTTTTTATAATTATGTTTTATAATTACAACATACTAAAAACATGCAAATATACACAGATGAACTGAATAATATTAATGCTTTTTGAAACAAAACTGAATCTGATTAAAATAGCAAATATCATATCTCTTACATGCCAACCTCTTTTTATCTAAAAGTCAAAGTTAAGGTAAGCTCTGTCTTGTGATTTAAAAAGGGGCCTGACCAAAGAGTGCATACTTTTTAACACAGGCTGTTATTTTTCAGAATTGTTAAGCTTTAGAATGAATTTTATATTCAGCTGTCAGCATTTCATCTTGTAAAGCATAGTTAGGTATTATAACACTCTTCATCAAACAGAAGAAAATATTTCAGTCAATATCATTGGGGTTCTTATTCAATTTTAAATATTCTAATAAAAAATAGTTAAATTTGTTTGGAACTATCTTACTAGATATGCTGATTATTATTATGGTTTATCTTATTTGATAATAGCAGTAATAAATAACAAAAATAATTATTAATTATAATTATCAGGACCTCTCCACTCCCAGGATTAAATTTATTAGCCACCGAGGTAGCTAATAATAACCCATTTATTTGTTTGTTTTATTCCTTCTCTGTATCACTTCTCTATTCTTCATTAAATATTTTCCTGTGCTTCCCAAGTAAAGAATCTGGGCTTGAACTCTTGACTTAAAATTTGCTTCTGGGGTGCCCATACTAATTTTATTACCATAAATGGGCCAAGGAAGCAGATGCCCATGAGGAGATTATGGAATTGAACTACTTGCCAGCAAGATGACAACAGAATCACATTTTGGTAGTAAGTCATGTGATTTGATGTGCTGGCATGCTGTAGCATTATAATCATTAAGGTCCCTACATGTGTGAAATTAGGATGAGGTACAAGCGAAAGGAGTTATGCTGACATATGCAATAAGTCATATTCTTTGCATATGAAAAAATGACAGAAATAGTTGTTGTGAAGATGTTAGCACTGGTTGGGTTTGTTAAGTGCCATCAATGCACTCAAAGAAGACAATAAACGTCACAAGCCAGCCAACCATCAAATCAGTAAATTATGTGAAAATCAGAAGTTCTATAAAAGCCACAAGTTCTCTATGAGAATCTCTAAAGCTACCCAACGTCCTATTGACTGAAACAGGGCACGGGACCTGATTGTCAGAGAGCAGTTACAGAGGAGTCTTCTTTAGGTCTCTGAAAATTTTTCTTCACTAAAGCCATAGCTCTGATAGATGCTGTTAATACCTGCTATTTTGGATGGGGACATCTGATTGGACATTCATGAGAACTTTCATCTCCAAACCCTCTTACATTAGGATAGAAGCCTGACTATGCATCGACAATATGCAGAAGCTCAATTGAAATGATGCCTCAGATCATGTTATTTGTCCTCAGTGTTGCTATCATATTCTGTAAAGTATTCTAGGTCAATAGCTCAGCATGACCCGACTCAGCAATCATTACATGTTTCAAGAATAAGGATAACCACCAAAAGAGCTACAAGTTTGAGCTAATATATTTATATAGGACAGAAAAATTAGGGCTGGAAATGGAGTGAAAAGCTGAGGTAAATATGTCTAAATATAAGAGATTACTAATATGGATCACCTTGTACCATAGGATTTAACATCTTTGAGCTGGTCTTAATATGCTGCTTGGTTGGTTTCTTTCTTGACTTTTGGACAAAAACAAAACACAAGGAAACACACACACACACACACACACACACACACACACACACACATAAACAAAGGCCTACAGCAAATGAGATGGAAAAGCAAAACATGCCTTGGTGCCGTATTGAAGATGAGGTCAAATTTCAGTGTGACCCCTGCTAGCAAATGTTTAGTTCATAAAACTGAGGACCTGTTGGTTGATTCTGTTCCTTTGAAACACAGAATGTTCCTCTCTTTAAAGGAATAGGCAGTGTACTAATGAGAGAGCTTCTGGCATCATTAAAAAATAGTATTTCTATTCTTTGTAGACTAGGGTTATTAATAGAAGTTTTTATGTAACGGGGCTTCTAAGTGTCAATGGTGATAATACGATTCCAGAACCAAAGCCTGATGGCAGCGTTTAACTGTCAATAGATAAGATGTATACCATTGCTACAACAAGTGGGAAACCTGGAATGACTCACAGCAATCTATGGGGACTGACTAATACAATGGAGTTCCTAGGGATTAGGTGTATAACTGAATCTATATAACAAAGCTGTTCAAGAGCTAATGAGCTCAAGTCTACTTTTAGCTGCCTCAGAAGAAAATTATGAGCTGTCATTCAATTTCCAGTTCTTCTCATATGTTGAACAGAAGGCTAAGTCACATTGCAGAGGATTACCAAAACATCATAGGAAGTATATATGATAGTGTGTCCCTAGCTAGTCTCTAGAGGCACCCACAACCATTTAGTAGAGTAACTATTTACTGGAGAAAAATAAGACCCAGCATTTTCAAGGATTTCACTAACAAGGATGAAACTGACAAAGATAACAGAAAAACAAAAAATACTGTCATGGCGCCCCAGTAAGTATAGAGACATATAGATACCAGCTAATAAATGGAGTGGCCCAAATCTAATTTTTAGTAATTGTTGTCATTTATAGGTCTGAGATCATAATCAGGATGTATATATTTAATAGCTGGTTAAATCCCCAAGAAAGTTTCCTCTATGAGGAAAACAGTCATTATGGTAGAAAACATCAAATGGAAGCTCCTGAAACTTCTCCACCTTGGCTTAAAGTAGAAAATCAGAAACAATATTATAACTTAGATAAAATGAGAGATTAATTCCACCCTTAAAAACTTAAATAATTGAGGATAACACTCTTTATCATTACCTTTTATAATTCACCAGTCTGGCTCTATAATATTGATTATAGTGGCTGCTAAGGACTACTGTGAACTTAACCAAGGGTATTATCAATTACGCAGCTTTTCCAGATATGATGCCTTGACTATAAAAGATTAATTCTGTTTTCTGCACTTGGTTTGATGTTATTTATCTGAAGAAAAATACATAAACCATGTTATTTAGGCATGGGAACAGTAATAGCAAGTGCTTTGGTTGTTCCGGTTAGACTCATAAATGCCGTAGGTGAGATATTATATTGTAAAATACAAAGATTCAGGGGAACTTCACATAAGTAAAGATTTAAAGGTCCACTGCTCTTGGGCACGTCAAAATATTTCCTGCAAGTGAAGTGATACATTATTGCAACTTACCCTTTCTACCACCGAGAAAGAAGTGGGCACTTGGTAGGCCTCTTTGGATTTTGCACATTATAAATATTGCTCTGACCCTTATCAGGTGACTTGGAAAGTGGCCAGTTTTGAGTAAGGCCAGAGCAAGAAAGGACAGTGATAAGTGGCCTTGTCACTTGAGTAATTGATCTTGCAGGTTATATAATGATACAATAAGGGTTGCAGGTAAGGATAATGTGAACTTTTTTGGCAAATTCCAATAGAAAAGTCACAGTTCAGTAACCCAGGTGTCTAGAACCAGTCATTAGGCTGCATTAGAAATCTGTTCACTATTCAAAATTCTGCTCTTTCTATGCTCTTAAAAGTAGCAGAGACTGAGTTTTTAACTTTGGTACAACAATTACCAATTCGTGCTAGGTTATCTTCAATTCCTAGGTCATAATATCAGACAGTAACACCAGCAATCCATCATATGATGGGGATGGCACATTCAGAATCAGTCACCAAAGAGATCTAAAGGATTTGGCTAATATACATAAATAGGAACAGGTAGGACATGAGTGAAAATGGATCCTTGGGTGTTGGCGCAACTTGAATAGCATAAACAAGTTACTGCATAAGTGGTCTACACATATATCTCCATCTCTGTTTTGCAGTGCTCACCATAAAATCACACCTTTCGTGTGGTTTTCTTACAATTGGCTTTTGTCAAAAGAAAAAAAAATGACTTGGTCAATTCAGCAACAGTTGGCCTGATATGAGTGAGCTGAATTGAACTGCTGCCACTCTATAGTGCCTCCTTGGGGCAGTCTTGAAAGTCAGTGATGAGGGGAAATTCTCTACTAGGAGACTTAGAAGTGTGAGAAAGAGCATGTTGACAGAACTATGGGAATGAACACAGTATGGATCCTTGTTTTTTAAGTCAGTGCCCACATGAAAGCATGCACAACAGAGAGAGGTATCCACCAACCTAGGAATGAGGTGAGTTTAGCCAACCCCTCATCCAAGTTATCCCAGGGCTTATACGATAGATTTATGAATACTTAATTCCAGTAGTAGAAATGGAGGCTATGGTTCCAAAAGCATAGAAAAGCACTCTGTTGGCACTGAGACCATGCTTCCTTTGAGTTGCTCCCCACTAATAAACTGTGCTCCACAGGATCCTAGTACAGCTTCATTTCTAGAAGATGACTCACTCCGCTGAAGAATGACTCAATGACTCTCATTGCTGTAGCTTTTATAGAACTGTACTATTGTCTGAGAATCTTCTGACTGAACCCTTCCTTCTCCGTTCTCTTTATCTTTCACAAGAGCAGACCCATGTCAGGTCTGAGAACTCTCCTCACCTCCTCTGTCTTTTGCCCCTTTTGCCTCACTGGTATTTCACTAATAAATCTCTTCCATGTTTCATCCAAATTTAGCATTTACTTCTTTGGAGATCCAAGCTAACTCAGTTTTGGAGAATTATTTTAAGGATAAGAAAGCTACAGAGGTGAGCAATGAGTGGATGAATTAAAGGCTTCTCACACTATTGTGGAGAGAGGAAAGAAAGAGGAAAATACCGTATTTGAAATGGATCTGAGACTACAGTCAATTTGCAATGTTAACATTTTTAATGGTCACAATTTAAATAAATGTCTTATTTTTAAAATAGATTTAGATTTACAAAAAAGTTAAGAAGATAGTACAGAAGTACCTCATGTACTCCGTACCCAGTTTTGCCTATTAGTGTTGGCTGACTCACTCCAATCAACTCCTCATTCTATGTACAAAATGTGATCTTTCTGAATATGAGATATGGCTATTTTGTTTCTTTGCTTAGAATTTTGCAATTATACTCCCTGTTACAATATATTTCTTAATTAGTATTGTTTTAAAATTCTATATGGCTTGGCCACTTATTGCTTTTCTAATTTCAGTCATAATTATAATTCTCCTCATTCTCTATTTATACCAACTATCCTTCTATTCCTCAGTCATGCCTTTCACTTTTATATTTCAGAGTTGTATTAATTAAGATACTCCAGAGAAACAGAAGCAATAGAATATATGTAAGAGGAGATTTGTTATAGGAATGGCTCACATGGTTATAGAGGCTAAGAAGTTCCTCAGTTAGCCATCCTCAAGCTAGAGAATCATGAAAGCCTCTGGGATAATTTAATTGTAGTCCAAAGGCCCAAGAACCAGGAGCTTTGAAATCTAAGGGCAGAAAAACATTGACATCTCAAAACAAGCGGAGGGTGAATGTGTACTTTCTTCACCTTCTTAATCCACTGGGGCCTTCAGTGGATTGGACGATGCCAGCCCTCATTGTGGAGGGAGGATCTCTACTCAGTCTACTTAATAAAATGCTAATCTCTCCTAGAAACACCTTCATTGACACACTCACAAATAATGTATTAACAGCTATCTGGGCATCCCTTAGCCTAGTTAAGTTGACAAATAAAATTAACCATCACAAATATTTTGTTTTAGATTTTTTGTTGTTGTTTGTTGTTGTTATCTCCTGCCTGGATGTCCCCTGAATTGTCCTCTCTCAGCTTTACCCTGTGCTTCACCTAGTTAATTTCCACTGAAATTTTAGATAGCAAATAAGCACTATGTTTTTAATATTCTGCCAATATTTATTTGTTCTACCAATGCTATATGCATTTACTATGTTTTCTCATTTTACTAATAGCCCTTTTCATTGTACGAATCCAACACAAGATGCTAAGATATGTCATAGCATGTCTATCTTTCTCTTATTGCATAATCACCATTTCAAGCATATAGTAGACATTTGTTAAAAAATGAAGTCAGAAAAGGAAAAAAGAAGAAATAACAAAGGAGAAAGAAAGAAGAGAAGGAAAGAAGTTAATATAGTACAAATATATACTACTTTAATTAATGTCATATTCTTTTTTTTTAAATCAAGTCTATAAGGACTAACAAAAATTTATACTCGTGTTTTTATTTGAGAGACAGTTATTTTGGCATATATTTTACTTCAAAAAATGTGTAGTACATTTTGGTGAAAAACTTGGATATAATTTGTTCTCTTTTACAGGTTGTTCAATAAGAGTAATTAAGTTTCCGAGAACCCAAACATATTTCTTCATATAAAAGGAGTAATAAATTTGACTCCAAGAGCTAATAATTTTCCAAAATGTCTCTAGGCTCCTGTATCAACACTATATGTTAAAAGCTCCTTGGAATATGCACAAATGTTTAACAATAATATTTATTTTTATTTAACATTATATATTTAGTTAGTTAAATGGCTATGGACATAATGACACATTTCAAAATATCAATGAATTCATAGTACTTTTTATGGAGTGATAATATAATCTATATGATTTAATTTTAAAAAGTAATTCTATCGATGTTTTCTATGTTCTTATTTTAGCTTCATTTGTATTTCAGAAATCTGTAACCTTTACATAGTTAAATGACCTATTTACTTTATAACTTTTGAAGTAGTTCTGTCTTCTCATTTATCACATTTTTACCATTTGCTTCAAGAAGGGTATTGTTATAGTGCATGATTTCACAGATCTTTAAAGTAAATTATATTTACTAAGAATCCTAGAACTACTAAAAAATTTTTTTAAATGAAATTACAAAATAGACTACTGCCTATGGCAGTAGTTTTCAAACTTCAGGAATTCTTCATGCTCTAAAAAATTATTGGACCTCCCAATAAAGCTTTCTGAGCAAATTTGGGGTAATATTGTAATGCATTATAAAACAAATCTGAGTGCAAACAAAATAATTGATTTATAAATACTTTGTTTTTTTAATATATAGTAAAGACTCATTAACTACTACAGAACTGATCATAATCACTGGAAATGTGAGCATAGGTCTCTGCCCCATCTCAGAGCAATTGAGTCAGTGTTCCCGGATCTGGGCCACAGGCTTTTGTTGTTTTTAGGTTATTGTTTAAGGTTTCCAAATGATTCTGTTTTACTGTTATGGTTGTTCTTTTATGGGATAATATTCATTACTCATAGGGATGTTATATTGTTTTAATACAATATGTATTTTTAAATCTCAAATAAATTTAAGAAATTTAAAAGATTTATGGTCAATCGACGTGTTTAACATTCTATTATAATAAATAAAATTCAAACTAATGAAAAATTTTAAAGGGAGAAAACCATGAAAGTTATGTTAAAAACTTTTCATAAATCCTTCACCGATAAATGCTGCTGCTGTTTTAATATTCTTTCTTTCCAGAACACCTATTTTATTTATATGTATATCCTTTAATTATGCCAGAAAAATCTCTCTGAGACTGAAATGTTTAAAGGATACATAATATCCCATAGTAAAAATTGATCTTATTTATCTTTTTAAAAGTATGTTTCTATTATTTTGCAAAATAATATTATGAAATTGATTGTGAATGATTTTATCTGAATGTATGATTCTTTCATGAAAATAGATTCCTTAAAGTGTTTAGGTCTAAATTGAGAATTTTAAAATATAATATAAAATGATAAAACATTTTTCATAGCATTGATCATTTCCATTCACAGCATGGTGTGTTATATTGTCCAGCTCACCCTTGTTTGTAAGCCTTTAATTGCATTCTAATCTTAGGAGAAAAAGTTGCATCCCATATTTTAAGTGTGTCTTCAACAATTAATAATTATTACATTTGTAATAAGTAGTTATTAAGAAATTGATTTAAGTTATTAATAAAATCATATTAACTTCTTGGTTAATTGCTAGATGGGAGATTTCTTAAAAGTGCTTTTTTATGTGTATTTTTTTCCACATTTAATCTTCTTATTAAATTATCAGGTGACTTTTAACATCTCAATTTTCACAAATTAGGGAACTGAAGCACAGAGAGATTAGGTGATTTTCTTGAGTTGCCAGAACTAAAAGAATAAAAAATGTAGACAGAGAGTAAATAATTTTCATAAGGTCCTAGAACTAGAAAGTATTAAAGAGATTTCATTTAAACATGGAACACTGACCACAACATTCATGCTCCTATTAGCTTAATACCTTAGTAAATCTCTAAACTGTGGTAAATATACTCTGTTGCTATACACAGACTCTTCAGGGAAAATCAATTTCTAAATCCACAACTTCTGTATGTGTCGTTTCTTAAAACTCATCATCTGAGGGTAACTCTCACTCCATCTTATCAAAGTAAATGCATTAGTTTCCTACTGTTGTTGTAACAAATTACCACAAATGTAGAGTCAAAAAAACAAACATCTGTTATCTGCAGTTCTGGAGGTCAGAAGTCAAGTCTAAAGTGCATTGGAAGGGACGAGTTCTTTCTTGAGGCTTTACAGGAAAGAATTCATTCTAGATCTTTCCCAGCTTCTAGATGATATCTCATTCTATGGCTCATAGTCCTTTTTCTATCTGCAAAGCCTTCACCTGTATCTCTCCAACCTCTGTTGCTATCATTTCATCTTCTTTCTCTCTCTTCTGTCTCTCTGTTCCATCATTTAAGGACTGTATTGGACCTACCTGGATAATTTAGGATAATTTTCCTATTTAAAGATTCTTAATTGATATTATCACAACTGCTAATCCTCTTTGCTATAACCTTTGAAATAACATATTCATAGGTTTTGGAGATTAGTACATGAATATCCTTAGGAAATTATCATTCTGTTCACCATTGCAAGTCATACTCTTTGTCACACATGTACTCTTCCCCATTTCAAGTCTTGGTGCAGTACATATTTTGGGGGATAAAAATTTATGATGTACCAAAACAAAGAGATATAATTAAAGGTTAGTTTTAGCTACTCTTATTACGATAGCTAATTAAGAGCAATAAACTCATGAAGTTTTTATCATTATCTGGTTTAAAAGCTTATCTAAAAAATGAAACTCAGCATTAGTATCAGTGTATTGTGGTACTTATCGGGGTTCTCTGAATTGAGGCAAACAAAGCAACTACTTGATGTGATTCTCAGATATAGTACTTGAAATGTTTTGTGGGATTACAAGATTTTTTAAGAAACATTGGATAAAGCCCATATATAATGTTTACACAAATCAGTTCTATTTGTTTCTACTTCACTCAATGAGGTGTTTAAAATCTGCTTATCAAATTTTATCAAAAATATTTGTTTCAGATATTAATATCCTATTATATTTAAAAATCTGTGTATCTCATTGGCAAGAATTAACCTTATTTTAATTTATAAGAAATATCCAGATATTACCCAAAGGGAATATAGTGTGGAATAAGGAAGAGAAGATGATTAAAGGTAGGTAAAAGAAAAAAAGTTTTTGAAAATCTGAATTTTACAAGTGTGAAAGAAATTTTAAAATATTTATTCAAATATTAAAAAAATTAAAGATATTTTATATGAGCATATTTATTTGCATAAATATGTCAAAACTAATTAAAATAAATGCCAAATTCAGTTAACAATTTTTTCTAATATCTCCAATAAAATAAAAATAATCTAATAAGTATAATTTAGTTAGTAACAGCTTAAAAACACATTGAATATAATATTTAGAAGAGCTGTCTCTGGAATCAGACAGACCAGTATTCAGATCCTGTCTCACTCATTCTGCTTATCTGTAAATTAACAATAAAAATAAAATAATAATAAATACTTAATGAATAAGGTTACAAAAAGGATTAAATAAGAAATGCATTGTAGTAAATATAAATTGTTTTCTTCTCAGAATATTTACTATTAGAAGTTTCTCTCCTCTACCTTATAAAATTTTGTTGAGGTTGTCAATCAGGTGACAATAACTCTCCCATCAGGGTTGGGAGTACTTAGCCCAATTCAAGCACTCACAATATCCTGTGATTCATTTTTCTCACTCTCTGTCTTTTACTTCTGACTTTTCAATTTCATGGGCCAATAAACTTCCTATATTATTTTATCCAAGTTTGGTTTTCTCTCTCTTTTAAAAATAGGCAAATCCTAACAAATATGTGCCTATAAAGCATTTAAAATGTGCTGCCATACACTAAGTATAATTACTATGATGTGGATTTCAGCTTAATAATAAGAGAGTTGGAAATCATTCCAAAGATATATCAGCTCTATAATAAAAAGAATGAACAACATCCCTGAAATTCATTCATTCTTTATTAAGTCAGTCATTCAACAAATGTCACTTGAGACATTAGTGAAGTTAAAAACTCCAATAAATTTTAAGATTAAAAATTTGCACTGCTTTTAAAATATATTGAGCCTGGAATGCAAACAACTCATTCTCTCATTTTCTCATTTTGATTTTTCTATGATCCTGTTCATTCCTTTACAAACACAAATAAACTCATTAAAAAATAAAACATTTAAAAAACACTTGCAGGAGGAAACAAGAATACAATAGAATAAGTCATTCATTTTCCAGTTTAATAAAATCATTGGTTTAATGTAAATCAAGAGTTGTGTTTTTGTAATAATGCACAGAAATGATGCTGTAAAGCAAAAAAATAAATAAATTTCAGGTAATAGGATAAAGCTATATACTTGAAATAGAATAAAATCAATACTCCCTACTATGCTTATGTTGTCCATAAAACTTTATATTTTGAGAGTCGTGTAGCTTGCCATTTTTAGCACATATTTTAATAAAAATAAATCCACTGGAAATAAAGTGCAAAGAGCTGAAATGTCCCTGCATGTGTACATTAACTACCATTAAATATTTTCAAGAGCCAAATTCTTACAAGAATATAAAGTTATTTAAATTATTTATGGCCATAATTAAGGCTATATATCACAAAAACTTTGTCACATTCCACAACAAATGTTTACTTTTTTGTGAAGGAGTTTATGCATTAACTGGGTGATTTTTCTGATGCAGGCCAGGATCGGCTGATTTCAGCTTGGCTTACTGATGAATTTATGGTCAGCTGGAGAGTTGACTATAGTCTAGCAGTGTAAAGTGGCTGGTATAAGGAGTTTGGCTAGATTGACTCAGCCTTCTTCAGTGTGTTCTCTCATTCATTAGCAGAATAACCTGGTTTGTTTCTGTGTTGGGCAGATTACTAAAAGAGCAGGAACTGAAGCACACAAAGCTTCTTAGTTTTTCAAGTTCCTAAATAGCATTGTTTCAATTGTGATGCATTCAGTTACCCAGTGTAAGTTACAAGTTCAACCTGGATTTAAGAACTGGGGAAATAGACCTGTCATGTGATTTGAAGAGCTCAAAGTCACATAGTAAGGGAGAGAGAGAGAACAATTTTTACAGTTCTATCCCATTTTTTCCCATTATGTAGAATAGCAACTACCTAGTAGAATGCACAGAGGCCCATATATTTGATATAATGTGGTATTGTAATAGACTGAAAGCATCTTTTCTTGGGAAATGTGCTTACTTAAGAAATGCTCACTTTCTTCAATAACTCATCGCAATATTTAAAAAATCTACAAGATATAAAACTACTCAGAACTATCTGGTCAGCTAAATAGGTAATAGAAAATTCACTTTAATTATAATTGCACTGCAGTCCAAAAAGCCTGCATTTCTGTCAGTAGAGTCAATAAAGCAATTTAGAAATTAATAAGAATTTGCCTGGATATGGGTTCATGAATTTTAAACAGGAGGAGAAATTACTATATTACATTATTTGTCAAACAATAGTCTTCTGCTATTCATAGTGACAGATTAAAATTATCTATATTTTTGTATAAATAACGCACATGTAATTTCTTAGCAGTTAATATCTATACTTAGTGAAATGTTGAAATATCTTAATACATTTCCTAAAGTGTAATTTAAGAAAGAAAAAATATATCAATTAACATGTTCAATTTATTGAATGCTCAAGCAGGTGCAACTTTTGTCCCGCAAAATACAACGTAAGTGGTATTCATAGAAGCTCTTCACAATAGTTTGTCTTCTTTCTGGCAAGTGATAGTATTGAACTTTCTCTCTTCCTTTGAAATTCATCATGGCCATGCAATGTTCTTTAGGCCATGTGTTATGAGTGAAAATGATTCGTATTTAGTCTAGAAGAGTGTATACATTATTTTTTTCCCTTGCCTTTGTGATGATAGAAGAATTTGTGATAATTTTTATTGTTATTTTGAATCTCTTAGTCATTAAAGTGAATAGAGCTCCCTTGCTAATCCAGAGAAGACATATAGTGTGAGAGAGAAATCAACTTTTCTTTTATTAAGTCACTATGATTTTCAAATTTTTGTTTAGCCTCTATACATCCTGACTGATACACTTAGATGTGGCTCAAGGTATCTTGATTTTTGGTTTGTTATAAATTAAATTTTTATTAAGGGTTACAAGTAAAGATGGTTGATTTTAATTTATGTAGCTGATGTTTTTTATCTTCTATGATAGGATTATAGGATATATAAGCAGACATTAAAATTTTCAGTGATATTTTAATGCTATACTATTTGTAGATATACTTGATAAATATATCTATAAAATATTATAATAGTTACTACTTTATGTACCTATTATACTGTAGGCATTATTTTATTGTTGTTTTTTATTTTGTTTAATTGTTTGAACAATCCTATGCAGTAATTATTTATAGTACATGTCTCAGTCAGCTCAGACTGCCATAACAAAATACAATATATTGGATGTCTTAAACAAAAGAAATTTATTCCTAAAAATTCTGGAAGATGAAAAGTCCAAAATCAAGGTTCCAGCTTATTTGGTTTCTGGTGAAGACTCTCTTTCTTGCTTTAGATAGCTGCCTTCTAGCTGAGCCCTCACATGACAGAGAGAGTGAGAGAGTTCTTAGGTTTCTCTTTTCATAAGGACATAATCATATTGGATTAGGGTCCCATCCTTATGACATCATTTAACCTTAATGACTTCCTTACTCCAAATACAACCTCATTGGAAGTTAGAACTTGACATGAATTCGGAGTCCATGACAGTATATATCCTTTCTTCTCCCTTCCTTCCTTTTTCTTTTCCTTCCTTCCTTCCTTCCTTCCTTCCTTCCTTCCTTCCTTCCTTCCTTCCTTCCTTCCTTCCTTCCTTCCTTCTTAATTTTCTTTCTTCTTTTCTTCAATGCTTTCATTTTTAATCTCCTTCTACTGTTAGTACTGTGCATTTTTTACTTATTTACTTATTTTTTAAAGTTTTTACAAAACTATATAGTAATAACAGTCAATATCACGCAGCTAGTAAACCCAGGAATTTTCATTCTAACTTAAAAAAAAATTTTTTTACTGATATCTACCTGTGTGAACGCTACAATATATAGTTTCTCTTCTTTTCTAGTGTTCTCATAATCAAAATCTATATAATGAATCTCATTTAATGTACACTGGCTTTGTTATATGGTAAAGGTTATATATAGCAATCTTATTTTTTAGTTATAAAGATGGTGAGACTATTTTGTATTTAAATCTTTCCTTTTACTGAGAATATAAACTGTTAGAAAATGTTTCTATAGATTTAGTATAAAGCATAATTACATGTAGTTCTTCTATCACAAAGGTAATTCAAAAGTAAAAAAATAAAATTAGTTAACTTAAAACTCATTAATTCACATATATAAATTAAATAATCATTCCAATCAATTCAATTTGTATTATTCTATGACTCTATCAACTGAGATATTTATGATTTTACATATTACCATAAAATGCTGTCAAATAAAGTACATTGTTTTCTAATTTAAAATTTTATTTTATAATTCCTGTAAAGTTATGTTAGCTTAGCATGAATATATATCTATGTGTTTATATATGTGTATATATATTATTATATTTATTATTATGTGCATAGATATATATTATTTCTGTGCAGAGTGTAACACTTCTGAATAAATTTTTACACTTAGTTTACAATGTATATGTTTTTCCAAAGATATTATCCTATGTATCATTGTGTACCAAAGATGTATTATTTTTGAACAGGGTGTTTCAATATTGTATCTAGGATGTTTTTCAAGTTGAAGGACCCACATTCTGCAAATTTTGATGCAGGTACCTTTTAGTTTGCTATGTGGTAAACACCTTCTGAATGTGTCTGAATAATAGAGAGTCATTTACTTATGATACATTCACTTTTTAAAATTTTTTCATAAAGCATTAAGTTTTTCTTTGAAATAAAGTTTGTGAATTAGAGCTATTCTTCTAGTTCTTGCCACACTATTATCGATTATCAAATGTTTTCCCTGATGCTTTGTACCTGTACTTTTATGTATATAAAATAAATTCTTTAACTGCGGTGTTATAGTATAATACCTTTGAAGACATATTAAAGGAAAATAGTAGTGCAATAGTATCAATTTTAATAACTTAATTAAAGAGATAAATATGTTAAGGATAATGACAAGTTCACAGGTATGTAGCTGACCTATGTTGACTATATCAAAGCTGCTAGTAGTAATTGTAAAATATAGGCTTACAAATTTGAGAATCTAGATGAAACTAAACAATACCTTGAAAGATGCAATCTGCAGAAACTCACACAAGAAGAAATAAACAATATGAGAAGGTTTATATCTATTAAAGATTGAGTTAATATCTTTCCAAAATAGAAAGCATCAGGCCCTGAAGCATTCACTGATTAATTTTATTAAACATTTTAAGGAATAAATTATACCAATTTTTACAATCTGACTTAAAGGGTAGAAACAAAGGGAATATTTTATTACTCATTCTATGAGGCCAGCATTACCTTAATATCAAAACCAAACAAGGACATTGCAAGAAAACTATAGACTGTCTCTCATTAACAGAGGTGCAAAAAATTCTCAACAAAATATAAGCAAATCGAATCCCCCCAAAAATGATAAAAATAATTATATTCCTTGACCAAGTGAGATTTATCTCAGGTATTCAACATTAGTTCAACATTAGAAAATCAATTTATGTTATCTATCATATCAACAGTCTAAAAAAGAAAAATTACATGACTATATCAATACTGCAAAATGACTTTGACAAAATCTGATACTCCTTCATGATAAAATCTGTCAGTAAATTAGGAATGGAGAGGGATTTCCTCAACTTGATAAAAACTATCTACCAGAAACCTATAGCTAACTTCAAACTTAATGGTGAAAAACTCCACGTTTTCCAACTAAGATCAGATGCAAGTTAAGGATTTCCTCTCTTACCATTCATTTTCAATGTCATACTGGAAGTTCTTTCTAATCCAATAAAGCAAGTAAAGTAAATAAAAGGTACACAGATGGACAAGACATAAAACTGTCTTTGTAGATGACACAATCATCTATCTAGAAAATCCAAAAGAATTGACAAAGATACTCCTGGAACTAATAAGCAATCATAGCAAAGTTTTAGGATACAGTGTTAATATACAAAAGTCAATTTCTTTTCTGTTACAAACAATAAAAAAGTGAAATTTGAGATTAAAAACACAATACTATTTACATTAGCACACACACAAAATGAAACAGTTAGGTACAAATCTAACAAAATATGTGCAATTTATATTAAGAAAATGACAAGTTTCTGATGAATGAAATCAAGTAAGTAAATGGAGATATTCCATGTTCCTTAATAGGCAGATTCAATATTGTCAAGATACACTCTTCTCAACTTGACTATAGCTTCAATGCAACCCTAATCAAAATTCCTGCAAGTTATTAAGTGGATATCAACAAACTGATTCTGAAGTTTATATTGTAAGGCAAAATACCCAGAATAGCCAACACAATACTGAAGGAGAAGAACAGGTCGGAGTCTGACGCCGTATGCCTTAAAGACTTATTCTAAAGCTACAGTAATCAAAACATGGTGGTATTGGTAAAAGATGAGGCAAATAGATTAATGGAACAGGATAGACGGCTCAGAAATATATCTTCATGAAGATATTCCATAGATCTTTAATAAAGGAGCAAAGATAATACAATAAAGTATGGACAGTATTTTCAAGAAATTTCCCTTCCAGAAGAATTATAAATAATTTATGTAGATATTACACACACACACACACACACACACACACACACACACACACACACACACACACAAAGGGGAATCATTAATTCCTCCTTGTTCAGAATGGGCTGGGGTCAGATTAACTTCCCAATGGAGAAACTTGATTAACACTATTTCAGCCAGGAGATCAAGGTTAATGTCAGTAGTGAAAAGTCATGTTTATAGTATTGACTCTTGATATTACATGATGAGATTAGCGCTTTACCTTTTGGTTTTCCTTAAAAAAAAATATCATAAACTCAGTCTTACAAGAAACATCAGACAAATTCCAGTACAGCATCATCCTACAAAGTACTTGTAGGCCAGTAAAAGTCATCAAAATTATTAAGGGCATCTAAAACAAGAAAAGTCTTGGAAACTGTCACAGGCAAGAGATGCCCAAGGAGATAGGATAAGTAAATGTAATGTGGTATCCATGAAGAAATCCTGAAACAGAAAAAGACAGGTAAAAATTTGAGGAAATCTAAATAAATTGACTAATAAAGTACATTAGCTAATAATATATAAATATTTGTTAATTTAACAAATAAACCACACAGATATCCTGATATATGTAAGGGAGATCTGATTTGGGAAGTCAGAATAAATGTTCCCAAAGAAACAACATTTAAACTGAATGCTGAAAGCTGAATAGTAGTTAACTTATGCTTAGGGGAGGACAGAGGAAGAATCCACTGTGAAGAATTCCTGGCAAGAAGTAGGTAATATTTTGAAAAACTAGGAAGTCAGTTGGCCAGGAGCACAAAGATTAAGGGAGATATTGGTGTGAGATGAAGTAAGGAAGTTATTGAACATGTTAAAGATTATGTTTATAATTTTAAGAGCAACACAGAGCCATAGGTTATAACAGGGTTATGTCCCATGTTCAGCTTGATTGTTTATACACAAAGATGAAAGTTAAATGTTTTCCAAGAAAATTAGGAAAAGTGAGAACAGACAGGAAAATATGGTTTACAAACAGTGACCTCAACATAACTGTTATAATATTTTAATCTTAGGACAAATAAATTGTTACCAATTGGTCTTATTTGGTGTTTGACTATTTTTTCCTAATAAAATTATCTGAAAACACCTTTTTAAAAATTAATTTTGGGTTTGATTTTTTTATGATGACAATATTAGTAAAATAGTCATAAGTTTAATTTAATTTCATGAGATGCTGTATCAATCCATACAATTTAAATTATTCTCTTCCTCTATATCTGTGAAAACTAATACAGAATTTCAGGAATGGAAATCATGGAACTGAGGCATAAATTATGGTTGGCGGTATTTGAGAGGGAAGATTTAGTTGAATAATGGAACTAAAAAGAAGATGACTGGTAATTCAAAGGTTAACTGGCAGTTTGTATGATAAAAACTAATGAACAGTCTATTCATTTGAGACTTTTTCCAGTGAAAGAAGGGAGGGAGCTTAGTAAGTTACTTTGTAAAGAATGAGGTCAATGAACTGGAGCTTGTTTGCATAAGGAGGGCAATCACACATGAAATGATTTATTTGCCTGAGGAATTACATTTAATTTTTTTTTATTGTAAGATTAATGTGTATGCCTTGAAAATGCTTAAAGTGTTCAAATACTTAAAATTAGAAGCAAAATGTTCTTATTGCTACCTCAATTATACTCTATAGTTATATACTATTAAAAACTTTTTGTGTGCCCTTGCAGAAAATGTCTATGCACTTATAAATATAAATTATCTGTTTGTGTATGGATATATGTATTTGAAAGTCAGAATAGCACAGTGAATTAGTGGCCTAGAATCTGAAGCAGACTGGCTGCAGTAAAATCCCAGTTCTGGTTATTTTTAGATATTTGACCTCACTTAAATCACTTAACCTCTTTATACCTTAGTAGCCTCACCAATAAAATGAGGATAACAATTTTACCTATTTATAGAACTATTTTGAGGATTAAATGCAAAGCATTTAGACTATAGTGTGATAACTACTTTAATGCTCCTCCTCCTCTTCTTCCTTCTTCTTATTGATAGAAAAGTTTCCATTCTTATTACCCTTTTTGTTTGTTTTTCTCCTTTCGATCTGGATACCCTGAATTTTCCTGATAATCTACACTTCCAATCTGTGTTCTTGCCGTTTGACCTGATTAGCCCTGGCATTAACCTATGTCAGTGCCAAGTCAGATCACCACAATTTTCATTGCTACAGGCCTACGATTTCAGAGTAACAGCTACCCCCAGTCTTTTGGGTTGCCCACAAGCATATCACACCAGAATCTCATTTCCTGGCCCAGGAGTCCCTGTTGATAGAAATATGTATACCACTGCCATGTGCCCACCCATTTAAACATTAGAAGTGCAGGGGAATTGCCCTACATTATGAATATTATATTGGCCAATGGAAGATGAGTATTAGATTACAAGTGTTAATTCCCTTATTTCTCTCTATTAAAATACAATATATATAGTTTCACAGGAGTACAGACCCAGAGATCTAGTAATAATCACCTTTTCCACAGACCAGCTTGGTAATGCAATTTTCATAATTGAATCAATTGAATAGAATAACTAGGTAGGTAACAACATACTTTTGTTAATGCCACAACAGATATACAAACATATTTAAAATTAAAGATGTTATGCTTCACAAGGTTCATGATCTTCAAGCTATACTCGAGGGAATAGTCAGATTCAGTAAAGAAAAGAACCGAAGGGTGCTCCCATGCCTTTCAACAAGCAAAGCATTAGTTTGTTGAAAACCTTAAGAGATAGTCTCAGCAATTCCTAATGAAAGTAAATCAGAACAGCAAAACCTGAGGCTGAGAAGTTCAGGTGTGGCTATATTATGAGGGAAAGGTTTTGAATTGAAAGGATTTAAGATTTTAAGAATGTTACTGGAAAGTTTATAGACTCCATCAGATTTGAAAAATATTTACTTATTTTAAAATATAACATATATACAAAAGATATAATATTACAAAGTATAGCACACAAAATAAAAGAGCATACAAGTCAAGAAATAGAACATTGTCAGAAGCCACATTGTATTTTGACAATCATGGACTTCTCTCTTCCATTTAGAGAAAATCAATATCTTGATTTTTTTTGTTGTTGTTCTTTGTCTTTATTTTTTAAATTTATCACCCAGATATTTATCCCTAAATAGAATAGGTTAATGTATACTGTTTTTGGAAATTTATATGTTAATTACACCGTATGCATTTTTTTGTCTTGCTTTTTGAGTAAAATATTTTGTCCACTAGATTCATCCATGTTTTGTAACTAGATCTATTTTTCCCATTTTCATTTTTTCAACAAACATTTTATTGTTTGAATATAACAATGTTTAGCTATTCTACTAGTTCTGGAGAGTTAATTTCCAACTATAAGTTATAATACTGCTCTGAATATTCTTGTTTATGTATCCATGTACATATGTACACAAGCTATTTGGAGATATATAATGAGGTAATAGGTTATACATTTACTCAATTCTACTGAGTGTTTTTGCTAGTTTACATTTCTATCTAAAAGTGAATGAGAATTAATATTTTTATAACAAATTAATATTTTTATAACAAATATTGTCAGGCATTTCAATTTTTGCCATCTAATTATTGTCTAATAATCTCTCATTGTTTATTTTACTTGTCTTTCTTTATTACTAATGGATCGAGAGCATTTTCATGTTTCAATAATTTATTGACCATTAATCTTCTCTTTTATGAGGAAAATATGTAAGCTCTTTGCCCCCTTTTATACTGAGATTTATGTACTTTTACTAGTGATTTGGATGATTCCTTTGTAAATTCTGGGTATGAATCTTATGTCAATTATATATGTAGCAACCAAATTTTTTATTATGTGGATTCTAATTTTCTTCTGTTATAACTTTTACAAACAGAAATTCTTCATTTTAATGTAGTCAAATTAATTGATTATTTCTGTTACAAATAGTAGTTTTATTCAAAGTTTCTAAAGGAAATAACCAGTAGAATAGATATTTTAGAAAATATACAAATGCATAAACTAAAGTATATGAAATAAAATAATATAGCTCAGGATCACCAAGCTAGAGAGTGGACCTGAGTTTATGCTTCATTCACTGTGTACTGGGTACATATGTATTTTCCATATAGAAATTCTTTTATGGTCTAAAAATGACAAAGTAATAATTATTAAATCAACTTAATTTTATTACATAAATGAGGCTCAGGGCCTGTCCAAGCTCATATGGTATTAGGTATATTGTAGTGTTAGGTATATATTAATAATATAACCATAATTTAAACTCAATTGTATTAAGTTCTGTGTTAAGTAGTAAGTATAAGCATGATAACCATCAGGCAATCCCTAGGTTTTTAGGATCCAAACAGTTAATAAATATGCTACCGATGAAGCTATTTGTGTGACATGTTACCTCTTTCAAACATTTAACTGGGGCCTTAAAATCACACCATTAATATAGACATTTTATTATCTTTCTTCCCAGAAAAAATATCTATATGTTTTATCCGCTTTTTAACCCATCGAGTACTCAATAAAATTTTAGTGAATAAATGAAGCAATAACTTTGCTTTATATAAAAGATTAGCACGGGATCAGAATAATAGGAGACACAATAACAATTCATGTCTCCTTCAGTGACTTGCTAAATTATTCGGGTGAATTTGCTGTTTCATATTATTCATCTGTAAAATTATAATATACTATGATAACTTAAAGAAAATATCTTGAGATAACTCTTTTAGAAATATAGGATGCTCTTAAATGCATTGGCTTTATTTTCATGTTTTTAAATATGTTTGAAATATGCATAGCCTTTATTAGCATAGCACTAAAGCATTGAAGAGAATAAACTACAAATTTGACAATTTATTTTTAGTAAAAAATATAATTTACACTATTTCAAACTCTAAATATTCAGAAATAATACCAGCTATTGGTATTATCTACTCTTAAGAAACTTCAAATTGAAGGCTATTTTTAAAGGTTTGTAAAATAAACTCATTTAATTTTATTAATAAATATATCTTACATATGATATTGACAAACCATTAAAACTTTTGTATACAAAGATATAAACACACTTAATAACTGAATAATAATAGAAACCTTAACTTTGTAATAGCTTCATTATTTGTTAAATATAGGCATTTAAAAATATTAAGCAAATACTCTGTTTTATTTTTAACCAGATGTATATGTTCATAATGATGGTCAAAGAACATCTGGTCTTTGATTTTTCCAAAAAAGATAACTAAAACTATAAAAATCTTTTCAGTGCATATATTCTGTATCCATAGCAACCCAAAACTACATGACATGTAGTCTAAATCACATGTGTAGGTTTACGGGACTGTGAATAATGTATAACTCATTACAATTCTGTTTTAATGTAGTTTAAAATCTAAGTTAAAATTTCATTTATTAATTTAATTGATATTTATGAGGTACTTGATATATCAGGTACTTGCTTATGCACTGATGATAGAACAGTGAATATAGCTGGCTATGCACTGTTTTCAGTTTTTATTGTGGAATGGTGGGAGCAAGACATCAATAAACACTAGATTCAAATATTTACATCATATTAATGTTATGGAATAGAAACCTCAACACAAATTGTGAGTGCCAGTAAAGTAAGATTTTTTTTGCCCCTTTTTGCTCCCTACTAGCCCTCACTGAGTGCAAACTTAACTTGGTCTATATAGCAAGCCAGCCTTTGAGGGAGAAGTAAGAGAGTGAAGAAAATAAAAGAGAAGTTGACTTTGACTACTCCATTCCCCTCATCCAGGTCAATCCCCTGTTATAGGCTTTCTGGCTTGAAGCAGGCCTAGGTCAGAGGAAGAAATTTTAACTAAAGTTCAGAGCTTTAACTATTGAAATAGACTTGATATTTTAGTTACTGAAGTGAGACAGTTCTTGGAACTAAATTCAATGAAATTTTCTTCACCAGGAAATGATTAGAAAAATCATGAGACTCTCCCTAGATTTCAAAAAAGGAAAAGGTATCACTATATCAGAGTAAGGAACAAATCAAGTTATTTTCTATTTACTTTCTAGGTGAGTCACTTATTTAATGCAATTCTAACAGATGAAAAATAGTATAAAGGATTTGATTCTAAAATCTGTAACCCTAGAATAAAAATAAGGATAAGAACAACAGGGAATCATCTGATTGAAAACGACAAAAAATATAAAAGAAGATGTAAGTGATGTAGTACAATGAGTTGAAACAAAATCTTGGCAAGTAGAGTTATTAAGTTATTCCAGACATACCAGTTTCCATGTTCTAGTCCTGCAGCATGGTCACATTACCTACTATACTGTAGTAAGCATTTTCAGACAAAGACCCTAACAGTCATACTGACTTTAATATCTGATCCATCAAATATAGCAGAGACCCCAATGTTGAGTTGTGCTTGCCCATATGAGTCCAAAAGAATAATAAGATTGCTGGAGTTTCTTCTACTTGCATTTGTAATTTATAACAGAGTTATGTTGTAAATTAAGGAGGATATCCGCAGTAAAACAGGTTGAATATCAACCATAAAGACCACATAAGCTGTTATTAAATTAGGCCCTTGCCTTAACTGAAGATTTTGCTTATTTGTTGAATGTTGGTTTTTGGTCACTAAAGTTATATCCACCTCCTTTTCTTCACCTTTATGCAATACTTTAGAAGTGCATAGAACAGTGCCTGTCACGTAGTGATTGGTCAAAATATACAAGTTATTACATTTGTCTCAAATACATTAAAGTGCCAGGGATTGAGCAGACCACCAAAGAGGTAAATTCCACTCCTGGGTTTCATGGCATTTTACTAGTTATAAACCATATGAAGGAATACTAAATGTCTCTGATCATTCTACCTTCTTATTTCTTTTTAATGTTTAAGACTTAAAAAATTATTTATGCTATCAGTCATTTTTTTTTCTTGCTTTTGTTTATGATGTATTTTTTTATCAGCTTCCTCATACCTACTAGTATAACTTAATTAGCTATTTCTAGTATGCTGTGAAAAGCAAACCAGAAGCCGTATATGTTAAATTTGAGCATGAAATCTTAATAAATAATCTCTGCATTAGGACCAAAGGGAGATAACCCATCTTTATGAAATAAACCATATTCCTTTTTTAGGAAAGAATAAAGAAATGTGTATTTATTTCTGTAGTTTGAAAATATATAGAAGCAATTTATAAATACTTTGAGAAAAAAATTGGTAAATATTGTCTTAGTCACCTAAATTTCTTAACTTTTAATTTTTAAGACATAACATAAAATAGTAATGGTGCTCTTACCTTGTGAAGTTAATGTACACCTGAATAAAAATACCTGTGGAAAGATGGTAAATTTTAGTGTTATGCCAATTAAAAATGATAATACTAATGATGATAACAGTATTAATAGATTCAAATTATTTTATACAGACTTCTCATTCCTTATAAAATGTTAAGATTTTTACTAACAAAAGAATTAGTACATATAAAAGGTAAAACATAATGCATAAGAAAAAGCAGTCAATGTGTAATATCTATGGTGATATCCTTATTTGTGTGATATTTTCCATGTACATTTCCTTCTCTAAAATTATTTAACACAGCTAGTCTCCATTATGATTTTCTCAGTGTAAAACTTCCATCCAGATAATTTAGAAAATATGGACAGCAAGAGGTTTCTAAAAGACCTCCGCAATATATATTAAGCATCTATCATGAGAAACCTAGACTCCTAAAATGGATACCACTGTAATTTTCTATCAATATTTAGTTTCTCTTATATTTATAAAACTTAGGGGGTAGAAATAAAATGAAGTTGAGGAAATGAAACATTTTGAAAAGCTTATTAAACACAGACTTTTTACCAATATTTAGAATTATGAGATTTAAAATATTTATAATTTAAATAATGACATACCAAATAACGTTCCAAAGCTTATGACCCTTGAATATGTACCAAGAGACTTTAGAATATTCAAATTCCTTTTATGAAAGTAATTTTATTTTTATTTTTTATAAACATTATTCATAAAATATCAAATTTGTTGAAAATGAAGTAATCTTCAATTCTAAATTTTTGATGAATAATTTCTAGCCACTTTAGTTCAATCACTGAAAAACATTAGGAATGTAAAGAAAACTTTAATAATTAAGAACTCATAAATTAATGTAAAATAATTATATACATAGCTTTTCAATATTTATTGTGTTTTTGAAATATAGTCTTCCCATTGAAAAATAGATCTTTAAGTATTGCGGTATATGTATATGACTATCAGTTTTCAATTTCTTGTCACAGTATATGGGCAAACTAATATATGTTTTCCTACCAGCAATGTATGTGAGTTGTAATTGATTCGTATTCTAATATTTTATTGTTTACAGTTTTTAAAATTTTAGCCTTTCTAGTAACTACACACACACAGTGTTAGCTCATCATCCTTTTGATTGCATTCCCTTAATGATAAATGTTGAACACTTTTTTAATGTCCTTACTTGACATTTTTCAGCCTACTTTTGAGGAGACTCTTTGTATTAATTGTAGGAGTCCTTTTTATGTACATATTTTTAAACAGATCTTTTGTCAGATACATATTTAGTAAAAATATTCTGTCATTCTGTGGATCGTCTCTGTTTTCTTAACAGTTCAAGCTTTTAACTTTAATGAATTCTAATATCATTTGTTCTGTTACTTGCTTATATAACTTATGTAAAATAATTTCTTATCTCTAGGTTGCAAAAATATTCTCTTAGATTTTCTCCTAGAAACATTTAACATCAACATTTTGTATTTGATACCCTGACAAAATTTATGTGAGGGTATGAGATCAGGTTCGAGGTTCATTATTCCCACATGTTTTGGGATTTTTGTTTTTTGTTTTTTGTTTTCAGTTAGTACATAAATCTACCTTGAACAGTCTTTCTTTCCAATTGAATTACTTGCATAAGTTTTTGAAAATCAGTTGATCAACTAATCATATTAGTACAGGTATATTCCTGGATTCTCTATTGTGTTATATTGATCTATTTTTCATCTTTTTTCAAATACCACAGTAGTGATATCTGTAGTTTTATAGTAAAATTGATGTCAGGCAGTGTAAGTCCTTGAACTTTGTATTTTTTCAAGATTGTTTTAGTTATTATAGGTTCTGTGAATTATCATACATCCTGGAAGGAGCTGTAAAGGAGTTTGGCCCAAAATAAAATGAAATCTTATTTAGCATAGCATGTTATTTTGAGTGATATTCTACGTTATCTATTAAAACAGAAATTATTTATTTGCTCTGAGAAAAAAAATATATATTAGGTCTAAAATTTACTTCCAACAGTTCTTTTCTGGATTTTATCCAAGTAATTAATTACCTGGCAACAAACTTTTACCTGAATCTAACATTTCTGTTCATCCCATATTTTAAAATGCCTCAAATAATTATAAATAGTCACTTAATCTATAGCTTGAGTTAGGTGATGTTAAAATGGAATTCGCTCTGATTCTTTTTCAACTTCCATTTACAGGAAGAACTAATTATTTATTTTTCTTCAGAACATCTTAAAAGTATTGCCTAAATGTATTTCTTTAGACTTCTGTTTTTTATTTTATAGAGGGTGCTCTTATTTTGATCAATATTTCAAAAACATATTTTCTAGTATATTTTATATTTATACTGAATATCATTCCAAATCAAAACCTTTCCTGAAATGTCACAGATATCATTTCCTGTTGTTGTCTTATTTGTAGTGTCAAACTTAAATTATTCTTTTCTAGTAGCTGAATAATTTTCTACTATTACAAGAGAAGCAGAAAGGAAAAGAGCTCACTGTAGAACAAATGATAGGAAAAATGGAGCTTCAGCTTCCTTTTATATAAATTTTGAGTATAAATAATTTTCTTTAGGTTTAGTTTAAATGAAATAATATTTGAGAATTTATGTTATAATGTTTAATCATGATTCAAATTATAGATAGTATGATCATCATTTAAAATATCCTGTGAACTGGTAATGCATTTCTATTTGTTATGTTTTTGGAAACCTGTTATTATTGATAAAAATTGATATTGAATGGTAATAAAAGGTGATATTTTTCCAATGGAAGTCATCAAGCAAAAAGTCACTTAATGCCAACCAACTTTGAAGCAGTCAAATTTTCTCAACTTTATAGACTTACTAGACAGATTTGAATTACAAGAAATATCCATGTTGAAAATGAGATATTTAAAATATGAAAGACCTAGGTTTGAATTTTGTTTCTATATACACATTCTGAGCATTAATGATTATATTCAAAAGAAAAATGACTAATGCTATCTTTCTCATGGGAATGTTGTGAAAACTGTGTTTTCTGATTTTAGTGTCTGAAATGAATTTGTTCAGAAATATTTTTTCTTTCTTTTCCTTTGTTTCAATTTGCCAGTAACACCTACTGTGTTCAATTATAATCAAGTCTATTGCTTTCCCTGTGGCTTATAATCATTTAAAACTGAATGGATTAGTCAGGATTTTTGGTTATAAGAAATAAATAGTCTACTTGAATGGACTTAAGAAAAAAAAAACAATCTGTACATCAAAGGATATATGGTAACTTGTAGGCTTTCTACCGTGACAGAACCATGTCTTTGATTTATTTCATCGTAAATTATAGTTTATTCTAGTCCGGATTTCTTCACATGTTAACACCTGCAATTTCAAGTTTATGTCACATGTAAATTAACAAAATAATTAAAAAGATACCTGGGATTTCATTGCTTTATGTCAGGGAGCAATCCCCAGATGTTTGCGTATGGCCAAAACATTTTAGCAATTTCTCTCAAAAAGCCTAGCCAGTGTCTGATCCTTTCTGAATACATGAGTTCAGCCTTATTTTATTGTCAGTGTAAGAAACATCCAAACCGATAAGAGAATTTTTATGAGTTTATTTGAGCCAAACTAATGACGATTGCCGGGAAGCAAAACATCAAAGAATTGAGAAAATGTTCCAGAGAATGGCAGTTTTGCAGCTTATTTTATACATTAGATCAAAGCAGGAGACATAAAGAGAGTAAAATGAAATCCATTGGTGGTAGATTAAGGAGGTGAGAGAAAACAAAGTGAGGAATGTCTAGAATTGGATGAAAAGTAAAACAGAGACATAGACTTTGTTTACATTAGTGGGTACAGGATAGCTAAAATGTAACATTTACAGCACACAGAGACGGTAATTGGGGAGCAACATAACAGTGAGAGGTGCTGTGATCTCTGCTCTGGTGTTGTGGGTGTGACCTTACAGGTCTGGAAAAGATTATTCTGACATTCCAAGGGTACATTATTTTAGATACAAAAAGACAATAGATGAGTTTTCTTAAGGTAAGGATTAACCTTTGTCAAAGAAACTATAGGCCTGGGATATGATTACCAACTGTGACCTGCTTTTAGGAATTTTTATGTTTATACCATTTAATGTGGTTAATTTTGGTCTCTAAGTTTGTAGGGCCCAACATGCTGACCTCCCCTGAACTTGTCAGATTTGGTATGTGGCCCTTTTTTAATTCATGCTATTCACATGGTTGGAGGAGGGGAAGGGCTGTTTTCCACAGTAGAAACTTGTGTACAGTTAACAGAAGAAAAAAAAATGAATGCTAACGACGGATATAATAGATGTCTGAACACTGAATTTATGATCATCTTTGTTAGGCAGTTTAGGTTTAGTAACATATTTTCAGGGTTTTCTGAAAATATAAAGACTATTTGTTCTAACTCTATTTGATCTCAAGACATTTTAACCATGGTTCAAACATGTGGAGATTGAATACTTCCAGTTCCAAATATCTGCAAATTGTCAATGTGAGAGCTAAAAAATAATAATAATATTTTTCCTCCCTCTTCTAAGTTCTTTTGCTGGACTAATTATCAAATTAACAGAGATGGATTAAGGGAGAAAATAAAATTTTAATATGTGCACATGGGGAATTCATATAAGCATGAAAATTTCTAAGACAATGAGATAAAGTTGAGTATACATATTATTTTCAACGAAGGAGAAAGCGGGGTTATGGGTCTGAGATTTCAAAAGTGAGTGTGAGTGATTTACAGGTAACTGAGGAAGAGCAAATACACATAAGAGGTAAATCCTTGCTTCGATGGGACATGAGCTGATCTAGCTGCCAGGCCCCTGCCTGAAGCTCTCTCATCCACCATACTCAATTCAAATTAGGCTAAGGCTAACATCCTAGGATTTTCTTCCTAGAGTAGACCTTTCTACCTGAATTGCTTAGGCAGGAATGGGGGAGGGCCGAAGGTTCTTTCTGAGTCTTTTGTTTCTTAATCACAGCTTAAAATCAGTACCCCAAAAGGCAGCTTTGCAGTTTTGACCCCCTTCATCATCTTTGTTCTTTTTAATTCCTTTTGTAATAATTACTGCCGCTCAGTCTGAATTCACTATGTCTCCTTTACATTTCAGTTAAGTAGCACTCCTCTTCAGCTTACCCTTGCCTTTTCTATGCCTTGTTTATCTTTTCCTAAAGACTCTCTCATTCTAGTATATACACATATTCATTAATCACCAAAATTTTTCTGGAAAATGCTTTATATCATCTTTTATTACTGGCACTTGATGTAAGTTTGTATCTGCTGGAGGAGATAGTAAAATGATTTACAACAATTTTTTAAGATTAGTTATTTAATGTTATATATGAATACATTAAAAATTATAAAATGTGTTAGTTCTCCAAGATATATGCTCTAAAACTATTATTTGTTATTAAAAATTATAGAGTCTTTGTATAGCAGTCAAGGCTCAGAGCAGGAAATAGGAAAAAATCTAGATGTTGAAAGAGAGGGGTTTTAATACAATAAAATAAATATCAAACCATCCAGAGATTTGGATGAGCAGAAATTAAGGTTGGGAGAGACACACCAGATTTTTATTATTATTATTTAAAATAACACACTGGCCTTGTGATCTAGAAATCACAAAACAGTTGCTGACTCCCTATACACCACCATGCTTCTGTCAAAGCCTCTCTTTGCTTTTGAAGCTGGTAAGTGGACAGTGTAATGTGAGGTCATCTTGCTTCAAACACCCATATTCGTCAACATTTTAATTTAGCATTACTTTCCCCATTTCTACCTTCCAAAACTAATAGAAGAACATTTTATTGGAGGAACCTAAACAACATCTTCTTAGTACCAAGGACATCTTTAAGATGAAATATTTACTTCATAAACCTATGAAATATGGAAGAGGAGAGTTGGAGCATAGAAGGGATGATGAGAACTAGTAGAAGATTCTAACACAGAGAGTTTAGAAAGTTATTGTAAAAGGCAGCCAAAAATATAGATTAATATGAATGCCAATATTGTGAGCTCCTTGAACAGAAAACATAGCTAAAGGAATGATATATAATGTTACATTTTGAAATAATATGTAGTTTCTTCCATAGGAAATTAGCATTAAATTGATGTCCAAGAATAAACAGGAGTATCAATTATTTCAAACAGCGTAAGACATCTGAATTTCTGGAAAAACCACCATGCCACATTGCGGACGAAATACATAATGTTTACAAAATTAACTCGTGCTCTCTGTTGAGGTTTCAAAGTCGTATATATGTGATAATCTTTTCCTATTGGGATATACGGTGTGTTCTGTAGAGATGATAAGGAGGCTATGGAAAACAGTAGTATTACCTAACAGCCACAACCATGTCTTCCTTGCTAACATGGCCTGTCTTCTCTTGGTACAGAAAATGAAAATGGTAAATCCTGTTAAGCCAGCTTTCAGTT
Source organism: Eonycteris spelaea (assembly GCA_003508835.1). NCBI lineage: Eukaryota > Metazoa > Chordata > Mammalia > Chiroptera > Pteropodidae > Eonycteris > Eonycteris spelaea. The sequence goes on from PUFA01000095.1 coordinate 6,888,350, forward strand.
TGGAAAAAGTGTATAATCAAAATATTTCTAGAGACCTAAGGACAAGTCCACTAGGTGAGTTTTTGAAAAACGAACATGCAGTGAGATCTTCTTCTTCTACCTTTGAAGGAAATTGTCTGGGTATGTGTATTATAAGAAAGCATTCTTCTGTGCCAAGGTGGGTAAATACTGAGGTTGTAATTCAATACACCAAGGAAGGAACACAGAGTTTGGTGCTTCTTTCCATAGCTGGTCACCATTTCCAGATTCACCCCATCACCAGATCCCGTGCAGTATGAGATAATGAATGCACTTCTAATTTAAACCCTTTTAATTTGGGTATTTTACTGCTTTCATCTCAAATCCTCATAAATGATAAACTGAAGCCTCTAGGAATGACTCATGTAGCCATGGAAACATGTAATATTATTTTAATGACTAGAATTTCATGGCAAGAAACTGAAGGGTTTAAGTCCAAATATATTCTCATCTTCTCTCACAGCTAGAAATTATTTTATAAAACAAAGAATGTATTGTGAATAGGTATATGTGTATTAGTTGTAAAAAAGTAAGATTTTGTTTTTTTTCTGGATCATAACGCAGCATTAATAAAATCCTAGCAATAAGGGCATGTGATCAGGAACAATGTATAGACAGGCCTGATCAAAAGGACTTAACTAGTGAGGTTTCATAAGCATAGAATCAATGCCCAGAAATATTTATAATGACAAGTGACATGGAAAAGGCAAAAGGATATGTAGGTATCTCCAAATTTAGAAAAAAATATATTAAAAACAGAAAAAAAAGGTGATAGCAACATGTATTCTATTTTTATACATAAAGAGATATAAGAAATACTTAAAGAAATCTTGAAATAATATAAAAATGTAAATGTGATCTAGATTTCATCTGGTACTTTAGTACTTAGTTTAAAATTGAAAGAAAGAAGAAATTGTTATTATAGAAATTGTAAATTTAAGATATCAGATATTCCAAATGATGTGGTGCTCTGGGTTAATTTCTGGATATTTTGGAAGTAAATGTGATGGAAACTCTCGAGAAGGTGACCAAGGTAGCATTTAGCCAAGAAAGGGAATGATAAAGGTGGGCATGTTTGTAACTGATGTTTTTAAAGATATGTCCAAAACTTTCAGATATAAATATAATATATTTAAAGGATACATGTTATTTAAATTTAGTTTAATGAAAAAGATGAAAGAAAACATGAAGTGTATGTTGGAACTTCCTTCACTAATTACTGATGCGAGCAACATCTTTACTGAATTAGATGATAGTTTGCAAACACTGAAAGAATATTTTTCTCCATGTTTGTGCTATTTACATTTTAATGGCTACAGAAATATATACTCTTAAGTTAATATGTATTATTAACATTTTCTTCATCACCTTAAGTCCATACAATCAAAAAACAGTAAACCATCCTCTGATTGTGTTTTTTTTTTCTGCTTTCATTTGTATAAACACCCCCACCATAGCCGATCCCAAGTTACCAACAGAATACCCCTGAACATGAAGTTGTGAAGAGATGCACAGTAGCACATCATTATATTAATAAAAATGGCAGAGTCTAACGATAAAATTGTAATAACATAAAACAATGATTTATATGAGTATTTAGAGTATTGAATGATGTCACTTAGACTTAACAGATAGAGCATTAAGAAATAAGATAATTTGATTAATATTATTTAAAAATCTGTGGTTTGAACCAAAGAGAGTATTGTTAGAAAAGCAATTCATGTATATATTGATTCATGGAATATAATAAGCACAATAAAATATTATTTTTAATGCTATGTTCAGAATAAAAAGGGAGCTATATATTACTATTTGGTAAAAAAAAATAGCTTGTAAAAAATGGAAGACAAAAACATCACTATCACTTAATTGTATCTTTTGGACAAAGGATACAATGGTAAAATTAAAGAGTTTATAAAAATATTTTTTAGAAATAATAAAAGTTTCTCTTAGTAAAAAGAATTTGAAAGCATTTATTTCGACACTAAAAAAATCCCTTCCTAGGCTGTAGGAGTTTTCAGAATTATTGAGAAATATTGGACAAATCATTTTGCTTTTATGTTTGTCTTTTGCCATTTAATAACTGTTTCTTGGAAAATTTACTCACTCTCTTTAAACAGTTTTTTTTTTTTTTTTTAACCAGGAAAGTGAATGCAAAGCACTTAGCTTAGTGTGTAACAAATGACAAGTGATTATTCATTACTATCAGTAAATGTTATTCATGTATAAGTCATAGACAACTGAGCAGGTGCCAGGAGACTGGATAAAAAAGGAAATAAGACAGACACAGGCTCTTCCTTCTGGGTTTATAGTGCAAAGTGATTGACAAACGAACAATAAATTTTCAATAAATTATATGCGTCAAGTGTTATGAAACATGAAATACTAAAATGGCAGCTAGCCTGGTAATTGGTCAGGGAAAGCTTTCTTCAAAAACTGATGTCTAAATTGAGAATATAAAGTAGATGGTAATTATCTAGAAGAAGTAGTTGTCAGGGAGAGGGGGGTGGTTTAGGCAGTAGGTAAGAAGATATATATTATATGAAGATCAAAAAATCAAATTAGAAAGTGGAACATAAAATATCAGATGGGGAATGACAAATATGAACTGCAGAGATAGACAAATAAGTTGGCTCATTATAAGTCATATGAAGCAGTTTGAATTTTATTCTAAAGATCCTGAAAAACTATAGGAGGGTTTCAAGTATGGGAGCATCCACTTGGATTCAAAAAGGAGCAGGGAAAGCCCAGAACAAGAATGCCCATCAGGACATGCCTGCAGTAATATGAGCTGGAGATGGGAATACACAGGATTAGAGCACTGTCACTGAAAACTAAGAGAAATGGATAGATGAATTTCATATATACTTAGTAAACAGAAACAAGATTCTTATTTTAATGTGGAAGATGAAAAAGGATAAAGGAATCAAGCAGAAATGTGAGCCTGAATTAAAAACACAAAAGAAGCAGTATAAACGTAGTTGTATATATTGTCTCAACCAGCAGATAGGTGCAACCAGAAAAAAATATTTAACTCCTCTAGCCATCCATAAGCTTTTAAGAAATTTGGTGATGAGACAAAATAATAAATATGGTCCTATGTTTTTCCAAATTTCTATTATTATTTAATTCAAGAAATGTATATATTTACCCGCCATTAGATTCAGACACTGTAATATATACAATTGCAAGGCAGATGAATACAACATGATTTCTGTTATTTAAAAGCTGCCATGAGTTGTAGCTCTTACAACTAAATGTAAGAGTTAGAGTCGCTACAGAAAGCAAAATAACATGGGAACACACAAGCAACAATTTACTCTAATGTGAAATTGTCTGAAGTCTTCTGAAGAGGAGCAGAGTTTGCCAAATATGCCTCTTTGGGAAATATCGATTTTTTTATGCTGTTAAATTTTAAGAAATAGCAGACTTGGGAGAAGCTCTGAAGTCCAAGTAGAAATTACCCTTTGTAAAAGGACATTTATATTTCTAAGGGAAATCTCCACTGGAAGGGTTTTTTTTTTTTCTTTCATGCCGTACTTTCTTTTATTTTATGGAGATATAATTCACATCAAATTCACCCATTTAAAATGTATAATTCAGTGTTTTTTAGTATACTCATAGTGTTGGGTGTTAAGACCTCAATATAATTTTAGGATATTTTTATCATCCTCAAAAGAAACTGTTTACTCTACTCCCCTTTGCCCTCAGCCCCAGACAACTACTGTCTACTTTCTGTCTCTATGGATTTGTCTATTCTGGATATTTCATATAAATGGAATCATATAATATGTGGCCTTTTGTGTTTGGCTTCTTTCACCTAACATATAATTTTCAAGGTCTTTCCATGTTGTAGTAATTTACATTCCCATGGGTAAGAGGGTTTCAATTTTTCGACATCTTTGCTAACATTTGTAACCACCCTAGTGGATGTGAAAGTTATCTCTTTGTGTTTTTAAATTTATTTTTCAATTATAGTTGAAATACAATGTTATATTAGTTTCAGGTGTACGTGTAGTAATTAGACATTTATATACCTTATGAAGTGATCACTATGATAAGTCTAGTACCACCTGGACACTACATATTGTTATTACACTGTTAATGATTATGTTCCCTATGCTGTACTTTATATCACCATGACTATTTTAATAACTCACTATTTATACTTCTTAACCAACTCTTGTTTACTGTGCTTTTTCAGGTAACCTCCCATAACTGACTATTCACCCCCAACATTCTATTTTGTCTTTAGCTGAAGGTGTTCTTTAAGATGATGGTGGCTAGTTATTCAATTTCCATGAGTCTCTTTCACACATATGGGAGGTACACCTGTTATTAAACTTTAATGTTTTTTTTTTCTCCTGCTAATCTGTCTCATGTCAATTTTACCATTAGACCAGCCCAAAGAGCCTTGAAGGGTAGAGTAAAAATTTTTTCCCCCTAACTTCCAAGAAGTGTTAGCATTTAAGATATGCTACTGAGTCAAAAGGTATCATTTTCTTCTTAGATGCCCTTGAACATTAGAATTGTGAAACTATGTAAATACATACATTAAACAGTTTTTCATTGTAAAACAGTACTTCAAGTTATGAATGATTTTGCATTCCCCTGCCTCACACAATACCTCCAGAGGACATTTAGCGCTTAACAGAAGATTCCCCCGACCCCCATCCCCCCAAAAGAAAATAATTTTCTAGTTCAAATGTTAAAAAGTGCTGAGGTTAAAAAACACTGCTGTGATATTGTGCTATGATAAATGAGATATTATGTGATATGAGAAATATATTTTGGTCACCTGAATGACCAAAATTTAGTTCCATGGTTTCTGGTTCACAGGTCCCAAAATTCTTGGAATGGCTCGAGCAATAAGAACAATAGGAGCATCTTTTGTTATAATATTTAGTCTCTTGTCCTTAGTTCCTGAAATCAGAGTCATAAAGGTGAAATGAGTGTCTTATTATTCATGACAAGCCTTTTACCACCAAAACTAGGTTTATGTTAATGAGGTATCATTTAGAAAGCACCTAAGGATGGGGGCTGATTGCCAAAAGAAACAACTATAATTAGAGAGTTGGAACTTTCAGTCCAACCCCCTGATTTCCAGGGAGAGGACAGGAGCTGGAAGTTCACTCAATCTTCAGTGGGGATCGTTGTAACCTCTGATCTATACCAGGGTGGTCAAAAAAAAAGCTGAGAGGACAACCTGAACTAATACTCATGTCTGAAATTACTATCCTCTCATTTGCTTTTGTTTTTGTTGTAGTGAAGGAAATCTCTGACTCTATCTCCACTTAGCCATTTATTCAACAAATATTTATACTATGTCAGATTTGTTAATGTTAAGGTGGAGAATTTTCCAGTAAACCAGCGTTAAGGATTTACTCTGATTCTGTTAACCAGGGTGTGGTAATCTGCTTACTTGTTAACCAGGGTGTGGTTCTAGGCTTTATAAACTGCCTCTTTTGGGAGCTCGGGACTGATCTCTTCTAACTCTGGCTGTCGCCAGCCAGCTAATGAAGGCTCACAATTCATCTCAATTGGTTCCAGGGTCTTAGATTTGAGCGAATCAAAACATTTGGAGGCCCAGTGAGGACCTTCCCTGTCTAGGGGATGGCCACTGAGAGACATTCCTCAACCCCGGACGCCAGGCAGACTCACCCAGGAGGGCAGGTGGACAAAAGACACAGTTCTGTAACAACTGGGCACAAGCCATCTGGAGCAGCTTCACCGGTGAGTCCGACTGGACTCCAGGCATCCAGGTTTCTGGGTCTCTGTTGGGGAATTAGTGGAAGGCTAGACACGGCAATACTTCCCTAGTTCGGTCAAGGTCTGAGACATCAGACTTGACTTCAGGTTTTTGGATGCGCTAGTGTTTTGTGTTACCTGTAGTTCATCTTGTGTCTGTCTGTTCGGACTGGTTTACCTTAGTCTGTTACTATTCTTGTCTGTCTGTATTGTCTGTCTGTCCAGACTGGTCAAAATGTACTGTTACCTTCTTATTGCCTTGGCTTTCATAAGCTTACTCCATATATCGATGTGTGGTATTTTAATTCTTTCCTTAGATTTGGTCTCTGTGGCCCCGACCGATTGGACGCTAGGTCAGAAGCTAATCCTAGCCCTGGCTTATTTGGCTTTCATGGGGATCTTGCCTGTTTTTATTAACATGAGTCAAGCTTCTTCCTCAAATCGTTCTACCCACCTTCAGTGCCACCTTAACCATTTTAAGGATTTCAGGAGACAAATCCAAACCTACGGAGCTAGTGTCACTCCTTTGATCTTCAGAGGTTCTGCCAGTTAGATTGGCTCACATTTGGAACAGGGTGACCATCAGAAGGGTCGCTCGACCTGCAAACAGCCTTTCAGGTGTGGAATATTATCTATGAAAATCCTGGCCACCTTGATCAGGCTCCAAATATCGACACGTGGATCGATATTGTTTCTGATGCCCAAGTACTTGAAGGACTGTCGCTGCGGCCAAGAGTCAAAGGCGACTCCCAAGTCTGTCCTTCTCTCCACACCTAAGGGGCAAAACTGTCCAGACAGACATCTAACCCTCTTTACCCTGTCTTACAGGCACCCCCTGAGGACCCCTACATCACTAATCTCCCCCTTACTCCCCTTATGACCTGGCCCTGTCTCCATCTAACAGGGAGGCAGAACCCCTCCAGAGTCTTTCCCACACCTGTACTGGAGTTGTGCACCAGCTCCCACAAGATCCTGATCCTGCCCCTGACTTGTTGAACCAGGCAGCAGTCCTGGCCCAACTCTGGCAATTGGCTCCCCTGGTTGGGAGAGAAACCCAGAGGCCATTCATGGTCTATGTCCCTTTTTCCACCAGTGATCTGTACAATTGGAAACACCAGAACCCCTATTCTCAGAGAAACCCCAGGGATTAACCTCTCTCCTAGAGACTATTTTCTTTACCCACCAACCGACCCGGGATGACTGTCAGCAACTCTTCCAGGTCCTGTTTATTTCAGAGGAGTGAAGTGAGAACAGATTCTGAGGGAGGCTGCAAAAGCAGTAATAGAGCCCAACAGGCAGCCTCCCACTGATAAGTGCATATCCAACATGTTCTCCCAAACACCCGTCCGCCTTGGGACCCCAACACCAACCAAGGTAAGGAGGCTCTCCAACGTATTATTGCCAGCTTCTGCTCCAGGGCCTCTGGTCTGCCACCCAAGACCCACTAACCTATCTAAGGTAAGCAAGGTCATCCAAACAAAGGATGAGTCACAGGCGGCGTTCCTGGAACGACTCCTAGAGTCATACCGGTTATATAGCCTTATTGACCCGGAGAACCCTAATAATAGGAGGGCTGTGGATTTAGCCTTTGTCAGTCAGTCAGCCCCAGATATTAGAAAAAAACTGCAGAGGATGGAAAGGTTTGAAGGAAAGAACCTGTCTAAGCTGGTCGAGATAGCCCAACAGGTATTCAACAATAGAGATGAGGTAGATATAGCACGGACAAAGAAGATGACCAATGTCCTGCTTGCAATCATGCAAGAAGCCTAGCCAAAAGGACCACTAGGAAAAGGCAGAGGCCAAGAACAGGCACCCAGGGCAAACAATGGACCCAGAAGAGTCGGGTTAGAAAAGGACCAATGTGCATATTGCAAAAAAAAAAAAAAAAAAAAAAAAGGGACATTGGAAGAATGAGTGCCCTGAAAAAGGATGAGACCCCAAAAAGAAGACCCCCCCTTATCCTCTTAGAGGATGCAGAATGAGGAGTTCCTGAAAATTGCCGCACTCAATCCAGCTACCCTACTGCCTGACAATGACCCTCGCCAAGCCCCGCATGACTGCCTTGAGGTCCTAGAGAACGTCACCTGCACCAGACCGGACCTGACAGACAGCTCTTGGCCAAATCCGAACACTACTCTATTTACGGATGGAAGTAGCTTCATCTCAGAAGGAGTCAGGTATGCCGGGGCTGCAGTGGTTACCACTGAGACTGTCATCTGGGCACAAGCCCTAAGCCATGGAACTTCAACTCAGCAGGCTGAACTAGTAGCAGTGACTCAAGCCCTGTGGTGGGGTGAAAATAAGTCTGTTAACATCTACTTGGGATGGACTGAAGCTTTCCCCACCAAGCAGGAGACCATCAGGTATAGTAAAGAAATTAGTCTTAGAAATAGTGCCTTGATTTGGCCTACCTATAACACTGGGGTCTGACAACAGCCCGATGTTCATCGCCCAGATCAGCCAATTTCTAGCAAAGTGTTAAGGATCAATTGGAAATTACATTGCATTTATAGGTCTCAGAGTTCAGGGGAAGTAGAAAGAATGAATAGAACCTTGAAAGAAACCTTAACTAAGTTCAAGCTAGAAACTGGCGAAAACTGGGTAAGCCACCTTCCCTTCACCCTATTAAGGGCATGATGCACCTCTACTGTAAGGGAATCACACCCTATTGTAAGGGCATCACACCTTATGAAATATGTTTGGAAGGCCTCCACCTCTCCTCCCCAAGTTAGGGGAAGGAAAGCTAACAGAAGTTAAGCCTTTCAAGGACCTCCATCTCACATGGCAGGAGATCCACCAACTGGTCTCTCCACCAGAACAACCTCTCAGTATCCAATCCACACAACCACACTCCAGGCGATTGGATCTGGGTGAGCAAGGCACAGCCTGCTTCTCTTGAGCTACACTGGGACGGACCTTTCCCTGTCATCCTCATAACACCCACCACGATCAAGGTAGCTGGACGCTGTCATTGGATTCACCATACCAGAATTAAGGTTACGCATCCACCACAGACATCAGAACAATGGTCCCTGCATCAGACAGAGGACCCACTAAAAATGAGGCTATCAAGGGTCCAGTCTGGACAATCTTAATTCTTTCTGTCCTAAAGTAAGGGGGTCTTTGTATAGCTTTAGGTGAAACCTGACAGAATAGGAGAGGATCAGACCTACTGTTAACCACGTATGTCAAAAAAGGGTGCAGGCAGTGAAACTCATGGTTCTCTGGGCTCACTACCCACTGCTCCAGGTTGACGAATCAATGATTTGAATTCTCCTAGAAAACCAGTGGGGAATGTTAAGGGTGGAGAATTTTCCAGTAAACCAGCGTTAAGGATTTACTCTGATTCTGTTAACCAGGGTGTGGTAATCTGCTTACTTGTTAACCAGGGTGTGGTTCTAGGCTTTATAAACTGCCTCTTTTGGGAGCTCAGGACTGATCTCTTCTAACTCTGCATGGTGGAGAGTCAGTCTTAGAGTTAGACAATAAATAAAATAAATGAATAAATATTATAATGTATTGATATTAGTTAGAATAAAACAGGCTACGTTAACTCTAATAATCACCTCCCAAATGCCAGTGGCTTAATGCAGCAGAAGTTTATTTCTAGCTATTACTACTGATAAATTTTAGTCTCTCCTCAAAGCCCTCTAAGCCTTGACCTTGTTATCTGTCCTTTACAGGCCTGCAATGCCCAGTTGCAACAATAATCTTATCAGTTTAAAGAGAATCCACTGTAAATATCTGATCACCTGCAATAGATATCTGATTGAACTTCTTATCCCCCACCACCCCCAGGTGATATCTGATCACCTTCACCTGCCTTCAGCAAGAATCTTGTCTAGTTGGTTTAACCATAATACTCCTTTTCCCTATGTTTCCTCTCAGTAAATTTCCATCGACTGACTCCCACTCTACTTCCTGGCTACAAATCCCCACTTTTCCTTATATTAGGAATTGAGCCCCCCCCCACCCTTTTTCTTTCCCCACTCTAATACCAAATCCCATTGCAGTATTCCTTTGAATAGGGTCTTCCTTATCCTCATCGACAACTGTCAGAAAACTTTTGTTTTAATAATACTCATTCAAAGGATCACTGCTTACCCTAGTTACTTAACTTATCCATTATAGAATCATTTTAATAATTGCCTCTGTGACCATCATGGTAAGGAGAAAACTATTGAAAATTCTATTTGGTTGTTAACGCTTCTACCCAGATGTAACATATGTCACTTCAGCCTATTAGGCAGATAGATAGACGTGACAGATGGGAGAATGAAGGCCCAACCCAGAGACCTCCCTTAGGACTTCCCGAAACATCCATTTTATGGTTAAGAATGACCATTATAAAAAAACTACAGTAATAACTGCTGGTTTGGTCCGGCCACAAGCATTTGCACAGTTAGTATATATACTGACCTTCCTTGACATTAGCTTCATTATACTATCAATATAATATCAAACATGAATCTAATTATAATAGACTATATTTTGGGCACAAGCCTGTTATATAATAGTCAAGTGTCAATCAAAATGACCTCACAAGCCAATCATTTAGCACCACCTCTGTAACCACCCATCAAGGGCCAATATAAGGTTTGCTTCCTGAATTTTACAGTGCAGCAGCCATCACTGGCATAGCCCTTTTCCTTCTTGAAATATATTTTCATTAATCTTACTTTTCCTAAATTTCTCTGATCTGTAATCCTTTACTGCATTGGCAGAAAGAACTGAGGTTCCCTCAGCACCACCAGGCAATGACGGATTTAGATCTCCCTCAAGGGTAACCTACATTTCATTGACTTATGCAAACATTTCTAAGATTAAATGGGGTGAGAAATAAAATCTTACTTTTTTCTGGGAGAAGAATAGAACCAAAATTTTAATTATTACAATGACTATTGCAATCTACCACTCTTGTAATCAAATATTTAATTAATTCTCCTTTTATGATACAAAATACACCTATGCTCTTCTCAGGGAGACAACTTTAAGTCCTTTGCATTTAAGAGATCGAGCCTAAGTTTAAGATCTGTGGTTAAACTATGTTTGCTTATTTGTTTACTTATAATTATCTTTAGTGATGATACACAATTTACTACTAATAATTGTGGCTCTCTTGATCAAGAAATATTTGGACTTAAAATTGAGTTATTTGTAAAGAAATAGCCAATAATGGATCAGGGGCATGATGCCTGCAATAAAAACACCATTTAACACTTTGGATTTCTTGTCTGTCATTTAAGAAGTTTGGAAGTTGCCACTCAATCCTAATAAGTAAATAGCTGAATGAACTGAAAAAGTTACAACTTTTCTTAGATCAATAAGATCTATAAGAGAACTGAAGTCATAATGTTGTGACTGGAATAACCAGACTCAACCTGAGTGCTTTGATATTAGAGGCAGTTTATTAGCCAGCAGATGTCCTTCCAAAGGAGCAGCCTCGACCCATTTCAGGTCCACAGTTTTATACCCAAAAATCTATTAATCGCTATATCCCAATCACAATGGATCTATACATCATTTATTCATTACCTGTCACCAAATGGTGGTCTGATATGATGTGTAAGCGGGGGCACAGAAGCAGAAAGTGGAACGTTAAAAGGTCAGATTCCCATACCATGTTTCCCATAAATTCCTCCTACTGTTTCTTGTGGGAACAGAGTTAAACAATAGCCTACCGATGTAATTGCCAGGTATTCAATCAGGAAATGTGGCTGCTGTGGCGGTTGGCATAGAGGCTTTTAGTCTTAACCCCTTTTTTCATCTTTCTAGGGGCACATCATCACATTCACCACTGGTTTTCTTTATAGTGACTCAATATTCGGTCAGATGTTGGCACACGTGGCCAGTGGTTAGGGGCTGATGCTCCTAAAATTAGAATCTTCCTTCTAGACCATTCATTAGATACACTTGTAGGATTACATGCACTAATATACAAAATCCAGCATTTTCTTTCCAATAATTCAGACTAATACAAGGTGTTAAACCAGTATTGCAAGCAAACCAGGTGCCTCTAGGTGCCGCTAGATACGTAGGAGGAGAGCTACTGATTAGGATAGTCTGATTACAATTTTCCTTATACCTAGAATTACTAATATTATAGTTACTGGTATATACACAATTTCCTTGACCCTGTAAGCTGCCTAGGGATACAGATGGTCTCTTTGTCTCCCACGGACAGATAATCGTTCCGGGGAGCTTACGTTTCTGATATCAGCTTCTTTCGTTCCTAGATCAACAGTTATACCGAGCCCGGTATAGTAGGGTGGAGCAGGATTCAGACAGAACTAACAATCCTCTGTTACATGGAGTTGCTCTCATTAACAAACTTATAAACATTATTTAACATGGTTAAGACAGATTCAGGAGTATCCCTGGGGGGTCTATAAGGCTGTCTAAGTCTATGTCCTTTGTTGGCGTTATTGGTACCCCTAGTAATTGTTGACTGTGTAGTAGTTAAGATGTTTAACCTTCCGTCACCAGGCCTAACAGGACCTATAATTAACGGCGGTATCCTGACAGGCTTCTTCTGTATTGTTATTAACACTCTAGGATCAGTTCTGAAAACATACAGCCTGAGACCCCATGTCTTTCTAGTCAACCAGGATAGATTATCCCACTGTTTGACAGTGAGAATGACAGGATTGCACCTTCCTGGTGTGGTACAGGAAGACTGACTAGGTCGAAAAAGAGTCAGAAAGGGGTCAGTGTTCTTCTATGGGGCTATGGTTCACAACCCTAATGGCCACAATAATATTGGTTTGGCTTATGACAGGTGCTTTGGTCTTTTCTGGGACACATATATAACTGTACTTGTTGTAAACCCCTTTCATTCCACTCTAGTCTGCACCCATACCAGGGCCCTTGTGAAAAACTGGCTCCAGGTCCTCGGGGCAGGGATGATGGAACAGTGTTAAAAGTTTCCCTAGTATATCACATAAATCTATATGAAATGTAGGTTGGTACATAGTCTGGTTCACTGATATGGGAACCCGTTTCTGATTTAATCAATTCCCATTTGGCCTGCTGGGGTTGATGAGGGTTCCCTCTTACATTATTAATAACAATTAACCCAATTATAATTAACCCCGAGAGAGTCTTATCTTGAGAGGGTCTCTTGTGGGTGTTGCCTTCCATTTCTCTGTCTCCGGGGAGGTTGTGCTGTCTTAATGTGCGTGTGATGAATCCAATGTCTCTTTCCTGCGACTTTGACGGCTGTTGGTGTCGTCAGGATGACTGGAAATGGACGTCCCAGCGGGGCTCAAGGGTCGCTGGTTGAATCTTCTTCACCCACACCCAATCTCCAGGGTTATGTGAGTGAGGCGTCGGTACCTTCGGGTCTGATCTAGTGGCCTTAATCAAGCCCTTCACTTGCTGTTGGACTTGTTGTAAGGCCTGTAGGGACTTAAGGAGACTAGCATTATTACTCATTTCAACCTTATCAAAACCAATTTTAGGGAGTAAAGGGGGTGGTCTCCCAAACATAATTTCATAAGGGGTTATTCCAGAAATGTATGGGGTACAACGGGCTCGCAAAAGAGCAAAAGGAAGAAACTCACCCAATTCTCCCCAGTTTCCAATTTAAATTTAGTCAATGTCTCTTTTAGTGTTCTATTCATCCTTTCTACCTGCCCCAACTCTGGGGCCTATAACTACAATGTAATTTCCAATTGATCCCTAATACTTTAGCCAACATTTGGCTAGTCTGGGCAATAAATGCCGGCCATTGTCGGACCCTAATGATAAGGGCAAGCCAAATCGGGGTACTATTTCTGATACTAGCTTTTGGCTACTACTTGTGCAGTTTCCTTCTTAGTAGGGAAGGCTTCAGTCCAACCAGAATAGGTGTCAATAAACACTAACAAATACTTAAAGCCGAAAGTGCCAGGTGCAACTTCTGTGAAGTCTACTTCCCAATGTTCTCCAGGTGCTTGTCCTCTGAGTCGGTCCCAATGCCCCCTGTTGGTGTTGAGCAGGCATTGACTTGTGCACATATATGACATCGTGCACTCACATCTCGGACCTTAGAGTTCAAGCCGATGTAATAGTCCCTCTTCAGCAGCTCAATTAACTTAGTTCCCCCTAGGTGGGTTGCATTGTGCATCTGACGAACTAGGGAGCTGCCAAGAGCAGGGATGACTGGCCTTCCGTCTGGAATCCAGAGCCATCCGTGCTTGAACTTTCCATGGAGCTGCTTTCCTAACTCCAAGTCCTGGGGACTATATTCTGGAGCCTGGACTAGAGGAGGCATGAGCAAAGGACTGATCACAACGTCCTTCCCCACTGGTTTTCTGGCTACTTCTTGGCTGTTTTATCTGCCAGGCGGTTTCCTTTTTCTACCGCACTGTCACCCTTCTGATGGCCAGGGCAGTGGATAATAGCCACTTTCTTAGGTAGCCAGATAGCTTCTAAGAGAGCTAAAATTTCCTCTTTGTTCTTAATTTCTTTCCCTCCTGATGTCAACAGGCCTCCCTTGTATAAAGCCCCATGCACATGCGCTGTGGCAAAAGCATACCGGCTATCAGTATAGATGTTAACAGTCTTCCCTTGTGCCCACCTCAGAGCCTCAGTCAGGGCAATGAGTTCAGCCTTCTGGGCCGATGTCCCATGTCCGAGGGCCTGAACCCAAATGACAGCATCGTCATTAACTACGGCTGCTCCCGCATACCTGACTCCTTCGGTGACAAAACTACTTCCATCTGTGTATAGGGTGGCATCGGGATTGGGCCAAGGCTCATCCCGTAGGTCAGGTCTTACCCCAGTCAAACTTTCCAGTAGGTCTCTGCAATCGTGTAGTGGCTCCTGAGGGTTGTCATCCGGAAGCAGAGTCGCTGGGTTCAGCACTGTTGGCCTGGCAAATTGAACCTGTGGGGGTTCAACAAGAGTACCTGGTACTGGGTGATTCGAGTTCGATATCCATCGCTCGGGTGGTCCCTTCAGGAGTCGCTCCACGAAGTGGGGTCCAATCACTGTCACAGGTTGTCCAAGCGTCAGCTTTTGGGCTTCTTTCACCAGTATTGCTGTGGCTGCGACAGCTCACAGGCAGCCGGGCCATCTGGCAGCCATGAAATCAAGCCTCTTGGACAGGTAAGCAACCGGTCTTTTCCATGGGCCCAAAGTCTGAGTCAATACCCTTTCGCAATTCCCCTTACTTCAGTCACAAACAGTTGGAAAGGCTTTTCCAAGTTTGGCAAAGCCAGTGCCGGGCCGACATTAAGGCTTTCTTTAGTGTTTCAAAGGCTCGCTGCTGTTCTGCTGCCCATTCTATAGTCTCTCCTTTTCCTGCTGTACAGTCATACAGGGGCTTAGCACACAGGTTGGCCCCCTACATTCAAGGTTAGCCTAGGCTCCCGGGACCTAGAGAGCCCTGACGCCCTCATTCATCCTCCAGGAGGATCAAGGGGCCTGGCTTTTTCTTCTCACCCCCTTGGTGCTCTTTTTCTGGGCACTCATTCTTCCAGTGTCCTTTCTTTTTGCAGTATGCACATTGGTCTTTTTCAAGGCCTACCTTCTTGTTCCCTGGTCCGGGTGGTCCTACAGATCCGGGTCTTCTTCCTCTGCCACGGCCTTTGTCTGAAGGGTAGCCTTTTCCTACAAACATTACTTTCTGCACATCATCCCTATTATTAAAAACCTTCTGAGCTATCTCTAACAATTTGGATAAATTCTCTCCCTCAAATCCTTCCAATCTCTGCAATTTCTTTCTGATGTCAGGGGCCGACTGGCTAACAAAGGCCAAATTAATGGCTCTTCTATTATTAGGGTCCTCCGGGTCAATAGGTGTATACAAGCGGTAAGACTCTAGCAGCCTTTCCAAAAATGCTGCAGGCGACTCGTCCTTAGTTTGAATTACTTCACTTACCTTGGACAGATTTATTGGTCTACGTGCAGCGGCCCAGAGTCCCTGTAGCAGAAACTGGCGATACCTTCCTTAGGAGAGCCTCCTTACCTTGATCGTGTTAGGGTCCCACTCAGGTCGCTGGGTGGGGAACACGGCCTGCAACCGAACTGGGTCAGTGGTGGGCTGCCCGTTCGGATCCGTCACCCCCTTAGCAGCTTCCCGTAAAATTCTTTCCTTCTCCTCTGTTGTAAACAGAACCTGTAAAAGCTGCTGACAATCATCCCAAGTGGGTTGATGGGTAAAGAAAATAGATTCCAAGAGGGAGGTTAAGCCCTGCGGCTTCTCTGAAAAGGATGGCGTTTGCAATTTCCAATTATATAAATCACTGGTACCAATGGTGAGTAGATGACAGTCGGCTCGCCTCCACTTCCCCCAGGTCCCTGTACAGGGACCGGCTCCCCTGATAAGGTAGAGTCAGGGGAAGGTGGCCTACGGGCCCTAGACTGAGTTACAGGAGGGTCTGGCTCCTCCCGAGGAGGATCCCCACCTTCCCCATTATCATAGGGTGGTGGCCTCCAATCGTCCTCGGGGGGTCTCTGCAACACCGGTGGTGGCCTTTTAGGACCCTGCGGAATAGCTGCCAATATAGTAACAGGAACTTGACTGCAATTCTGTAAGTACTTAGGGGCATCAGAAGCAATATCAATCCACACATCAATATAGGCACTTGGTCTGGATGCCCAGGGTTCCCATAAACAACACTTCGAACCCTAAATGCAGTCTGCAAGTCAAATGTTCCTTCGGAGGGCCATCCAACTCCGAAGGTCGGCCAATCGAGCTGACAGAAACGCTGCAATCGAAAGAGGTTGCAGAAGCGCCAGAAGCTTTTGCCCTATGGCGAAAATCTTTAAAATGATTAAGCATACACTGAAGCGGCGTAAGCCTCCCTTGCGATCGCTTGCTGTCCGGGTGCACAGATCAATAGTCCCAACCACGAGAAAATCTCGCTGGGCCTCCAAATGTTGTGACCGGGTATAACCAGACTCAACCTGAGTGCTTTGATATTAGAGGCAGTTTATTAGCCGGCGGCTGTCCTTCCAAAGGAGCAGCCTCGACCCATTTCAGGTCCACAGCTTTATACCCCCAAATCTATTAATCACTATATCCCAATCACAATGGATCTATACATCATTTATTCATTACCTGTCACCAAATGGTGGTCTGATATGATGTGTAAGCGGGGGCACAGAAGCAGAAAGTGGAACGTTAAAAGGTCAGATTCCTATACCATGTTTCCCATAAATTCCTCCTACTCTTTCTTGTGGGAACAGAGTTAAACAATAGCCTAAGGATGTAATTGCCAGGTATTCAATCAGGAAATGTGGCTGCTGTGGCGGTTGGGATAGAGGCTTTTAGTCTTAACCCCTTTTTTCATCTTTCTAGGGGCACATCATCACAATAAAAGTCATAAATCATATCACTGCCCCCTCCACACACACACACACACACACACACACACACACACACACACACACAATAGTGATAAACAGGTAAATAAAGAGAATTACAGCTTACCAGGACAGAAACTCACAAATAACAACCTTCATGGGACCAAGGGTTGGGCACATCATGTCTTCGTATCAAGAAAATTTTATAACACATGTGAAAAGGCAAAAGTACTGTTAGAAGAGACCGAGAAAGCATCAAAACCAGACTCAGAAATGATAGACATGTTGGAATTATCAGACCTGGAATTTAAAGCAATTAGGATTAAATACAAGAATAAATGGGCAATGTGGGCAAAGAGATGGAAATTCTAAAAAGGACAAAAAGAAGGGCTAAAGATAAAAAAAATACTCTAACAAAAATGATAAAAAGCATTTAATGGACTTATTTATAGACTGAGATAGCTGAGGGGGGAGGGGAAACTCGAGCCTGAGGATATCTCAGTAAAAACCCTCTAAAACTGAAAAACAAAGAGAAAAAACGTATATTGAAATAGATAAAAACAAAAATAATATCCAAGAACTGTGGGAAAACTAGGAAAGATGTAACATATGTGTAATGAGAATATCAAGGGAGAAAAAAAGAAAAAATCATAACAGTATTTGAAATGACAGAAACCAAAGATTTCCAAAATTAATCTCAGATACTAAACCACAGATATAAGAAATTAAGAGAACATCCTGCCAGATAAATATCAGAAAAACTACACCTACTCATATTATTTTCAAATTATAAAAAATTAAAGATTAAAAAAAAATAATCTTGAAAGAAGCCAGGGAGTGCAGGGAACACCTTGCCTATGGAAGAACAAAGGTAAGAATTATATCCCTTCTCAGAAACCATGAAAATTAGAAGAGAGAAGAGTGAAATACTTAGTGTTGAGAGAGAAAAAAAAACAAAAAAAAAACAAACAAACAGCATAGAATTCTTACCTGGAAAAATTATTCTTCAAAAATGAAGGAGAAATAGACTAATTAGAAAAACAAACACTTTTGGAATTTGTTACCAGACCTGCTTTGCAATAAATGTTAAAAGAAATTCTTTAGAGAGAAGGGAAATAATAGAAACTGAGATCTATGTAAAGAAAAGCATCAGAAAAGAAATAAAGTAAAATTAAAACTTTTATATTCCTAATTTTTAATTGATCTAACAGATAATAGTTTACTGAAAATAACAATAGCAACAATTTATTAGATTAGGCATATATGTGTGTGGATGTGTATGCTTATGTTTACTATTTCTTGTTTAAGCTCCTAGAAGCCATTATAATAGCATAGAAGATTGAGATATAGATGGGTCTAGGGAAGAAAGACCTTGAGGCCACCATGTGCACAATCCTGCAACGATTACCACTGTATGTCCCTATAGTCACATGATGGATTTAGAGGGCAAATTACTAGAACCACAAATATCTTAAAGGCATAGATGGAAACAAAGATTGGAAATACTATTAGCTTCAAGGGCAGAGATTTAACAGACAGACACACAGATGCTCAGTATTTGTTGTATGTACAAGTGCAGACTGAGGATCAGAAATCCAGCAAAGCTTAATACTGTTATCATGATTCATTTCTTGATGAAAGAGGCTGGGAATCCCAAACTTAGTTAAAATCTGATTAAATTAAGGAGAAAAAACAAAACTCCACAAAAGAAAAACCTTCATATAGTATTTTACTTACAATTGATTACTTCATTTTTAACCACCAATTAGTATATTGGCAATTAGTCATGTAAACTAATTTGTTATTGAAAATTTCTTATATAACAGTGTTTTAGAGTCTAAATATTATATACCCTCCACATTATTGTTGGTATTATTAATGATATCATACACTTAGTTAACTAAGCAACTCTGAACCAGATATCTGATCATGTTATTTCCTAATTACAAAGCTTTTCGTACTTAAAAGAAAAGCATAAATGCTTTAATTGGCCATTTGTTTCACTCTAATTTTACACCCTAAGACCTTCCTTTAATACACACTTGACTTTAACCAAACTTACTATTTGTTTTGCTAAGCCTGGAATGGTCTTGGCCATATCTTTACTTATTCGATTTTTTCCTGATTTTTAAAGGTCACATTAATATTCTTCTGTATCACAATATCTTTATTTTATAACCCTGACTAGATATGATCTCTCAAATTACAACTGAGTTATTATTAATAATAGCTCCAAATGTTTAACTCTCCTATACAAATTTTCAAATTTTACTCTGCTTGGTAAAATATGGGGCTCATCCCATGAAGATAGTATTTTTTTTTTTTAAGAAAAAGGAGAGTTGAATATGTGCATTTATATTTATATAAGTATATAAATGTGTTTGTGCGTGTGTGTGTGTGTATAGTAGTACTTTGAACATAACATGTGTTCATAAACATTTAATAAACTATTTTTTCTATTTTATTTTGTGTATTTTGAAAAGAATGATATTGGATTAAAGATGGAGTGGGAGAGAATCTTAGTTCTTAATGCTATATATAGTATTTCTATTCATGTTTGTTGCTATTGTAAGATTACCACAGATTCTTAAGTATGACTATATTTAAAACCTACAGTACAGTTTATAACTAAATATTTATTAAATAAAAGTATAAGCAAATGAATGAATAAATAAATATGTGTTGTAAAGCCAGTGTTCTCATTTGCTTTATGAAAAATTGTGAGCGTTCCATTTTTGTAAAACCTAATAATTTAAACACTTGTATAAACAGTTTCCCGCATTCTCAAATTCAATTTCTTAAACACGCTGTGCATCAATTTAATAAATTAAATCTCTGCTGTACATATTTTTGTATATAAAGCAGGACACACCAATAGAAATGTACAGTAAGGCAAATGAAACAACATGCTGCATATTCAAATCAAGTCAAAATTAAATGACTAATTCAATTAACATTGCACATGAAAATAACAAATTTTAAAGAGGTCAAGTAATTCGCACTTCTTATGTACATGTTATATAACCTTATGCTGTAGGAAATAAATATCACATTGACTCAATAATTTATGTTAATCCTATTAGTTAAAAATATGGTATTTTAAAGTATTCTCTAAATACATGTATAGCTTAGGTCTCCCTAAAGGCAGCACAATTGTGAACTGAAGGCCTACAGTGATAAGCATTTCCTTTTTATATGCAACAAATTTCCTGAATGCTATGAATGCTATGTTGGAATTTTGGATTCTTAATCCTATATTCTCATGAAAAAAATATGGCAGGGTATACTATTATTATAGGAAGGAATTTTGTTTTGTTTTATAGAATGTTATTTTGTTATATTTTCTTTTAGTTTTGTTTTTGAGGTTTTCTTGTACTTATTATAACCTAAGACAAGTCAATATATGTAAATTTTAGACTTATTTTTAATGATCAATAAACTCCAAGTGAACATAGTATCCTAAACCTCCCACTTCTATACCAAAAACAAACAAAAAAATCATGATGGCATGTTGTTCTATTTGAAAGACAGTGGTGAATTTATTGTTTTTATTTACTATCAAAATTTACTTTATATAATGTAAAATTTTTTACCACTGAAAATGAGTATAGAATAATAGTGTAGAAGCTACTTTTTTTTTCTTTTTCTTTTTTTTTTTTTTAGTGTTTTAAGAGGAATTCAAAGTAAAATTGACAAAAGTTTAAGGAAATTATTTACTATTCTGACTCTCTACATGAAGCAATAAAGTATTGTAAACCCCAGGAATTATGAGAGATGCTTTTAGTAATTTAGTAAACAGTCCCCAGAACAGACAAGTAAATCCAACAATAAATAGGAAAGTGTAAGATAAGTGCCACAAATCCTTTAAAACCCCTGAGAATTGTCACTGCAGGCTACACAGTCAACAAAAATAATTGATTCAACTGTCTGCTCAAGTAGAGATGTGGTTCAACTAAAAAGATTAAATTTTATTCATACCAGGAAGGAAAAACAGTTCCAAGCATCAGCTTTTGAAAGTCCAACTAAGGTTAGATGAACATTTTAATTGTAACATCAATGTAATAATATAACATTAAAAACAGTGCCTAGGTATGAATACCTTAGATCTAAATGTGTAAAAGAAAGACAGAGATGGATTAGCCACAAAATCTAGATATTAGTTATTTTTGGTAAGAGAGAGAACACAGTAATGAAGAAGCGACGGAGAAGGTGTCATGTTGGATACTAATAGAGGTCCTTTTCTGATTTCAGAGAGGGTTGCATGAATGAAATTATAATTATTGAGCTTTGCACTTTAGTTTGCAGCATTTTCTGTATGTGTACTATATAAAATGCTTTAAAATCTTAAATTGCTTAACAGTAGCTAGTCATTTATAAATTAATGAATTTACCTACATAAACTTTGTAATTTACTTAATTTATTTTAAATTTCAAAATATTATATTTTATAAATTTTAATAGCCATGCAACATAAGGACCATATAAAATAAGAACACTTTCCCCCATCCCTCCAACCCCTATCCCCCGACACCCTAGAAATCATGAATAAAATCATTCTATCTCCTCACAGCAATTATCTCCTCACCGACACCCTAGAAATCATGAATAAAATCATTCTATCTCCTCACAGCAATTATTTCTTGATATTCCATGTTATTGTCTCAATATTGAATAACAGTGCTTCTTAAAATCTTATTAAATTTAATCAAATCTTATTAAATATGATTAAAATTTTGGCCATTAGTAAAACTCTCAAAGGAAAGGGAGTAGAAAAATCCTAGAAAGGACACTGAAGACATCCATCTTCAAAAAGACTAAGTAGTTCTAGAAAAGAAGAAAGAAAATTTGTCCAGTCCATTAAATGTCAGAGGTGGTTAACTCAATAAAGTACTAAATATTTCTCAAATCTACTAGAAGTTCATAGGACTAGAAATAGAGTTATTATTAGATTTTGTTGATTTTTTCTAGTATAGCAGGGGTCAGAATCCAGAACGTGTAAGATCTCATTTTTTCCAGTTTTCAATCTGTAGCACCAATATCTGCTGCTATGGCCATGTGGCTTTTTGATAGCACTGACTTAGCCAGTGACACAGGCTCACTGATATAATCTGGGTGAGTCATCATGTCAATTTTTGTTATTTAGTGTTTCTTCTGTGGAGGCTGCTCTTTGGTAAGGGATAAGGTGCAATAAAAAGATCTTGACATTTTGTGTCACCTCCAGTAGAATGGCCATTTATTTCTTCTCCAGGCTTCATTGTTCTCAATCTTCCAATCTTTATCCTTTCAGACTTCAGACCAGTTTAGCCATTTGCCGCTGCCCGAATGTAACTCTAAGTATGTCCTTAATTCAGGTCATGTTCCTCTCTACACAAAGTAAATGAACAGTTGAATGTCTAAGTCTCTGGAAACAGAGGATTTTCTTTTATAACTGTGCTTCTATGGAAGTCATAGGGTACAGCTGTTTCAGCAACAGATCGTTCTCATCTCTTCACCTACATCTTGGAGCAACACATGACTAAACTAAGTCTGAGATATTTCCTCTTCTGTCAACAATTCAGAATAGACACTCCATGAGACCAGAAGTGTGAGCCGAGTTTGAGCCATGAGTACAATAACAATAGGTGACATGGGGTTCTTTGCCAATCGTTTGTGCATTTTACTTAGGTGAGACTAGAATTAAGGTGCATATGACTTATCAAGAGGTTGTTTATAATGGAATAATGTAAGGGCTTGTGTACTATTGTATAAAAATGAAGAAGAAAAATATGAGCGAGAAAATAGTTTCAAATAAAGTCTAACCATGGCTAGACCGATTTAACATGGTGGTCATGAATGTGTTGTGGGGCATATTTGTGATGCTTCATTAATTCTCTGATGAACAGAGGAAAATAGATGAGGAAAATACTATGAAGGTGTCACAGCTGTGAGCTTTTAGCTGCTAAAAGTGATAACAACTGGAGAATGGGTACATAAGCATGGCTAAGTGAATCCGAGCAAGATAGTGATATTGGCCATAATGACCCTTGCAAGTACTTGTGGTTTTAATGTCTACAAAATGTAAACGTAAATTTCTAGCTCATACATCATCTCTGGGATTATAATTCATGTATGCAGTGCCTACTTGACATCTCTTTACGGATATATCAATGACACCTCAAACCCACTATTTTCAACATTGTGCTCTTAATCTCTCTTGATATTTAGTTTCCTGTTGTTCTTCTTGTTAGTAAAAGGCATCTATCTATATTTATTCAGTCATTCAAAATATAAATCTTGAATCCATCTTTGATATATCCTACTACAACATTTATATTCAATTCATTTTTGCAGCAGATGCTGTTATTTCCCTCTCTATATCCCCATAGCTCTTACCATTCTTGTTTATACTCTTGGCTACTTATTGCAACTGCTGGTAACACTTCATTCAAGGTTTTTCTCTTGCACATTCAGATAAGAGGTGTGGCAGATTGGAAGTGCTAGAAAGTGAAGTATTTAGAAGCAATCTTCAGATAATAATGGATGAGACCTCAACATCTTTTACCCTTGCATAGGAAAATGGTGGAGAATTCTCTACCCTGTCTCCTAAAATACTTGGCAGCAATGGGATCCAGGTGCCCATGATGGATTTTTTTTTTTTTAAATAACAAATATAAACTAGCTTCCATTCCTTTCTCATCTCATTCCCTGCTTCGCCGACTTATGCTTCCTTGAATCACATACAAAAAGTTATTGCATTTAAATCTCTGTCTAAGGATCTACTTTAGAGGAAACAACTAACAATGCACAAATCTTGCCAGTTTATTCCCTTAGTGTTTCAAAAATCTTTACTTTAAATTACATGGCCATATCATAAATGCAGTTTGCTATCATTTCTTGGTTTTGACCAATACTGCTATAGTTTTCAACCTTCTTTCCAGAATCCATTCTACATCTCTTTAAGCCATTCTCAATACTGTAAACCCTGATTTTTCCAAAATGAAAACTTGATAATATATTAAAACTACTTAATGAATTATATGGATTTAGGTTTAAAAGCCAACATACTTTACATAGTGAACAGTTTATAATATATCTTTACCCAGCATCCATTCTCACTCAGTTCTAAGCATCTTCCTGAAATGCAGTTAATGAATCTTATTACTTCATTTCTTAGGTGAATTAGCAATGTGGGCTTAAGATAAGAATTACTTTCTCTCACTGAGATGTGCTTCTATGAAACAGGAATGGAATTTTAAGTAAAAAGCTTTGGCACAGGCTGATGTTGTGATGTTGTCAAATAAATTTTGCAAGACTTTAGTGTTCGTGATGAGCGGTGTAGCATTTCATGCCTAGAAACATGTTTAACTGAGACAATGGTAAGAGTATCAGGTAGCAGCAACCTTCTAATTTTCAGAAAGGTGCTCTGAAGATGGCCTGTATAGTCATGTGGCAGCACATCTAATAATATTTCTTCAGTGACTCTAAGAATGGTTAAAAGTCTGAATTTCCCGTATTAACTCTCTTCATATTTGAAATATATAGAACAGTTTCTGTTCTGAGCACTGAAACTTGATTCTAAAAATAACCTGGCATCTCATTGAATTACATCTACTTCCCCAGTTCTAGCATCCGTAGATATCTTTATTTCCTGCACTTCAGTTATCCAGCCTTTTGTTATCATACTGTTATATTAAAGTGTTCTACTCCTCCAGGGTTATTTCCTGCTTGGAAATCCACTTTTTCTCAACACTGTTTCTCCTTTGTTATTTGAGTTAAATCATCACTTCAGTAGGGAAGCCTCCCTAAGGTTCTACTTCATTAAATTATTTATCAAATTATTTCCTAAATTCAACTTTTTAAAATAGAAATTTACATTTTGAAATTGTTCATTAAGTGTGATTATTCGAATGTCATATGACTCGTCACACCAGGGGCTACATTTCAGAAACCAAGACTGACTCTATCTAGTCTCATTATTTTCGCTAGATCACTGCCTGGCCAATGGTAGAAATTCAATAATTTTGGTGAATGTTGTTGAGAGATTTAGAAAAATAAGGAAATATTTAATAAAATTATATTTCTGTTGAAGAAGTTACTGGTAGGATCCAGACCTTACATTGGCATTTTGACTTATGTAAGAAGAATCCTGTGCCATTATAATAGGAAATAAAAGGAAAGACAGACGTTGATATTTATCGATGGTGTCTAAAAGATTAAGATGTCCATATTTTTTCTCTGATGCAAAATACTAAGGGTCTGCTGACAATGATTGGAGTTGTAATTGGGAGGTGATTCAAATAGAGGGGAACATATTGGAAACATCTACTTTATTTATGGGAAAGAATGTTGACTAGGGAAATAAAAGACCAAGGAAGACTCATTTCAGAATCAAGACAAGATATTGTAGAAGCACCAGTCTGTGCAGGTGAATTTGTAAATGATTGTATAATTGCAGTAAATGGAAACAGTTTTATTGATCTGAGATCTAAGTGTTATAGCATGCCCATACTGGTATAATAAAGCAACAATGAGGCCATGTTGAGAGTATTGACAAAAACCTTTGGTGCTATTTTAGAGAGATATGAGAAAGGTAGGATTTTTTTATATGGAATAAAGTAAAGAATTTACAAAATAGAAATACCTGTGAGGTCATAAACATATGCAGTGGGAAGAGTAGAGGTCTAGAGATATACAAGTATAGGATCAGACTTTGAAAACTTTAAATTGAATATTTCAGAGATGCTAAAACTAGCATGAAAAATATTGCACATATTTCATTCTAACTCTAATTATTCAGGACATGGACACATGACCACTCCTGGTTAATTTAGGAAGTATCTTGACACCATCTCAAAACATAAGACTGACACAGATGAAAAGGATATTTCTTCATAGAAAAGTAACAGATTCTATTCCAGATTAAAGGAAAGATTGTATTACAGATTGGATACTGGTTGACAAAAACTACATATATCAATGGATGTTTCTTTAATTGTAATAAATACTGTTTTATGCTGATTCACCTTCCTACTCTCAGGGACACAGACTAGGTTCCGTCATTTACAGAGTCATAGAACAGAAGCGTAATATGAAATCAACAGTAAAGGTAATTAGCTGAGGTGATTAGGTTTTGGAAAACATAAAAAAGAAGACAAGGATTCCATTTATTCAACAATACTTAACTGATCACCTATTGTGTTCCAGAAATTGTTTTAGTAATTGAAATGCTTTAGTGAATACAACAAATTAAAATTTCTTACCTTCTAGAACATAAATTTTAGTATTGGCTTGCAAAGACAAATAAAAACACACAATAAACATAGTAATTTATATATGTTGTTTAGG
The DNA here is from genome assembly GCA_003508835.1 of Eonycteris spelaea. Taxonomy (NCBI): domain Eukaryota; kingdom Metazoa; phylum Chordata; class Mammalia; order Chiroptera; family Pteropodidae; genus Eonycteris; species Eonycteris spelaea. The sequence continues at coordinate 6,914,732 of PUFA01000095.1, forward strand.
AGTAATAGTTGTACATGGAAAATTAAAATAAGAAGACAAAGTACCAAGATGTTGAGGTTTAGGGATCGGTATTGTCTAGAGTTGAGTGGGTACATTCAAATTAATGTTCAGAGTATGCTTTATTGAAAAAGTGACTACAACTAATGGAAGGAGAAAAGAAAGTTAGCTATATGAATGCCTGGGGAAGAATTCATTCCTGTTAGAGAAAAGAGATAGTGAAAAAACCCTGAGCTGGAGTGAGCCAAATGTTTTCAAGAAATATTAAAGAGTCAAGAAAATTAATATTTTAAGAGATATTAATAACTGGATCAAAGTGGTCAAGAGAGAATGAGAATGTGAAGGATTAGATAAGAGATATAACCAGGATGTCAGGTCACTTAGAACCTCATTTACTCTCAGCGAAGTGAGGAACCTTTCAAGAATTTCAAACTAAGAGATAACTTGAACTGAGCTATGTTTTACACTGGCTGATGTATTGAGAATAAATTACTGAAGGTATCACAGGTGATGTGGAATATTGTAGCATTGGTTGGCTTTTGCTTTAAAAAATGTGTGGTCACAACAGTCCGTGTGTTTTAATGGGTTGAGTTTCAAGGAGGTTCAGAGAAAAGCCTCTGCTCTCTACAGGACAGTAACTAAGTACATTGATTTTCTTCAGCAAAGCTCATCTCTTTGCAGGTGAATAAGTCAGTTCTTAACAATGTCACTGAAAATATACTTGTCCCATGAAATAAATAATTATTTCTAAAGTATCTTCTTCCTATAAAAAGGGTCAGCATTTTTTTCTGATAAAATGTGTGTCGTTCCAACTATGCAGGGGGATCAAAAGCAGTGGTTTATCAAAAGATCTTATCTTCCAAGACTAATCAATATGCTTCACTGAAAGTGGGTGTCAGCCCAGTGAAATAACAGTGCATTTAACCCTGCGCTACCTGCTGCATGTAGAACATATCGTTGTTCTCTCAAACATATGGCATATGAGATAGAAATGGGTCTAGAGTTCTTTTATAAAGAAAACAAGGATTTTGAGGCTTATCTTTTTATATTTTAGCTCCAACTTCCAAATAATGAAAAGCAAAAAAAAAAAAAAAGTAATAAAAAAGGAGAATCTTCTCTAGATGATGAAAAGTAATTAAAAGAAGTGGAAAAAAATTTAAAAAATTAAAAAATAAAACTATATATTACTACAGTATGCTATGATAGTATATGACAGTATATTGCATTATTCTTTTCTAGTGTTTTTATTGTGCATATGTACATATTTAAAAATCTCTTGTTATAGTTCTGAATCCTGATTTTTCTATAGTTTGTCATATACCCTTTACATGTTGCTACATTATCTTTCACAATAGGTTTTTAATAGTTGCATAATATTCAATTAAGTGAGTAAAATATAGTTGGCCTTTTATCACTATTGGAAATATAAAGCTCGGTAAAATCAAGATTCCACACCATTTTATACATTGGTATGTTATGGATATTTGTTATTATAAGCATATCCAACCCAAACTCTTTCTCTTCTATTTTCTGATATATTAATATTGATTTTTAATATTAAAAGAATAAAATCAATGGAGTACTGAATTTCAAATTGATGTTTCTCTTCCCTACTAATATTAATTAATTGATGTTATGAATACAATTGGCTGCCATACAAGCATGAATTTATCCTAGATCAGTTCAGATGTAGGTTGTGTACCATCTAGCCATTGTTTCGTCTCCAAGGCATTTCATATATATATACACACACACTATATATATACACTACACACACACACACACACACACACACACACACACACATATAAATATATATATATATATTTTTTTTTTGAAGCCAATTTGTTGAATACACAATTAGGAAGTTTCTGCAGAAGGTGGATTTTGACTCTGGAAAATTGGAAAAGATAAAAATGTGTTAAAATAAATGAGTATCCTTTGCTTTATGAAACAATTATAATAGTCTACTGGTCAATATCAGTTAAAACATTAATTTCAAACATACATTGGACTATCTACCTATCAATGTGCACATATGATTTGGGTAAACAGTATTTTTGAAAAATTTTTAAGAAAAGAATCAACTTTTAGTAATGTTATAAGAGAGACCTATCAAAATTTAGCCAATAGGCTAGGTGTGGAATAGAAATCCAGGGGATTATAATATGATAATTATGATATTTTCACATTATTTTATGCTGACTGTACACTCAATGTGTCTATGAATAAAAATTTAATTTTTAAATTCTATAAAGAAATTTTCTTAACTTTATAGTACTAGTGTTTTTCAGTAAATATTTAGGTAATGTAAATGATAACATTCACCTTATTATTGACTTTTTCACTACTTTTACCTTATATCATGATAGGAAATATTTGATAATATCTTTGTCATATAGATTTTCAAAATACCTAAATTCTAAAATTTCTTTAAAAAGTATGTGTTTCATCATCTAATGTTATTTATTAGACAACACACATGAATAAAATGCTTTATTATGTAATTCAACCAAATTCTTAAATTCAAATGGGTACCCTGGTACATCTTCAGACACACACACACACTTATGACACATAGTTCTTGCCCATAGAAGTGTACAGTTTAAAAGAGAGGGAAATGAAAGTCACAAATAAGCATGATGAAATGTATAGTTATATAGAAATGTAAAATTTAGAATAGGGATAACAGTAATTGATTAATTCAGGCTTTGGTGGGACACAGGCTATTACAGCATGAAAAATGACAAATATTTCTTGGTTAAATATTAGTGATATTTTAAGTTAAGAGCAGAAAAATAATTCCTGGAAATCAGAACAGTATGAGTTTGGTGTGATATTTTATGATATACCTTCATGTACTTTGTGATTATATGTATTTTTTTTTTTTCAGTTGCAGCTCTCAGCTGCAAATAGTAGAAACAGATTTTGGTTAACTTAAAGAGAAGTAAATTAACTGGATGATATTTGATATCTCACAGACTTAAGAGTAAGAGCGGATAATTAATTTCACAGAGTAAGTCAGAAATAAGAGTATATGAATGCCAGGAAATAACCAGTCACGATACTATCTGGGCACCCGTACAACCAGGCACTCCACGCTGTCAATGCAGCTGAGCTCCTGCTATCACCATTGCCACCATATCTTAACTTTTTTATGACTTTTCGTAATTTCTTTAAGGTTCAGACACTTGGTAGTGGAATTTGCTTGACAAATCATGAGACACAAAAATCTGACGATAGAAGAAGAAAATTTCTGATGCCCTGGGTGCCCAGAGTGAGATAGGTTAAGAACACAAACAAAATGACTGCTATGGGGAGAAAGAGATTAGACTCTGTTTTAAATAATAGAGTGCTATGATAACAATTAGAAAGTTTAACACCATTACACAAAGCTTAAACTTTTGCTTGTAGGCAATAATAATTCATAACTGTATCTTAAACAGAATAATTAATCTTGTCAGAACTGCAGCTGAGAATAACTATACTATCAATGTGGATGATGATATTAAAGCTTTGAGAGTCTCTTGATGTAGAATTCAGCTGACTAATAATATTCATGAAAACAAATGGTAAGTGTCTTAACCAGTAAAATGGTGGTGGGGTTAGGGAGGATGAAATATAAAGAATGCATATAATAATTATTTTGGAAGTAGAATTTGGAGAGCTTAGTAATTGAGTAGTTGTGACATAATAGAAATGGGCCAGATTATATTATAAATTATTAAATTAGCTAACTGGGTAGTTGGAAATGTAATGAAAGATAATAAATTCAGTTTTAGAGCCACCATATTTGAAATAAATTGAGCATTCATGAATTGCAAATATTGGACTAGAATTTGGAGACATTGTTTTGAGTCTTTAACATGACGAGGGATGTGTACAGAAAGATAAACTAGTAAAAAAAAAATAGCAAATTGCAAGGTATTTTAATGGAAGCCAAGAAAATAGACTTCCAAGAATTAATGAGAAGCCAGCTGGATTATGTGCTACTGAAATCAAAATAAAAAGTGAAAAAAACTGCTACAGACTTAGATAGTAAATGGTCATTGATATACTTGATACAACAGTTTCTTTATTGGCAAGGAAAAATCATAATTGGAAGGATTAAAGAATGAATTTTCAGTCACAAAATTAAAAAAAAAAATCATTCAGTGGTATTTGTCAGAAAGAAGAATGATAAGTAGAATGCTTTCTTGAAAGAATGATGGAAGAGTTATGTAAGTATATAACTTTATAAAACAGTACTATTATAATGCATAAAATTGATGAACTGTTTTAGTCTTGATTTAGTCCAATATGATTTATTTTATTTTATTAAATAGGATAATTTAATGCTATTTGATTATGCACTAATTAATAGCTCATACATTTATTGCTTACTCAATTAGAATAATTTAATGTTAGTGATGACTAAAATGTTAATTACCTATGCTTAGCCACACCTAATATAGAACAATAGCTTAGAATAATATATTTATGGGATAGTCCTGAATTTCATGCAAATATTTATAAGCAAGCACACTATAAAATAACTTTATTCATTTAAAAAGGTATCATCTAAAATAGATTAAGGTTTACAATTTCACTTTACCAGAGGCCAGGAGCATGAGGTTTTTGTTTTTGTTTTTTATAATCATCTTCAGTATTAAACACTGGTTTATTTGGTTGAAAAAATATATTTACAAGCACACACATAAAAAAAGAAAAATGGAAGCACTGAGAAAAGGAGTTCTATTCAACCTTTAAAAGAACATTAAGAGACAAATACTTGGCTATTATTTTACCTTTTTTTAGTTGATTCTGAAAACCTCATCCTCAAACAAGAAAATCAATAATGGAAATTGTACTACCAAAAATTTAGTTGCAGTTCTCTGAGGAGTAATTGAAATATTTGCGTAATGGTACGTCTTTAAATAACCCAGAGATCCCTCTCAAAGTGTGTCAAACTGGTGTACAGGTTATGAGTTACCACAGTGCCAAAGTATTGATGGCTTCAGCATTTGAAATTTCCATCAACTAGGCTGACTGCTGTTTGCCTTAAGCAGTCTTGTTTAACCTAGTGTTCCCTAAAAATATGTGTGCCATGAGGCAAAAAAATTGTGAATCATTGTTTGGACTAATAAAGCCTTTGCTGAATACTATTGGTTCAATGCCCCACCCCACCCCTCACACACAGAAGAATTGAACGAAAATGAAATAACAGCTATTTAATACGTCTTTTCTTTTCTTTTCTTTTCTTTTCTTTTCTTTTCTTTTCTTTTCTTTTCTTTTCTTTTCTTTTCTTTCTTTCTTTTCTTTCTTCTCTTTCTTTCTTTCTTTCTTTCTTTTCTTTTTTTCTTTTCTGGTGACAATTAACAAAATCCAGTAAGTTTCAAGTGTATAATTTAACAGCAAGGTGTATATATACATTGCATTGCGTTCCCCTCCCACATTTAGATTTCTTTCTGTCACAACATATTTGATCCTTTTTACTCCATCTTCCTCCCTCCACCCCTTCCTCATAATACATTTTTCTTTGTCAGGAGCTCATATATGATCATAATAGCAAATCTAGATAAATAATAAAAGAAGTAGAAAAACGTTATTCATTTTCTCACAGTTTAAACATATCGTAAATATTTTAAGGCATTTAAAATGTGTTTGTGTATGTGTATCTGTTTAATAATTTTGGGTTTATTTTTTAAATGAAAGTACAAATGTTGGGAGGGAGATATAAAAAGCTTGGAATTGAGATTCTAATATATTAGTTTATAATATAGTGTGGGGAATATTGAATTTAATTAGGAATAATGAGTGTGAAAAATGTTGTATTATAATAAAAAGTGTTTTATAAAAATATTCACTGAATGATGATTATTTCAAAGGTTTATCCTTGCCAGGAACAACAAGAACTGCGTGAGCTGAGGAAAATCACTTGTTTTTAGTAACAGAATTTATGTCAAGAATAAACTATTGTGGTGGGTATTCGTTTCTTAACCTATTTCCTTTTCATTATATTAGAAATATAGGTTATATTGTTGCAGATCCATAGTCTGAGGAAAAGTTTTAAGCTATTATATTTAGAAATAGTTTTATAAATTGGTATTAATCACTAAATGTATTTATACCCAACAACAAGAATAATTTTTATTTTCTCATGTGGATATTGTTGGTTTAATGCCCTCATTCATACAGATTTCAAGAATTGGTGTGCATAGACGTATCTTCTAGTTTCTTTCCTCTTTACAGTAGAAGAAAAACTTTTTCATCTAGCTTACTAGATCCTGGACATTATACGACTACTTCAGATTTTTCTGTTATCTAGTGATATATGTACATTTAAATAGAGAGATAGAGATAGATATCTACAGAGAGTGAGACCTTTCAAGGTATTGCCATGTATGGTGATATAATTGTTGGAATTGACAAATTTGAAATCCGTAGGACAGGTCAGCTGCCTTGAAGACTCTATATTAGGGGCTGATGGCTGTAATCTTGAGATTGAATTCTTATTACTCAGGGAAGCCTTGGTTTTGTTCTACAGTTTTCAACTGATTGTATGAGGCCCACCCAGATTGTGTTGTGTTTTCTTTTTCAAGAAATATGCAATTGATTAGATGCAGACTTAAGAAAATTGATATTTGAGTTGAAACATTATGATTTCATTAAATGAGATAAGTATATTGTTATTAAGGCTGTTTTTAAAGAAGTGGTTAAAATAACAAATCTTGTTATTCTTGTTAAGCAAAATAAGAAGAATAAAGACAGTCATGTTGGTCTATAGGTTAGAGTATTAATGAAGTTGAAAAATTTGTACAATGAGTTATTTAAATAAAAGAGCTAGAGGAAGAGTAGTACAGTTTGGATAGTGAGATATTTGTTCAAAGGACCAAAGATAACGTATTTCTAATATATGATTTTATATTTTTAATATATGATTCTATATTTCTAACATAGATTTATTAATGAGATTGGGTTGCAAAAGTGCAATACATGTAGTTGTGGGCTTTATGCTAGGGGAGGAAGAAATTTGCAAATGGCCTATACTTCTGCTACCAAAATAGTTAAGAAGTACACATGGAAATTAACTGTAGCCAAATAGTCCATTCAGATATGTTGATCTATAGCTTTTTAGTAGCTGAGGCTGAAAACCTGAAAATCATCATTGATTCCTCTCTTTCTTTGTTATTTGAACAATCTTTAGCAAATTCTTTGGGCACTTCCTACAAAAAAATCTAGACTCTAAACATTTATCACTACTTCCATTGTTATTACTCCGGGCTTTATCAACATCATCTGTCAACTGAATTTCTGTTGCTTGCTAATTGGCCTCTCTTTTTCCACTATTGTGCCTTGTCCTTAATTCTCTCCATATCAACTATAGTTACGTTTTTAAAACCCAGACTATAAATTTTTTTTTTCTGCTGAAAACTCTTTAACTAAGTTCTCTTTAACTAAGCACTGCTGCAAACGGATTGACTTCTGGATATTCTCCTATCTCATCAGGCACACTCTTGCCTCAGAACATGTGCATTGGCTAATCTCTCTGCCTGATACTCTCTACTCCCTAAATCAGCAGGGTTTATTCTCTCATGTCATTCTAATATTCACTCAGATATCACTCACAGTTACAATTCTGTCGGTTATATTTAAAATTGGAACACAACTCTAACACACCTATTTCTTTCTCTTGTATTTTTCACCAGAGTGTATGTGTGTGCGTGTTTGTATGTGTATCTATATATCTATATATCTATCTATATATAATTTATTAATTCTGTTACTACCTATTTTTCTACAGTAGAATCTAAATTCAATAAGGGCAGGTTTTTGTGATTCATTAAATTTTAATATTTTCCTTACTGCTTTATCATCTGGATGTAAGATGCTAGCACAAAGGTAGTTCTCAATATGTATCTATTAAATGAATGAATGGTTGAATTTATTGAAGCATATCAAATCTACATAACTTAACAACTTTCCAATAAGCAACAGTTGCACTTGTACTTATATCTTGAGCACATAAAACAAAAATTTGTCAATATCCTAATTAGTAGGGGAGACATTGTATGAAAAGTGGATTTTGTTTTGCTCTTTTACCTATGACAGTAGTGGATGATGGCAATTTCACTACAGTGGTTTTCAATTCTGACTTTGTGTTTCAACAAAGAGATATTTTATAAGCTGAATTATATGAAAATGTTCTGCTAAAATACTTGTGGAATATGTAAATATTACTATGTTAAACTAAGTAAATCTAACAACAAATAATGCCCACTTTATCAATTATGATTTGAATGTTTTAAAACACCATGAAATTACTCAAAAAGAAGCTAAAACCAATTTCATTATTGACAAATTAACTTTTTTTCAATTAATATTTTCAATAAGCATTGTGTATCTTAGAGAAGCTCCAAAATACCATGAATGAATGTGCAGGCTTATGGCCTGGATTCACTTGGCATTTCTCTTGGAAGCCAAATCTTATTTCACAATCAAGACCTCCCACAGAGGATCCTTCTCACATTGGATCCATGCCTGGTTCATCTACACACAAGCCAACTAATTGCTGGGACAACAGATGGGTCTATTCAATCGATGTGCTTATCTGCCAAATAAAGCTAAAAATATCTCAAACTAAAATAAAGTACACCCCCCCAAAAAAAATCAGTGCTTAATTAAACTGGACATATAATATATTGAATTTAATTATTATCTTTCTCATCTTTCTTCATCGTAGGGAATTTGAAAAGGCAATTGTCTAGGTTGGAATAAAATTCTTCAAAATTCTGCTGTAGGGAAGAATGATGAAACCTAAGTAATGAAAATAAATGAATATAATGCCAATAGTAATTTAGTAGCTGTCATGCTAGCCAAAGTTTTTGTTTTTGTTTTGTTTTGTTTTTAAATTTAAATAGTATTGGACAATGAGGGTCGCTGAGTAAGTAAATGATGTGCCCACCTCCTCCCACAACCACATCAAAATTACAATTAAACTACAGAACAGCCCTCATTGAGAATTGCCTGAACAGAAGTCCTACAACTGAGGATATACAGAAGAAGCCACCTTGAAACTGGTTGAAAAGGCAAAAATGTGGAAAGGGTTGGTCCCACATCCATGTGTGATGGTTAAAAATTGGGAAGGATATCTCACTTGTGGAGGTCCCCCTGCAGAGCAATGGGTCTTAGTTTCACACTGGGCTCCCAGCCTAGGATTCTAGTTCTAGAAAGAGGAGTCCCCACAACTTCTAGTTGTGGAAACCAGCTAAGATTGTAGCTGAGTGAGTTGGAAAGCTGCTAGAATTCTCTGGCATTATTTTTAAGGGACCATGCACAAACTTATATGCTGACTAATTCACTTGATCTGAGCTTCAGCACTGGGGCAACAGGTTGAAAGGTGCCAGAAACATATGGGGAGGATCTGAATTGTCTGGCTTCAGGGCAAGTGCCAGAAGGGCAGTTTTCTCCTAGACAAAAGTGCTGGCAGAAGTAATTTTTCCTTTGTTGAGCCCTCCCCTCACCCAGCCTGCACATGTATGCAGGAGTGATATCCAAGTCTCTGTCAACCTGGCTAACACTGGTCACCCCACTCTTGTGATTCCCTGAGTCCCTGCCTCATCCAACTTGCAGTCCCACCCAAGCTGTTTCTAGTGACTTCTCCATACAGATGACCCACTTTGACTCATGCAGAAGACTTTCTTAAAATCTCTCAAAGGCTCACAAATACCAAACAAGCAGCATCTGGCCTCAGTGTTCCCCATACTTCTTGCTGAGCAGCCCCAAGCCCAACAATAGCAACAGCCAGCCTCGGTTCACAGTTTAGCTTCTCCCAGCACTCCAAAGCCAACACAAGTGGCAATCATCTACAGATTACTTTGTAGCTCATACCAAGTGGCCCTGGGAAGGGTACAGGCAGGAGCGGACCTTATCTCGCAACAGAGTCCTTCCAAAGAGACCCCAGAACCAACATGCCCAGGTCCACTTTCAAATCACACCAGAGTCAACTACCACCAGAAACAACACACCCACAGGGTGAACTGGGCAGGCACCAGAGCCCTGATAAAGTGAATCCTGCTTGCTAAGGTCCTGCATAACAGCTCTTCCACTACAGTCATGGCCAGTCCTCACAATCAGTAAGCCTGAGAGTCAGTTTCTCTCAGTGATGTGCCAACAACAATCAAGGCTCAACAACAGTGGGCACACACAATCCACATGATGGACATGTCTGGAGCACCCAGCTTAGATGACCAGGGAGAATGTGCCACTAGGTCCCACAGGACACTTCCTAAAGGCACTCTATCAAGACTGAGAGACATTGAAGCTATACCTAATGCATAGAAACAAACACAAGGAGGCAGCCAAAATGGGGAAACAAAGAAACATGTCCCAATGAAAGAATAGAACAAAGCTCCAGAAAAAGGACTGAACGAAATAGAATCAATCTACCAGATGCACAGTTCAAAACACTGGTTATAAAGATGTTTAATGATTTCAGTGAGTTCTGCAACAAGAGACAAGAAACATAAAAATGCAGATAGAAAACATAAAAAGGAATCAGTCAGAAATGAAGAATACTATATTGGAAATAAAGAATACATTAGAGGGACTCAAGAGTAAATTAGATGAAGCCAAGGATCAAATCAGCATTTTAAAAGATAAGGTAACAGAAAACACCCATTCAGAACAGCAAAAAGAAAAAAAAAAAAAGAATAAAGGATAACTAGGCTAGGGGGCCTATGAGACATCATAAAGTATATCAACAATTGCATCATAGAGGTACCAGAAGCAGAAGAAAGAGTGCAAAGAATTGAAAACCTGTTTGAAAAAATAAAGATGGGAAACTTCCCTAACCTGGCAAGAGAAATAGATGTACAAGCCCAGGAAGCACAGAGAGTCCCAAACAAGATGAACCCAAAGAAGTCCACATCAAGACACATCATCATTAAAATGCCAAAGGTTAAAGACAAGAAAGAATATTAAAAGCAGCAAGAAAAAAAGCAATTAGTTACTACAAGGGAGCTCTCATAAGACTGTCAGCTGATTTCTCAACAGAAACTTTATAGGCTAGAAGGGATTGCCATGGAGTTTCTAAAGTGACGAAAAGCAAGGATTTATAACCAAGACTACTCTACGCAGAAAAACTATTATTTAGGATCAAAAGACAAAACTTCCCAGACAAGAAAAAGTGAAAGGAGATCATCAATAACAAACCAGCATTACAAGAAATGTTAAAGGGACTTATTTAAGAAGAAAAAAAGATCTAAAATATGAATAACAAAATGGCAATAATATCTGTCAACAATTACTTTAAGTGTAAATGGATTAAATGCTCCAATTAAAATATAGTGTGACTGGATGGATAAGAAAACAAGACCTTTACATATACTTCCCATAAGAGACTCATTTCAGATTGAAAGATACACCCAGACTGAAAGGAAATAGATGGAAAATAATGTTTCATGAAAATGGAAACAATCAAAAAAGCTGCGGTAGCAATACTTATACCAATCAAAATAGGCTTTAAAACAAAGGCTATAACAAGAAACAAAGAAGAACCCAACAATTCCACTTCTGGGTATTTATCGAAGAAACCTAAAACATTAATTCAAAAGGACATATTCATCCATATCTTCAGTAGCCAAAATATAAAAGCAACCTAAGTGTCCATCAATAGCTTAATGCATAAAAAAGGGGTGGTACATATACACAATGGATTAAATTGTGGATATGAGCCATAAAAAAAGAATAAAATCTTGCCATCTGCAATAACACAGATAGATCTAGATCAGTGGTCCCCGACCTTTTCTTCACCAGGGTGCTTGTATAAGAATCTAACGCCTGATGATCTGAGGTGGAGCTAAAGCAGTGATGCGCGTGCTGGGGAGCGGCTGCAAATACCGATGAAGCTTTGTCCCCTTGTCCTCCACTCACCTCCTGCTGTGCTGCCTGGTACCTAATAGGCCAGGATTGGTATAGGTCCGTGGCCCAGGGTTAGAGGACCTGTGACCTAGAGTGGATCTATTATGCTGAGTGAAACAAGTCAGACAAAGCACATGATTTCACTTACATGTGAACTTAAAAAAAAAAAAATGAATAAACAAAACAGATACAGAGAACATTTTGATGGTTGCCAAATGAAAAGAGAGTTAAAAGGGAGAGGTGATAAAAGATAAGGGATTAAGAAGTACAAATTATAACTAACAAAGTAGTCATGGGGGTGTAAAGTGCAGCATAAGTAATATAGTCAATAATTTAATAACTATGTATGATGTCAGATGGTTACTAGATTTATGAGGGTGATCACTTCTTAAGTTATATAAATGTCTAATAGCTATGTATACCTGAATCTGATATAACATTATATTTCAATTATAATTAATTTTTTAAAATATTATAAAAATAAATAATAAAACTTAAACTATACTAGAAATATGACAGCCGATAAGTATATCACAGTGGTCCTAATAAAGTGTTTGACTCTAAATACTGTTATTGTGGTTGTTTTTCCCATCAGGGACTCTTTTTAACATCTTATAAAAGATTTAGATAATTTCTCTAGCAAAATATTATACCTTTTCCAATTTGTTTATGCAGTCTTAAATGTGTCAAGAGGTCCATGGTGCTCATTTATTGTCCTTTAACCCTAGTCAGGAATTATTTATTACTCACTAGAGCCTGAAAATTCATAAAGAAGAATTCAGAGTGGACTCTTACATACATCAAGAGTATTAGCTAGCTGCAAGGGTACTTTGTAAATGTAGTTTTAAACTTTTTAAGAACTAGTTCTCAGTAAGAATCTAAACCATACCTTAATCTTCTGAAAGCACCTCGTCCTTGACTCCATGAACCACACTTTCTCAGTGGGTCATCTGTTCCACAGTTATCTCATATTCCACATATTTAACCCTTAGGATTCTCATTTTTATTAGTATAGCAGAGTTTTATAATTTCACAATCTGTATTGGGTATATTTGGAGGCTTTGTACTCCACAATTATAGCAATGTTATGGTACCTGGAAAATATAGGCTGAGATTCCCTTATCACTCTCTTCTTAGCCTGACCTTTTTATCTTTCCGTAGATTTTACCTCATTTACACCCCATTCCCTAAGAAGGGGCCATATACCCTGGTATATGTGTCTCCTTTAGTACACTTTCTAAAAGCATAGTATCTCATATTTTACCTATTGTGAATATGAGTATCAAACTTAAGGAAACACTGATTTAATATAATAATTTTGGAAAAAAATAGACATTTTAATCAGTGTGACCATATTTTCTTTGTTATTTTCTAGGCTATATTGCTACTGGGGATGTTATGGTTGATAAATGGTATAATGTGCAAGTTTACATTAGGGATTTAGTAAATACTTGTCAAATAAATACATGAGTGTGATATTTATTTTTTAGATTTTCATATAGTTTTTAGTATTTTTAATTAAATGAATAATTTTCAGTGTTTAGCTTTTTGTAGATTTACATAAATGAAGGTAATATTCCTAAGATCTGGTAACAAGGGCAAATAGAAGAGATATGTACCTTCTTGTTTATCTTCACCACAGATCCTACCCGACCATCTTTGTTATGCATTAACAACCAGGCTAATATAGATATTTGAATTTGCAACCTCACTAAAGACCACTGCTTCTATTGACATCTTTGTCATAAAAACTTTATTTTACTTCTTGATTGGCTATTAGCTATATCTTTAATATTTCAGGAGACTAGGCCATCAATAATTTATGTTACTCTTATTTTTATATTTTAGTTTTTAGACAAACCTTTTTACTGTGTTTAGTATTCAAGAGGATCTGTGCTGTTGAAGAGCCTAAAAAAGGTTTATTCTATAAGTTTTATGTACAAAAAAGCTCCAAAAATGTTTTGAGGGTTTTTTTTGTTTGTTTGTTTTGTTTCTTGTCCCTGGGAAATCCAGGCTTAGCAATTCTAACAAATTTGGAGGGGCTTCCTGAAATATACTAAATTTCATATACATGTCAATATAAGAGATTAAAGTTTTTCAAAGAGGGCTTAAGTAATAATGTGTTTAAGATGTACTTCTAAATGTTACTAAAGATACATAGAGTACTGACATTATTACAATGACTTTTATGTGTTATAACCTTCATGCATTTAGAATTGTTTAAGAGATCAATGGTCCTATAGAATTAGAATAATTGTCTAAAAAATAAATTCTCAAAAATTCAGAATAACTTAAAAGAAAACAGCTTTAAATGCTATAATATGGATAGAAAAAGGAAAAAAAAAGACCTTGACAATTTTTAGAATTTTCTTAGAAGAAACTAATATATTTTTTCAGAGAAACACATAGAAGAGTCTAAGATTCAGAGGGACATTTTTATAAACACAAATGTGTTTTCTTTTAAATTGCGATTATTTTTACAATTATTTCAGATTATATTTCCATCATCCCTTTGATTATACTTCAAAAGATATAAGCACACACCCGTACATTGTCTCCTTTAGTAAAGTATATATTTATACCTTATTTATTAGGCAGATAATATCAATGATTTAAAGGAGATAAAGATAATTTTAACACACCAACTTTTGAAAACTATAAGAGCTAACTGCCTGATTCAACATCAGTGCATTAGAAAGAGTAGTTCTGCAAAGTATTTTGTAAGATCAGAATTATCATTAGATACTGAAAAGGTAAAATGAAATGTGGATATTATTTGAAGTTAGAATTGATGCCTATATAAATTTTTTAAGATTCTTTATAAAGAATTTCTAGCTCCATTGTTCAGTGTCTATACTTTATTACTTCATCTGTAAAAATTATATTTCATTTTCTATATCCTGAAGCATTGGTTAGTATAATTTATAAGTAGAAACTTAACAGAAAATTAGAAATTACGTTAGAATTCAAAGATGCAAATATAAGACAAACCCTCTACGTTACTCCATTCCATTGCTGAATAGATGGTATCCTAAGTGTATTAATTAAGTTTCCTTTCTGCCATAGGGAAGAGAGAAGTATCAAGATTTGTTTGTAGAAATAAAACGTGTCCAATATTTACATTCATGAGAAGCCATAAAGAATTTATCAAGGGCAAAGGAAAGATGGAGAGTGAGAATGGACAGGGAGGGAGCGAGAGAAGGATGAGAAGCAAATCAAGGGAAAATGAGATGGAAATTCTTCAACGTTTACATTCTTAGAACCACACACATACACACAAAGCAAAAGTATGAACACTGCTAAATTTAAGGCTAACATTTCAAAAATGTACATACATCAGGTGCTGCCCCTAACAATGGAACATCTATCTTATGGGAATGACATTTTAATGACAAAAATACATATGTAGGTATAGTAAACAATAATTAGAGTAAGTAGTAATTAGCTTCACCTAGCTAATTTGATTCATTTTCAGAGAAAATATATGAAGTTTGTCAAAGATTTGTGCCCCAAAATATCTCTTTTTCAGGAGTGTCCAATCTGCTACTTAAGCCTATTAATTTAAAATATTATCATTCCTGAAAAATTATTATCTGAATTTGGGAGGTTTCTGTTTGTCATTGGCAAACAAGTCTGGTCATTATTTTTGGTCTCATGATTCTTAACTAAGTTTTAATTCCTTAAAATATCAACTATTATGGTATAACAATCGACGATGTATATTTGTATCTGAAGTCTTCTCAAGTCTGTTATTATTGTATGTATGTTTTGTCTACTCTCAAAAAAATGTGTATGATTTTATGTTTTGTGATGTCTGATACTTGATCATATGTTCAATAGAAATTGTCAGTATTAAAGATCTAATTTAGGTATTTTCTTTCAGAGGAAGTTTTCGCTTTGCCATACACTTGGAACAGTAAAAATTAAAAGATTATTTAATTTTTTTGTTGTTGTTTTTGGCTTTGTAGACTATGTAAAGAGTATAAACTCAAGCTTCATATTTACCTGAAAGCCAGTCACAACACAAGGAGGTGTTTTTCCTCCATTTTACCTAGATCTAATCAAATCCAAACAAATGTCCTTATTGACTATTTTAATGGGGAATATTTTTATTGTTATTTTGTTGTTATGTTGTTTTTGTTGTTGTTTCTCAATCTCCCTGAGCCTGCTGCTTAATTCATGAATTCTGGGTATGGTCATCTCAACCAATTTACCATTTGCATAAACTTTGTTTGTAGTTCCCTTTGTGGTCATTTGGATAAAAGCTGTAGAATAGGATAGAACTAGCATTTTCCCCTAAATATCCACACTTGATTCTTTCTTGATCTCTGACCATTTTCTTTCCAATCTTATAAAATCAGTCACAATTTATTCATTACTGAAATACAATTTGAAGCAGAATTTTTATGGATTGTTGGAGAAGAATTGCAGCTTATTCAATCAAAATACCAGCAATTGTAATCATCGATGTACATTTTATTAAAGTTCTGTAGAAGAGATAAAGAACTTACATCATGAATTTCTCATCTTCTAAAATGTTCCTTCACATTTGACACATAGTTTTTCTTTTATTGACACTGCCTCACTTAGAACTCCATCTCGCTTGCTCCTATTTATGGTCAGACTGACCTTCCCACAGACTTTTCAAATTCAATATTTTCTTGAGCAGGAAAATATGTCTTTCTTAGGTTCTGTCTCAAGTTCATATGATCCCTCAAATTGATGCTCTGCTTCTCACTTATGATGACAATAAGGGATCAGAAATGGCAAAACTTAAAGAAAGCAAAAGTATCAAATAAAGCGATGAAAAACATTTAAGTGAAATTTGAATATTTAATTGCATAAAATAAATTTATAGTCTCTAAAATTTTCACTTATTGATGCTTATCAATAATTTCTAGAAGCAACTTAGAAAAAATTATTTTAGATATTACTAAGAATTACATTAAACATAAATTAACTTGCTAAAAAATATTGTGTTGGCAATACATAGATATGTCTTTTAATAATGCCTTTTTTTGGATGATATTTATAATGTTCTATGCATCATTTGGCATATTTTATCATTTTCAAGGGTTTTATTTTTCTCTCACTTCCAACTATGTGCCAAAAGCATGACCCTTCTTTTATTTATGAAGGTCAAATTTCAGGCCACCTTGGATTTATTTTCCTTGTTTTCTTTAGTAGTCTGGATTGCTTATAGGCAACTATTCTATGCCCGCTGCCTACTTGTAAGTTAAGTCTCAGTTTGAATATCATCTCATTTGCCATGAGTTCTCTGACTACCTTATATAATGCACACTTTCTTTCATGTCACTCTTTAATCACATCCCTCTATTTATTCTCTTCATAGAACTTATCAGAGTAGAATGGTGCATGGCATATAATAGATGCTAAATAAATATATTTAATAAATTAAAGAAACAGGACATGCTTTTCCAAACTTCTATGACACTTTCAAATCCGATCCTTATAAAATCTCTTCTCTAAAAATACTTTAAAAAAAAACCTGTCACCTGAGTAGATTGCTGAGTGGCATTTGACACTGACAGATTTTTAAAACCAAGGAGACTAGCACTCTCCACCGACTACCTTACTGTTGATAATAAATCCTTACATACATCTCATTTTTATTGTAAAAGCCTGGAAGATTGACTGCCATTAAGAACTAGAAAGAATTGAAGTTATCAAATGAGGAAGAACTACTATAAAAGGCTATTTTATAGCCTTTTATACTTTATAGATGATATAAAAAATTAAGTAAGGCACTATCTAATAACAGAGTTAAAAGCCAGAAGTGTCATTGATTGATTTCTGAAGTGCATTCCACATCAATTCAAAGAATTAGATAAGTCCAAGTTATCTTCTTAATCATGTTATTTGGATATTATTAATTATAATCTATTAAAACAGTTGTTCTAATTCTCATTACTTTTAGCTTTATAATTTCTTACTCACTAATACTATAACAATAATCTGATTTTTGTGTTCTCTATACATGTGTAAAAACAACAAACTAAACAAAAAACTATGGACTTTTTTCTTATGGAGAATATAGTGAAAAAATGTAACCACTGATTTCAAGACTTATTTTTGGACCCAGAAAGAAGGAAGTGCATTTGAGCCTCACTCGCTAAGACTATATTTACACCTACAAGATATTTGAAAAACTGACACATTAGCATTATTATTTTGAATATATATGGTTTATAAATGAGAGTTTGGAAATAATCTAATTTATTTATTTTTTTAATTGTATGAGTATTGCCTTGTGGGTCATGAAATTTGCAACTTTCTATGCCTAAAAATGTGAAATGTGAAAGTTCTTTTCCAGTATTCTAATATCAGAATGAATGTGAGCCATTTGGTGCAGATTAATTTGTTTTTCAAGTGTAATTTTCTGTTTTTACATTATTTATGAAAAAAACTGGTATAGATATACATTTAGAAGGTTGTAATATAATTGGTACTATAAACAGTGAAACTCACACATACAAATCTGACATTTTTCTTTTCTTTTTTTTCTTCATTTTTTCTTCACTTTTTAACTCATTCTCATTAATTTGAATAGATACTGATGTAAGAATTGACACTGAACTGTTAGAGAGAAATGTTTGGTCATTGGCTCTTGTTTTTCAGAGGTACCTATTTCAAACATGGCGAAGAAAAGAAAAATATAATTTTTTAAAAAAAAAATTATGTTTTCGATCAGGCAGTTGAAGAAAATGAACAGTACCTAGAATATAGTTAGAATGTCCTTTAAACAAGATTATGAACTATATTCTAGGTTCTTAAAGTCTGTCAGAACAAAGATTATCTGGAAGAACTCTTGGGGAAGGGTGTAAATGTTTTAGAGTAGTGACTTTCAAGAGGAAATAACTTTACCCTAGAATGCCATTTGGCAATGTGTAGAAGCTTGTTTGCCTGTTGGAACTGAGGGAGTTTTTACTGGTACCTAGTGTGTAAAACTAAAGATTCTTCTAAACATCTTACAATGCACAGGACAGCCTCCCACGACAAAGAATAAGTCAGTCTTAAATGGCAATAGTGTGAAGGTTGAGAAACCCTGTTCTAGACATTCTAAATAAATTTGTATTTCACGAATATTAACATTTGTATATGAATGCCAACACTATGGAAACATTCTTACAATATCTATTTGGAAATTTCAAGAAAAATAAATTAATATAATGTTAAGGGACAATTTAGGGGTTATAGTAATACTAAATAAAATTATAATCTCTTGACTTTTTTGGTATTCAATAGATAAGTTATTCATAAACATTCACAATTTATTTTTTTCATTATTAAACCATATTCAATTTAAATTTAGGTAATATAGATATTAAACGTAAAGTCTGTTTTTTGTTTATCTCATCAGGATGCCTCTGATTCTTTGTTGGTAAATCCCTTATATCTTGGTTTCTGTAGCTCCTGGCTTTGATCTCTAGCAGATTCTTCTTTGTTTAATATCCTCAATAGCAGTATCTAAAGTTGTTTGAGTATCTGCTTTCTTGTTGGCCAAAGGACTTCCTCAGACAGCTTCCTGCTAATTCATAATTAAAAACAAGAGTTGCTTCAGGGACTGGACCAAGACTTTTATAAAACAGGTTTGTGTTTTCTTTGGTAATAGGATTTTCTCAATATAGTAAGTTTCTACTTTATTTGTTTTCTTTCACTTCCATGTGCAAATAACCACACCACAGACCCTCCTGGACATAGATGTTAAGCATGCTGACTCTAGTTGCTGCTTTCTGTATTTGACCTACCAATTTACCCCTCATTTGAATTGTAACAACCTTGAGGAAATCACAATTATTGGTGAGGATGTAAAACTATTAATCTCTAAAAAAAAATACCATTGGACTGGTCCCCGATGTCAAGTCAAGAATACTTAATGAAGGCAACCTTGTTTACAGATTTCTGAGAAGGCACAGAGCTGGCTTGGCTTTTGGGCATTGACTGGATGTACTTTGTATCTGGTCAAGGAAGCTTTTACAGGGACATGTTATCTAAGTTTAAGTGTGCTAAAGTGGCACGCCGGCTTGGGCCTAGAAATTCATTTCAACATCAAGCAGGATGTTTGCTTTTTTTTTTTTTTCTTTTTAAAGAGAAACTGAATTTCCAAGGAACTACTACGATCTTAAATTTAATGGTCATCTTGAATAATGTCTTCTCATTGGAAGAGCGACTGAGTTTAATTCCTGTAATATTGGTAGATGTTTTTAAAGCATTTTTGTATACATGGAAATAATTTTTCTTTTACTTTCATTGAAAAAATATGCAAAAAGTCTTGTCTTCAATGTAAAACAGAACCATAAAATGGCAAAACTGCCTAAATGGGGTGAGGTAAAAGTAGGCATTTTTAAAGACATTACCATAGCAGTGTTTGGCTAAGTATGTTGCAAAGAGGTTGAATATCTTTTGACTTTAAGAAGTACTGTCTGTCTGTTGAATGTTTTCATTTACTTCCTAAAGCATTTATAGCTATCCAACTATATACAAGACATTACTATTGCACTTGGACTTTTTTATGTCCTTTGAAACCATTTCCAAAGCACTTAGGAGCTCAAACCAGCTATAATATATCACTGTTACATGATATCAATGTGGATTATACTAATTCTTTTTAAAGCACCATGTGATAGAATAGGGTAATAGAAGTACAGTTTCTTACAGTGCATCACACAATAAGTAGAATAGTGTGTCATTTTGACAAATGCAGCTGTTTCAATTTTATATTACTAAAAACTGAAGTTTGTTAAGTTTACTTTACTCATAAGATCAGGCCAATTAAAATTATAGTTTTTTCAGAATCAAATGTGTAAAACCCACAATAGTTAGACAAAATCAAATATATGTTGAGATGTAAATATTATGGATTGTAAATAGAAGGCAATCTTTTAAACCAAACAATAACAAATTTTAATTAACATTTGATTGGCATGCTTTAATGAACAAATCTGTTTTAGATCATTTTAGCCATTTATTTTTATATAAAATGCAGAAAGAAATCAAACAAATTTAATTTTTATTAAATAGATTTTTGATTTAAGAAGTTACTGCAATTGAATAATTCTTAAATATATTATTTTTGCAAGATTATTCTTGACAGACAAGCAGTTTCTTCAAGAAAATGATTATATTTTCTAGGTTATTTAACTTCCAACAGAAATGCATTACGTTTAAAATTTTTCAGTCAGCATTGCCAGGAGACAAGTATGTATATAGTAGAACTACATACTCAAAATGCAATTATTTTAACATAACAGGTGATAGGAGTAAAAAAGGGGACCACATGACTCAAACAGAAGATACAAAGTATAGAGTTTTAGGAAAAAAAAGCAAAAGTTTATTTGGACTTGCTCATTCTTATGCACTTGGCAAAAATGGAATAAAGTAGTAGAACATAAATAATTTAATAACCACATAGCAATAAGGTTATCATTTTTTAAAATTACATTTATTAGAAAATGACATCTTTTGGATAAGACTCAATTAAAACACGGCTGCTACACTTAAATGAAGATAAGGTGTGAAGACGTTCTACAAACACACTCCAATTAGTGTTACAAAATAAAACCTACTTAAAACAGATTGTATGGCAGCAGATGTTTTTACATAGTTACACTGCTCTACAAAAATTATTTGAAAAGATAAAATATATTTTCAAACATTTCCTAGATTTTAAATCAAAGAGCTAATAAATGAAATAATTAGAAAGTATCCTGGCTTTTTTCTATCCTAGCTAATCAACTACTCGGCTTACCATCACTTTTTTTACAGTTCTGTTCTTTTCTGCATGCTGGTCCTCTGATTGGAATATCTTTTCACTTATATCTATCTTGACCTTTTACACATTCTTCAAGATCTATTCAAATATCACCTTCTCTATGAAATCTTCCAGGTTTTTCCTGAGACAGAGAGATACCATCAAACCTTTATAACCACTTTCCCAACTAGACTGTAATCACCTAGACTGTAGTAGCTGAGTTTTATTCCATCTTTCTAGAAGCTAGGAACTCCAGTGCTTATTATAAGAAATGGCATATAAATATTCATTTTCTCTTTTACATTTAATTATGTATCTAATTCATATGTGAGAAAATACCATAAATCACTTCAAATTATTGCTTTATTTCTTTATGAATTGTTTATATCTTTATCCACTATGTCAGAGAGTAATAAGTGCTATAGAAAGATATATAGATGAGAGAAATGGAGAATTATGAGAGACTGAGGTGCTATTTTGTAGAGTATGGTCTATAGAGACTTGACTGGCAAAATGATGTTTGAACAGAAACTTAAAGGTAGTGAAAAGAAGAGCCATTCAGATATCTCTGGGGTGAACATTCCAGGGAGAAGGAACAATAAGGACAAAAGCCCAGAGCCAAACACATGATTAGCATGTTTATGGAAGAGGAAACCAGTGTAAGTAGAGTGGTGCTTAGAGTGAAGAAATGAAGAATAGATAATGAGGTCAGAGAGAACACAGGAGACTCAATTGTATAAGGTTTTTTCAGCCATAATAAGGACTTTGCTTTTTCTCATGCTTAGGATGGGGAACTTCTAAAAGTTTTGAGGAGTAACATGAATTTAACATACCTTCAAAGGAGCAGTATAGCTAATCAGTGAACAATAAAATTAGAAGGGTAAAGACAGAAACTTGGAGATACATTGGGAGACAGAAATGAATTTGACAAGAGGTGACAGTGGCTTGCCCCAGAGTAAGAGAAGCAGAATGGTGAGAAATGGGTCGGTTATGGGTGTATGTTTAAGGTTGTGATAGTAGAAGTTAGGGTCTGTATTAGTTTGCTAGGGCTTCTATAACAAAGTACCAATTTTGAGTGGTTTAAACAAAATAAATTTATCTTCTAACAGTTCTGGAGGCTAAAAATCGAAAGTCAAAGTGTTTTAGAAAGGTTGGTTCCTTCGGAGAGCTATGAGGAAAAGGTCTGTTCCAGGCCTCTTTCCTTGGGTGTCTATGGCTATCTTCTCACTTGTCTATTCACATTGTCTTCACATTATGTTCATGTCTATCTCCAAAATTTTCCTTTTTATTAGGATAACAGTTATATTGGACTAAGGCCTACCCTAACGACTCGATTACCTCTACAAACACTCTATCTCCAAATAAGATCTCATTCTGAGATACTGGGGGTCAAGACTTTAACATATAATTTTTGGGGAAAACATTTTAACCCAAAACAGAGTCCATGAGAAAAAAAAAAAATTACCAAAGATTTTGATATAAGTGACCAGAGAACTAGAATTAGCAGTTACCTTAAATACCCTTCACCTTATCTATTCATTCATTATTTAACCAGTTTTCTCTCCTGAACGACCTGTAATTCTCTTAATACTCCAGGTAAAACACTAAACTCTCAAAGAGAACTAAGGGGTAAAATCAGCATTTTCTCTCTGAGATGGTGCCTAAAACAAACTGTCAGTTTGGACAGATCGTTTGTCTCTTTAAGCCTCTGTTCCATCCTCTGTAAAATGAGGGAGACAAATAAATCACATGTGATGATAGGATTAACTAAAATATATGCCCAAATGATGTTCAAAAATTATATTATTGAAGAATACATATATAGTAGAAAATATAAATTAAAAACATACAAATGATTAGAACCAAATCATAACTGTTATTACCTGGGGAGGGGGAGGGTTCATAGGTGATGAGGAAGGAGCAACCAGTTGTGGTGTGACGTATAGCAGGCAGGTAGTGTTTAATTTCTTAAGCCAAGTGGTGGGTCTATAGTGTTTATATTATTATTTCTTAAGCTGAAAATAAAAGTTTATGATAATTTAAAAAATTGTAAAGATATAGAAACTCTTGATAGACATCATCATGGAATTCTGATTTGAATTCTGTTTATCAGCTAAATGACATGAGTAAATTGCCAATCAGTCTGAGAGTGAATTATGTCTCTGCTCTCATGAGTGGAGAGTTTAATAGGGGAAACCAGAAGGTACCTCTTCATCTTTGAGTTTGAGGTGCTAATAGTTAGGTGACAGGAAGGGACAAAGTAAAGCATATTTTGTATCCTCAGAGCTTGGCATAGAGACAGTGTAAACTTTAATTATTATACACAAAATTACTTGTAAATGTAGGAGTGAGGTCAGTCTCATTCACAAATCCTATCTACCCCATAGCTCAGGGCTTACCAGAAATTAAGTATACAAATATATTTGGAAATGAAGCATTTAGCGTATTGATAAAATATGAAAATCAGGGTTTAGCTGGAGACCATATTTGTTCTCCCAGGCAAAGAATCCCAGGGCAATTAGAATGAGAGAACAGGCTATGCTAGTGTTACCACAGGAAGCTTTGTGAGATGCATGGAGTACTAAAATAGTCCCTTATTCATGAAGCAAATACTGACTGATGCCACTAGAGTTGCAAAGGTGAGTAATATATGATTCTTATCCCTGATTAGCTAATATTTTATTTTGAGACACAAATATATAGTAATAATAAATAACACATATTGATTCCTCAATATCTACCAAGTGTTCTTCTAAGTAGTTTATATAGATTAATTCCTTTAACTCTGAAAATTACTCTATAAGAAATGGAAACAGGAACTAAGAATTTAGGAAATGTGCCATGGTCACATAGCTAGTAGTGGTTGAGATTTGAACCCAGTCTGTCTCTCAAGCCTGCACTTTTAACCGCCATGCCTTTTTGTTAACAGTTCCAATGTAGTGTGGTAAATAAAATAATAGACTCATAATCAAACACAAATTTTAAAAAGTCAGGTGATAAAAGTCATGTGAGGTAGTTAAAGATTTCACTCAGGTAGGGGTTTCAAGGTAAACTTTCTAAAGTTAAACAGGAATTTTCCAAATAGAGAAGTGGTATTGTTAAGGGTGGAAAATTTTCAAATGGCCAACTTCTACTGGCTTGTTTAATGTAAACCAGGGTGTAGTTCTAAAAAATATTCTGTGCAAAAATATGTTAATAGCCAACCTCTGCTAATGTTAAGGGTGTAGCTCTAAGAAATATTCTGTGCAAAAATATGCTAATGGTCAACCTCTGCTTCTGTAAACCTGCTTGCTTATTTGATGTGGTTTTAGGCTTTATAAGCTACCTCCTCTGGAAGCTTGGGGCTGATCTCCTCTAACCTTGCATGGTAGAGAGTCATTCACTGGCCGGCTAATAAAGGCTCACAATTCATCTCGATTGGCTCCATGGGTCTTAGATTGGATTGCACCACAACAGTATATGCCTTTCAGTTAAGGGTGTTGAATTTAACGCAAGCTATTAGTAATGCTTCCTCTCTGGGGTCTATTGAAATAAATGAGATACTCAAAGATGTTTGTTCTTTGCTAATTTGGGGCATAAGATATGGCAGAAATGTAGAACTATTACTTTAGTAGAGAAGACAGCAGAAACAAGCTAATAAAAGTGAGAAAACTCTAATAGACAAGTGGAAACTGTGTTAGGAGATCTAAGAAACTGAATATTTTGGTGAAGAAATCTGAGAAACCCCTTATTTCTTTCACACAAGCCTCCTATGTTCAGGATTTGATGTACTGGTATGGTCAATTACTAATGGTCATATATAGATTGTACATATACTGGGATTTATTTTCCCATTTCTCAAATGTGAGTGTGCCTTGTGACTTCCTTTGATTCAAACGGTGGCAGGAGTGTCATTGTTTGAGGTCTGAGCCTAGGCACCAGAGACTATGCATCTTCCACTCATGCCGTCTTGAAATGCTACTGACAAGTGAACAAGCTTGTGATAAAGAATGAAAGACCACATGGAAAGATGTTCCATCTGAGGCAGAAATGCAAAAGAAGGTCAACCAGTAACACATGAATCAGAAATGAGCCATCCCAATGGAGCTCTGCCTAAACTATTGAGCTCAGAATCATGAGTAAATAAATGCTTGTTATTTTTAATCACTACATTTTGGGGTACTTTGTGACAGAGCAAAGCAATAAGGGATTCAATCATATTTTAATTTAAGCAATGATGAAACAACAAATGTGAACAGAAAGATTTTTTTTGAAAGGTTATGTAATACACAGTTGGATGCACAGACCTAACTTACTTCACATAGCCGGAAGGTCTTTGTTTAATTTTTTAGAGCGGGTACACAGAAGATTTTTGGAGCCAGGGACACCAAGTACAATCAAAGATACAAGGATCATACTAAAATATGATGACTAAGTGAAAGGCGATATATTTAACTTAGAGCAATTTTATTCATTTATCTCTTCAACTCTGGCAGCCAATCCTTTACCCTTTAACAAGACTACTAGAGGAAAAACATTCACTGGAGAATGTGGCTAATTCAAGAGAAAGATTCTAAAAATACTACCATAATGATATGTAGGCGTAATTATTGTTCAACAAATAATAGTCCCCTATTTACTAACATCTCATACTATTGTCAGCATTCCTGGCCTCTAAGAGAGGAGCATACTTCATCCCACTGATGCTGACTTTGCAAAGTGATTTCATTATTGTGTGTCACTGAGATTGTTAAGGGTGGAAAATTTTCAAATGGTTAACTGCTGCTTCCATTGTTTAATGTTAAACAGGGTGTAGTTCTAGGAGATATTCTGTGCAAAGATATGCTAATGTTAAGGGTGTAGTTATCCTTTGTAAAGACTGTTAATGACCAGTCTCTGCTTCTGTAAACCTGCTTGCTTGCTAGAGGGGGTTTTGGGGCTTTTAAGCTATTCCCTTTGGAGGATCAGAACTGATCTCTTCTAACCCTGCGTGGTAGAGAGTCAGTCAGGGGCCGGCTAATAAAGGCTCACAATTCATCTCAATTGGCTCTGTGGGTCTTAGATTTGATCGCACCACAAGATATTTTAGTTGTTTGTCATGCAGCAATAATTGACTGATACAAAGTGTTCTGTGAGAAATGGACCCACCACATTATCTAGAATAAGATTTTAAGTACTAGCAGTATAAAAATTGGGGTCAGCTATTTTGAAGAAAGTCACAGGGATTGAGGAGGACACTTTTTAAAGAAATGTTGCATCTCTAAATTTCTTTGATTTCACTAAGTACATCATTATATGGAAAAATTTGTACATTACAAATACTGAATCAGAAAATGTTTCAGTGAAATATGGCTCTGAATATGAAAAAAAAAAACTAGGAATGTCTTAACCGATTTATTTTATTTTCCTATTAATATGAGCATAAGACAAATTAAATGATTAAAAATGTATTTAAGTGTGTATATAACCTCTTTTTTAAAGTACAAAAATGTTTAAATGATAAAGCAATATTTTAAAATCTAATTGTAAGCTCTTTTTTTGTTATAGTACTACATAAACTAATAGAATTTATTATAATTACTGATGACTTAAATTTAATAAAAATAGGTAAATGATATGTCAGATGACGATAAGTGCTACAAAGGATAACACAAACAGGAAAGGCAGTTAGGAGAGCAAAGGATCAGAATTATTGCTTTATATAGAGTGATGTGAAAAGACTCCTTTGATACTATGGTTTTTGAGCAGTGGCTTGAAGGGTGTGAGAAAATGGATCAACAATCTTTGGGCCTGGATTGTGATTGGCCTGCCAAATAGAGAAACACAGTTTTGAAGAAAATAAAAGCTTGGGGATGTTATAGGAGATGAGTTCAGAGAGGTAATGGAGACAGTTACTTAGTAACTTATGGGCAGTTATTAATCTTTTAGTATGATTAAGATGACAAGTCATTAGAGAACTTGATTTGAAAAGTGGTGTGCTCTGACATCGTGTCAAGAATAGGCTCTTGAGGAGCAAGGGTAAACAAGCTGGGAGGTGACAGCAGTATCCCAAACAGGAGATCATAGTGGCTAGGATCAGAGAAATAACAAGTTATAAATTGGCTATATTTTAAAATTAAAATAAGTCTTTCCTGCTAATTTGATGTAAGATATGTAAAAAAGAGAAGAAATAAGTAAAATTCCAAGATTTTGGCCAAATGACTAGACCAAGATAAATTGTCATGTACTGAAATGGAGAAGACTTTATGAAGGACATATTTGAAGGTGGAAAATGGAGTTAAAATTTTCACTTTCTTAATTATGAACATTTCTCTGAGATGAAATGAGCTTCCTGAAGTTGATAATATTATCGTATTTATTTGTGCCCTAGATACTTAAGATTTAAATCTTAACAAGTTACACAAAGTTGGTTTATGAGAGTCTCAACTCTCAAAAATATAGACAGACAGAGATACACACACAGACATGTATGAATACATATAGATATTGAGGTAAAAAATTAAATATAATGACCTACATTTAGATAAACATACAATTTTCAAGTTATTAGCTTAGATGAGAGTTTTATTCAAGCACTTGGAGACTACTGCTTCACAGAATTTCAGTTTTCTGGAATGCTAAGTGCACCAGATGGTCTTACAACTTGACTGCACAGTGAGATGATGTGTTCAGATGACAGGCTGGCATAGTGTGTGAGAACAGAATGCAGGATAAAGGGAAATGTCTGGCCTGCTTATTCATGATCAAGTTCTCTGGGTAAAATATGTGTACAGAATTACAGACTCCCATCTCTGCCTATGGCACATTTCTCTGTCCACTTGCTCAATCTGAGTAATGCCAGCTAAATTTCTAAACATAAATGAATCATTTAATTTCTTTTTCACATGACAGAAAACTGTTTACCAAGACATCTTACATTGGGATTCCACCTTGAAGACAACGGTTGATTCATGACTTTGCTGACAACTCCTTAAATGTTTGTGTGACTTATTTTCCTCAGTATTACTAAACAACAACAACAACAACAACAAACATTAAATCAAGATTGAATTAAAAAAATTACTGGAACATTATATTTGGAATACAAGTTTATATCATTTTTAAACAAACTCAGCAAGTGTATGTTCATGTAAATTTTAGGACAGGAATTTTAATTTCTTTAAGTATGCATATAAGCATATTTGAAAATATACTTTGTGGTATATAGATTTTCATTGCTTTGAGATAAAAGAGATGGCTTTCCTTCTTTCCCAAAATTCCTAGTTTTACCTCTAGATACTTATATACATCTATTAGGTTTAAAAAGCCATCGTCAGACACAGTGCCTGTGACTTAAATTTGTGAAGATTTGTGAACTTACTGAATGGAACAGAATATATCTATGAAATAACTGAATGTCAATTGATTATTTTTAAACTAATAACTTATTTAGATACTATATCATTTAATGGTATATAAACGTTATAAACTTAGGCATAGAAAAATGAAGATAAATTTTTAACTGCTGATTTTAACTACCTTAGGTTTACTTTAATTCTTCTGATATGTTCTTATATAAGCAGTTTGCCTGAGATTTTTTCATCTTTTACAAAGAATAAAATCAAAATGGGCAAGTTTTATAAGCCAGATTCTTATGTTAGCATAGATGGCTTCCAGTTCACCAAAGCTCACCAGAATAGAAAACTAGGAAGAATGATAGGACTATGCTGGATTGTTGATTGTCAGGGGAGCTTTGTCCCACATAAAACCTTCCAAACCAGGGAGAGGCCTAGGAAATGAATTATCTAGAGTCTCTTGTTAGTGAGCAAATAAGTTAGACTGACCACCAATAAGCAATACTTGCACAGTTAATAGGAGGTAGAAGAGGAGAAGGTGGCATTATTCTCAGGTGGCAAGCAAGCCTGTGGGTTTAAGGTAGACATGAGTTTTGTGATGGCTTCTGAGAGAGCTCCTATGTCTTATCCATTTTGGATCTGTAAGTAGATGAGCTTTATGCTCTTCAGAGATCTTCAAAATCAGTGAAGGATTTCACTGACTTTGACTTTAATAGTTTATCTTAAGAGTGGATAAGCCTCTAATTCTCAGGACATAATTGTTTTCTTCTTGAAACACCCGTAGTGTTTTTATGTGGCTGACTAAATCCATAATAATGGAGAAGCCAAAGCTCTGTGTGTGTGTGTGTGTGTGTATACACATACATATATACATATATACATGCATACACATACACACATTTGTGTGTGTGTATATATATATATTTTTATATATTTTAAATATATTTATGTATATATGTATTTATGTGTATATATAAATATGTGTGTGTGTCCATATATATATAAAAGATTTTGATCTACTGATCTACCTGAAATACCTTTGTGCATATTTTCCTAGGAGTCTGCACAGAAAAGAAATAAACCGTGTTCCTTAAACATACTACTGATTAGGCATACTTCTACCAAATTTCTTAAAATAAATGCCTTTAGCCAAGATGTCTTTTCTGTTTCATACTAGTTTTCCAATTGTAGATGTAATATCTAATTTTGCAATTTATCAGCTTCTGTCTTTTCATTGAACTGCTCAGAAACTTTTTGACTGTTCTTCCTGCTTTCTAGTTTATCTAACTCTAAATGATTTTCCACATGATACCAAAGTGATCTTTGTCATGAAAAAAAAAATACATTATTCATCTGCCACCCAGTATCCTCAAGCTAAAATCCCAAATTCTCTATTGTAGAATTCAAGGTCCTTAATGATTTGGCCTCTATTTCTTTTTCAAGACTCATTTTTACCACCAGCTTTCTTGAATTATGTATTCCAAACATTGTCAATCACTTTTTTTTTTTTTTAAGGAATAATCTCTCAACTTGCTTAATTCTCACTATTCCCTCTGTCCCTGGTTAACTTGTATTATGTCACTTCCTCTAGAAACTTCCCTTGATTGTTCAAAATTATTAAGCGTCCTACTAATCTGTTTCCATGACATCAGGACCTACTCCATCATGACACATGGCAAGTTATGTGTCTGTATGTGTCTGTTTCACTTACTAGCCTGTAAGTTTCTTATGTATAAGGTCTTCTCATATCTCTTTGCTCCTTAGTGCTAGTATAAAACTTGAAATATAGTAGTCACCAAAATATAAATTTGATACAAAGACAACTAATTTTCATGCATAGTTACTTTCAGCACTAATTTTAACAGTAGTGTTTTTGATTGATTGTGGTTTCACATACATAGTTTCATTTTAAAATTAGGCCATTCTCTCAAGTTAAAGAAACACACTCAGTCTTATTGTTTTATTATTAATAAAAATACTGTCTTTTGATATCACTAGTTATAATAAAATCCCTGACACTTCTCTATGCTCTGTACACAGTACCAACAATTATTTTAAAAAAACAAACTGACATTTCATCTAAACTAGTTCATCCTACTTGTTTATCCATAGTGTCCTAACACATTTATATTTACAACCAGCACCTCAGACAAAATAAATAAGTTAATGAATTAACTAAGTTTTATTCTTGTAGCAGCATGGCAACTCTGGTAACTGGGAGAGTTGTTGGAGGCTATCACATGTATATTTCTTCTGTGAAAGACTTCAGCGCTAGATGTCCTCTCAAGTGACACCCTAAAGGTTAGCATGCTATCTTTTATACAACTTTGATTGGGGTGCAAATGCAATCTTGCTATCAAATCAAACAGATAATAGTGAATAGAAGGGTCAAATCTTCATGCTTGAAAAAGCATTGCAAAACCCTATTGTTCTTAAATAGTGCATGTTGTATAGTCAGTCACTCTTTAATTCCTTCAAAAGAGTTGCTGTAGCTCTCCATGGACAATTTTTCTCAGCATTACATATTGGTCAGCATTTACATTTTTGCCGTCATTTACTCCAACATTTGGAATGCCAATTTCATTTGAAATATTTACTACAGCTTATGTACTTTCATTGGTGTAATTGAAAGAAGAGGTGTTTTCTACACTAAACTCTTCAAAGCAAATGATAGAATAAATTTAGACATATTTTTCAAAAAGATTTAAACTGACATACTTTTATTAACCTAAGGAGAAAGATACTTTTGTTTGATTTATTAACTGTTTTTGTTATATTTTTATGGTGTGTTATACAGATAGTAAGGGTTTTCTGAGCAATTTAAAACCCAATTTGATGGAAAATGGTATACATATTTAAAATAATGTTTACCAGGATACATAATATATTTAAATAAGTCAATGGAATCTGCATTTACCCATTTCTTAAGAACTAAAACATATATTTAACATAAAATTGTATCATATTTTTCCTACCAGAAAGAGTAGATCATTAATCCAATTAAAAAAAAAAACACTATATCTTTGGGAGTTAATGCTTCATCTTCATATGCAAGAAGAAAATACTAAGAAATCTCATGGTATTTTAATTTTTGCAAAATTTAAGGACAGCTTTTGAAGTTTAAGAATTTTAAGACTTTAAGAAAATAAGTTATTCTGAATTCTGAATTATCTAATGATATTGTTAATATCTTTATTCACCAATAATGAAATAATTATA
Organism: Eonycteris spelaea; assembly: GCA_003508835.1. Classification (NCBI taxonomy): domain Eukaryota; kingdom Metazoa; phylum Chordata; class Mammalia; order Chiroptera; family Pteropodidae; genus Eonycteris; species Eonycteris spelaea. The sequence continues at coordinate 6,946,934 of PUFA01000095.1, forward strand.
TTTCTAAGAATCCATTTACTGTTATTTCTGTTAAGAAATTGAAAGAATAATGTACATAATTACATATTATAAGTATTCAAACTTATGTGGAATCATTGCCATATTTATTTTACCATATAGCAAAAATACTTTATGTTGATCATCACAATTTTAAACATTTTTATTGTTTTCTTTAAGTTATTATCTTAGGTTCATACTTCTCTTACCCACTTTTAGATTGTTTCAAAATCAGTCAGATGATAACAGTGTTGATTTAAGTAATAGAACAATATTTTTCTGTTTATAATGAAAACATTTTAGATATATAATATACAAGAATTTGTTGAGTATATATCCTGAGATATTTGTTTAATGAGGTATTATGTACATGCTTGTATAAGCATAATTATAACGAATTGAACAATACAATAATCTGTTTTGTTTCCAAATATATTTTATATAAAACATAAACAATTAAAACATATTTAGATAGTGTTGTGGTGTGATCAAATCTAAGACCCACGGAGCCAATTGAGATGAATTGTGAGCCTTTAATAGCCGGCCCACGACTGACTCTCCACCAGGCAGGGTTAGAAGAGATCAGTTCTGCCCCTCCAAAGGGAATAGCTTAAAAAGCCCCCCAAACCCCTCTAGCAAGCAAGCAGGTTTACAGAAACAGAGGCTGGCTATTAACACATCTTTACACAGGACAACTACACCCTTAACATTAGCATATCTTTGCACAGAATATCTCCTAGAACTACACCCTGTTTAACATTAAACAATGGAAGCAGCAGTTAACCATTTGAAAATGTTCCACCCTTAACCATATGCCTCCTGCAGGCATAGTTACACCAATTTCATATAAATGATTTAAGTACTTATACTATTTTAGCACCTAAATTCTCTGGATTTTAGAAAAGCTTTAACTTTAAGAAAAGCTTTGTGCAAAAAATCAGTAGGAAAACTATTTTGATCTGATATCTATTAAAATATTAGGAGTCAAGTAATTAAATATTAAATAAGTTCATCTCCAGAGACCTTTAAAGTACTTTAGTTTGACCATATAAAAAATTCTACATGCTATAATAATTCAAATATGGAGATAAAAACATTTTTTCTGTTTCCATTTATACAACTTTAAAAACTCTCTATTTTTGTATTTCTGAGTTTTTTGTAAATGACATGAATTTGGGTTCTTTTAATTTTATCTGACAACTTTTCTTTCCAAAGAATTTTTAGCTATTTACAATTTATGTCATTGCTCACATAGTCATATTTTATTCTGCTTTGTTTTTTCTTCTTGAGAGGGTGGGTGGGTCATTTTTCATTATGTTTTCCCCTTGCTACCAGTTTGGGAGTTACATACACCATTATTATTTTTTTAACAATTATTCTGAAAAATATAACAGATGCACTTACTTAGGTGTAACATTATTATCTGTACCTTTCTTCAGAAAAATGGCCTTAGAACATTTTAACTTTATTTCCTTCTTTCTTTCCTATTTATCTACAAAAAAAGTTATATATTCTTTTTATATCGTCATTTTTTAGACTTTATAAGCCTTTATTTATTCTTCCCTATATTTACCAGAATGGAGAAGAAGGCATACTCCGCTCTAGGTAATAAATTTTTTTTTTTTTTCCACAAGAGTATAGGTTATCAACTCTGGAACCAATTTTCTTATGCTATATTTGAATAAATAAGTAAATACATTCAAAAATTCAAACTAGAGTTATAACTGTCAAGGAAAAAAGTTACAAATAAGCAAGTAAAGGAAGGAACACTAGAATGAACTCTGTGATGAATTCTGTGGTGTTAGACTGAAGTCAGAGATTTCAATATGAATTCATATGTGTTTAAATGAATATATGAATAGATGTATGTATATAAATACATAAAAGCACATATATAGATATGTGTAAATATATTGTTTAGTATCCATGCATGCATTGCCTAGTTCTGTCATCTGTGAAGACCTAAAGGTACAGACACCTAGTGAAAGACTGGAATGATTCCATTTTTCTGAGTGATCCCAAGATGAATTGTACGAAAAGTTCTTCAAAGGCCAGTGGTCAAGAACAATGCCTTACCACCTGGCCAAACCAGCCAAGCCATCTAATCGGTGGGCCCATAAGGCACCCCCACCCTTATTTCCTCCTGCACATATTCTGATTACTGCACCCGGCACCTTCTGCATTCGGCCCTACCTTCTGCACTCGGCCCTTTCAGCACGCAGCCCTCTTGGCATATTGCCCTACTGCGCACGGCCCCCTCTATACACAGCCCCAACTGCACACGACCCCCTTTTGCATGCGGACCCAACAACCTACCACCCAATCCCTTTAAAGGTCTACCTAACCCCCAATCAGGTAACGCCAAGGCATCTCCCCAAGGCTTGCGGTTTTACCCTTTAAATTAGGTCCCAGCCCCTCGGTCGGGGCTCCTCTCAACCACTGCTGTGTCAGTGAATGAGTGGAGTCCAAACTCGAGTTTGTCAATAAACTCCCTTTTGCGCTTGCATCGGTGTCAGTTTCCTTCTTGGCTCATGGAGTTCCAAAGCAGGGCATTACACTAGTAGTAATCAGTAAGACTAGTACCCAGAGCTTGGTTTCAAAACATCATTCTCCAATAAAAGGAAACAGACTGTCCTGATAACTGATTTATTCTAGGGTCGGAGCATGGAAAATTCAAGATGAGTCTAGAGCATGGCACAGTGCCCCAAAGCAAGAAAGCACTAAAAATATAACATTAAAAAAAAAAAAAAAAAAAAAAAGAAAGAAGTAAAGAGGAAAAAGAAGAAAACAGAATGGAGATTGGAATGCCCAAAGGACACAGCATCAAAAAGAGATAGCTCCAATGGACAAAGCTGGAACAATTTGAATAGTACAATATAATAGTATTACATTGTAAACCAGAAAAATAAAATAAACATCCATTAGTTTAAACTGATATTGGTAAGTGATTGAGTAAGTAAAATTAATGGTACTGAATAGATAACTCCTTTTACAGAAGAATCCCAATTAATAAGTGTAGAAAGAATAAAGGAAATTTAAAAATTCACCATTAGAAACCCACAGTAATGCTGCTGTCAAGGTCGAACAATTAATACTAAAATTACTGAGCAAAATCATGAGGAAAAGTTCGATATTTGTAGATCCTCAATTTATCCCTTCTCCTCCTAAAATATATTAATTCTGGTGGTGATTTTAATATATGTCAATGAACAGCCAAAGTAACTCCATCTTAGGTATAAGACTCCATCTTAGACACAGGCCAGTTCCCGGAAAAACCGCAGATAGCGAGACAATCACTCCACCCTAGACACAGCCAATCAGAGCAACTATGGAAAGTCAAAAGACCCTAACTCTCCAAATTCCTCGCCTTGTTCCTTGGCACCATCATTCAGCCAATCCCTCTAGTTGCACCAATCCTGTAACGCCAAGACATTGCTCCCCATGCTTACGTTGTTTCCCTTCAAATACCCCTAAAGCCCCATGTTCAGGACCGCCTCCTATTCACTCCTGCGTTGGTGTGCGGAGTGCGGTCCGGACTCCAGTCTGAAATTAACTCCCTCTTGCTCTTGCATCAGTGTCGGCTTCTTGGTGGTTCGTGGAGATACGAGTCCAGGTATAACATCAATAAGTTCTTAATACTCTTTCCTCCGGCAGGTATAATTGAATGACTCTCCCTTTTATTTTGAGCTGGATTTAGTGAGTTACTTCTAATGAATAGATAATGGAAAAGAAAAAAAAATGGAGAAACCTGGTTAACATCTTAACCAAGTAGTCAATGATAATATCATCACTTAGTAAACATATTGGTAATATGTATCCCTTGATATAATGTGAGGAGGGCACATAGCCTCTGTGGTATTCTTCCCAAATTATATAACTATGGTTTAATCATAAATAAACATCTTCATCTGCAGGATCTACTATTCATCTGTGGGATCTACTATTGTCAGGTGAAATTGTCTCATATTTATTTGACTGGTATTTTTGAGAAGTGTCAAGTTGTTAAGTAGTAAGCCTGCCTGAGCACCAAGAGCAAAGGCCCAACTCTGTAACCACAGAAACTTCCCTTGAAGACCTTCCTTAAGTACCTCCCAGAAATACCTCCCTTTTAGGGTTCTATATTATCCTGTAATGGCTGAAAAATGACTGCTAAAAATGTATTACTTGCAGGAAAATTACTGCTTGGCTGTGTCCAGGGGAACATGGCTATGTCCATGAGAACATAGTCTGTCACCCATAGGAACATAACATTCTAACAATAAGCTTTCTGCTTCTGTACCCCCGCTTATGCACCTGACCTGTGAGTTGACAGGTAATGAATAGGATAGACCTTTGTGTTTAGACAGAATGAAGAATAGGATTTGGGGCTTAAAAACCCTGTACCTCTACATTTCAGGGCTCCTTAATTTGGGGTCTGCGTACCTCTGGCAGACCCAGCTGGCTGAATAAAGAGTGTTTCCTATAACTCACTGAGTTCCGGTAGTCCATGTGTCTTTGGGGGCTGGCGGTCACAACATTTGGAGGCCCCAGAGAGATCTTAGGGAGGGGCCCTGAGATCTAAGACTGGACTGGCCTCCAAGCGATTGCTGTCCCTGTTACAGATTCAAAGGGGTGGCCAACCTGAGACATTCCAGGCCCTTGAATGCTGTGACGGGGTTAATGCAACTTTCAGGACACACTCTTTGTTCCTGGTCCCAGTGGGAATCTGGAATCTCCGAGGCCTCAGCGTCTGGATAAAAGTTACCGTCCTGGTTCTGTTGACCAGTCATGGGGGTCCGTGGAGAGCTGGATGCAGTCATATCTCCTGGACCATGACCAGGCCATGGGACGCTGCCTTCTGCGCCCTGTTATTGGGTTCTGTTTTTGTCTCTGGTCCTGTCTAGGTTGTAGGTGGCAGACTTCTCTGGGTCTACCTACACCTCAGTGATTGTTCTTGTCTGCATGTGTGTTTTGTGTTTTGTGTTTTGTGTTTTCTGTGCAAGCAATGGGGGGAAGCCCAAGTTCACAGAAGACACCCTTGGGGTGTCTCCTGCGACATTTCAAAAAGGGTTTGTAGAGGCAGCTAACTATGGTATAAAGTTTTCTCCAGGCAGACTAAGAACATTGTGTAAAGATGAGTGGCTGTCTTTTGATGTAAATTGGCCTCTGGGGGCTCTTTTGACAAGGGTTTGGTGAGGAATGTTTAGAAGGTTGTCATGGGAGACCTGGGACACCCAATCAGTTTCCCTACTTGACCAATGGTTAAACCTTGTTCAGAACCCCCTCCTTGGCTCTGCCAGTGTGCCCTTTCTCTGGGGGAGCAGGTTTTAGTTGTGGGCACCCGAACATGCAGCAACTAAATCTAAGACAGCCCAGTCCCTCAGTCCTCCAATCTCCACCGGAGGACAGTGACCTTCCTTCGCCCTATAATCCAGGACAACAGAGGCCAAATAGCACTGCCTTACCTCTTCAGATGGCCAGCAGGTAACCCCATGGGCCCCGGCTCCCGCTCCAGGCAGGGCATCAGCTGATACCACCACCCCAGCCATCCTCCCCTTGGGAGAAGCACCACCCCAGGGGAAGCACACTGACAGACCCTTTATGGTTTAACGTGCCTTTCTGACTAGTGTCCTGTACAACTGGAAGGCACAGAATACATCTTTCTCTGAGAAACCCAGGCATTAATAGGACTCTTAGAAAGTGTTTTCAGACTCACTGCCCCACCTGGGACGATTGCCAACAGCTTTTAATTACCCCCTTGACCCCTCAGAAGAATGTGGATGCATTTGGACTGAAACACAAAAGAAGCTGTGGGAGGGAGGAGAGTAAGGAAGCAGGGGAACAGATTGAGGAGGAATTTCCCTCCACCCACCCAGACTGGGGACACAATTCTCAGGCAGGGAGAATGGCATTAGATCGGTACCACCAGATTCTAATTGGGGAATTAGGATGGCTGCTCGCCAGCCAACTAACCTTTCTAAGGTAACTGAAGTTATACAGGGAGGGACCTCAGGAATCCCCTGGAGCGTCTCTTGAACGAGGTGTACCGGGTACACCCCATTGATCCTGAGGCCCCTGAGAACCAGCAGGCAATTAATATAGCCTTTGCTACTCAGGCAGCCCCTAATATCCACAAAAATTAGAAGGTTTTGCAAGATGAACCTGTCCCAACTTGTTGAGATAGCCCAGAAGGTGTTCAACAACAGGGAGGCACCAGATGACCCCAAACGTATGGCTAAAATCCAAAGCTACTGTCATCAACCCAGCCAATCTGTTGCCAGACTCAGACCCCGAGACCCCGTTCATGACTGCACAGATTTCACAGATGCGTGTGTTCCTTGCGGCCAGACCTCAAAGACTCCCCTCTGCCTGAGGCCGATGAAGTTCTGTTGAGGCGAGAGCAGCTTCATGCAAGAAGGAAGGAGGTATGCTGGGGCAGGGGTCGTAACTCTAACTGGCACTATCTGGTCACAACTTTTCCCCATAGGACTTCTGCTCAAAAGGCAGAACTCATGACCTTCACTGAGGCACTAAGATGGGGAAAGGATAAGGCAGTCACAATATACACTGACAGCTGATATGCCTTTGCCACTGCACATGTACACGGAGCCATCTACAAGGAAAGAGGGATTCTGACTTCAGCTGGGAAGGACATTAAGAACAAGGAAGAGATCTTAGCCTTACTTGAAGCCATATGGATGCCTAAGGCCTGCTATTGTTCTTTGTAAAGGGCATCAAAAAGGAATAGTTCTGACTGAGGGAAACCTACCAGCAGATGCAGAGGCAAGAACAGGGCCAGAAGGCCAGTGGGTCCCCCACATCTACTGACTGTCCCTTACCCAGAACTACCTCTGTTTCAAGATAAGGGAGCCACTAGGAACCAACAGGGTTGATGGATGACCCCAGATGGAAAAATCGGGCTCTCACGGGCCCTTGGAAGGACTCTCCTCCACCGGCTACACCAGACCACACATCGAGGGCGAACTAAGATGCTCCAGAAGGGAGAAGAACCACAGAGTAGATTGCCTCATGATGCCCAGCTCGTGCCCAAGTTTTCCAAAGAAGGGAAGATAGAAGAACCTAGGCATAGAGAAAGAGGAACTTATCCAGGGGACCACTGGGAAGTCAATTTCACTGAGTCTTTACAGGCCCTTCAAAGTGTACAGAAGAAAATTTGGTCCCGGTTCGTGCTGTCCACTTAGCTCTGGGGGACGGACTTCCCCATCAGTTTCAGCCTGGGGACTCTGTGTGGATCTGGAAGTTCACTTCAAAGGACTAAATCCAAATAAAAAAGACCCTTCACTGTCTACCTGACAACGCCCACTGCAGTTAAAGTAGACAGCATCCCATCATGGATTCATCACTCCCACGTGAAGGCAGCACGAGAGTGGACAGCTCAAGAAGATGGGCCCTTAAGGCTAAGACTCAAGCATACATAATTATAACCCTCTGTTTCTTCCTCTTTTCCTCTTTAGCCCAGGCATTCGACCAGCCACAACCAGAACCAGAAGGAACTTTGCTTACGACAATACAAGGTCTTAAATAAGACCACCCCAGACGTAGGACACGATTGCTGGTTATGTCTAAACCCCAAACTCCCTTATTATGTCGAGGTAGGAACTCCCCTAAACTTAACTGAGTTCAGCAGGCTAGAACTTCAAGTTGATTCACTAGCAGAGTAGTCCTTCAGAATAATAGAGGGTTAAATTTATTATTCTTAGAACAAGATGGATTATGTATGGCTCTAGGTGAAACCTGTTGCTTCTATGCCAATAACTCTAGAGTAATTAGAGAAAGCTTATGACTAGTACAGAGAAATTTAGATGCCAGATAAAGACAGAGACAGGAATCAAATAACTAGTTTCACAGGATGTTCAATTAGTCACCATGGCTAACAACCCTTTTATCTGCTGTAGCTAGACCTGTAAAATCATCCTCCTCCTCTTGTTAACTTTTGGCCCATGTTTCCTTAATTTCTTATTTACATATATAAGGAAGAGAATTAATTCTATTAGACTTTTAGTATTCTAGAATAGAGGCTATAAACAAATTCCACATGAAGAATCAAAGATTTGATTGTCTGCTAAGGCCAGTGGGGAATGTAATGGCTGAAAAATGACTGCTAAAAATTTATTACTTGCAGGAAAATTACTGCTTGGTGTTATGGGTGGACAATTTTCCAGTAAGCCAGTATTAAATATTTACTTTTGATTCTGTTATCTAGGGTGTGGTAATCTAATCAAGGATTCTGTTAACCAGGGTGTGGCAATCTCATCAAGGAGATGCTGTTAACCAGGGTAATCTCATCAAGGATATGCTAATGGCCAACTGTTAACCAGGGTGTGATGATCTGCTCAGGGATGTGCTGGTGGCTATATAAACTGCCTCTTCTGGGAGCTCGGGGCTGATCTCTTCTAACCCTGCATGGTAGAGTCAGTCGCCAGCCAGCTAATAAAGGCTCACAATTCATCTCAATGGGCTCTGTGGGTCTTAGATTTGACCGCACAACAACACTTCCATCTCCTCTTCCTCATTTTTTCCTCTACTTCCTGTTTCTCTGCTTTGTCTTTTGCTTCGTAAGCTAAAATTAGCTGAAAAATGTGTGTATTATTAACACAGTGGTTATTCAAGACCAACTATCGTTCATCTATAAATGTTATTATCTATCACCATAAATCAAAACCTGAGTGTAAAGGGGAAAATGGTTCTGGTTGGAGACTATTTGATTTTACATGTTTTGAAGACAAATAAATAAAGCCTATAATATAGTGAAGAATACATTTGTAGATTTTTTTTAAGAGGAATTTCAAATGTTGATGGTTCTTGAGGATAATTTTTATGTCTATTTTTAATATTAAATTTATAACAACTTTGTTTCATAGTTCCCAGCATATTGCATCAATAATGACCATTAATAATCTAAAATGTCTTGTCATAAAGAGCCAAATAAAGGCTTAACACCAAATATTTTTTCTTACTCTGGATCAGTTATTTTCTAGGCTCTATTTATTGACTTTATATGGAAATTAAACTATTTTCTTTTAGTTTGTAAATTAGAACATATTTCTCGCTATTATTTCACTTGTATTATTTATTGATTAATGAAGACCTTTTGAAAGGGTCCATTTTGAAGTTTCTTGTATTTGGTTTAAGAAAATAGCTTGAGAAAGATAATATTGTTAAAAAAGAGTGACCTCTAGAGGTAATGAATTTTCATTCAAGAGATGAAGTTAGTTGATTTTCTGTACATTTGAGTCATTTAGAAAATACTATTTTTTCACTTGAATAGCAATTAAGTACAAAAGCAACTTAATATAGATCCTATTATAGTGATATTCCCTTTCGTGCTAGTGGGTATGTTTGAATGTAGTTCTGATTAATAAAAAGACCAATAAGTTTATGATCAGATTAATTAACACTGACTTCATAAAAATTCCAGTGTTTTAAAAAAGTTTTTTAAAGACTTTTAAATTCAGCGTGTGGACATTAATTATCTTTTAAGTACATAATTTTTTAAATTATTAGTAAGATCCTAGATTTTATTTAATTTTGGTAATTTTATTACTAATTTATTAAAGATTTAATACATTTGACTTTTTATATTCCACAATATTATTATGTAACACAAAAATTTAGAAAAACAAGTGAATCTATTAACTCATAATAATGACTATAGTAATATTTCAAATGATTTTCCTAGTACTTTATTTTGATCATTAGCTACAAATTACTTATGTTAAAACTGAACCAAAGGGAAATGAATAATTGCTCAAGTGCTCCCATTTTAAAAAATGGAAAAAAAATCAATTTAAATCTGTTTCAAAATTTAAGGAACTTAAAAGTTTAAATAGCTTACAGCTATTTGGTTTTTATAGTAAGCATAATCTTTATAAAATGTCAAATTCAAATAAGTCTAAGAAAAATACAAGAAGACACAAATTACTAATATCAGAAATAGAAGAGGGACTATAACTAGAGATTCCACTTCATCATATTAAAATTATAATAAAAGGGTACTAATAACAACTCTATGCCCACAAATTTGATAACTTGGATGACATGGAACAATTCCTTGAAAGACGATCTATCAAAATTCATGCTAGAAATAGAAAATCTGAATAGATGTATATCCATTAAAGAAACTGCATCAATAATTATTCACCCTCCAAGACAGAAAGCACCAGATTTACATGGATTCACTAGTGAATTCTGACAAAAAAAAAAAAAAAATAAGGACAATTTATACTAAATCTCTTCAATCTCTTTTAGAAGAAAGAAGCCTAGGGAATACTCTTTAACTCATTCTATGGGACCAACATCATACTAATATCAAAACCATACAAAGACATTACAAAAAAAAAAAAAAACCCAAAAACTACAGACCAATGTCTCTCACAATTATACATGCAAAAATCCTCAAAAAAGTATTAGCAAATCAAATTTAACAATGTATAAAAAGAATTATACATCATGGACAAGTGAAATTTACCCTTTTAAATGTCTGATTTAACATTCAAAAATCAATTATATAGTACACATCAACAGGCTAAAAAAGAAAAAAAATACATTATCATATCAAAAGATTCAGAAAAGACATTCGGCAAAATTCAATATTCTATTGTGATAAATACTTTCAATAAACTATGAATAGATTGGAACTTCTTCAAAATGATACAGAATATCAACAAAAGCCCTACAGCTAACAGCACACATAAGTTGGTAAGGAACTCAAAGCTTTCCCAATAAGATCAGAAATAAGGCAAGGACATTCCCTCTCACCACTGTTTTTCAAACATACTGAAAGTTCTAGCTAATACAATAAGACAAGAAATAGAATAAAAGGTATGCAGGATTAGGAAGGAAGAAATAAAACTGTCTTAGTTCAGAGATGGAATGTTTATCTATACAGAAAATCCAAAATATTTGGAAAAAAACCCTGGAGGTAAAAAGCACTTACAGCAATGTTACAGGATACAAGACTAATGTACAAAAGTTAATCACATCCCTACATACCAGCCTAGAACAATTGGACCTTAAAATTTAAACACATACCATTTACATTAGTACTCAAAAAAAAAAAAATACTTAGATATAACTCTAACAACAGCTGTATAAGTTCTACATGAAAAAAAAAAACTACAAAAATTTGATAAAAAAATTAAAGAACTGAATAAATAGATATTCCATGTTCATGTATAGAAAGACAATATTTTTAAGATATTAGTTCTTCCCAACTTGATTTATAGAGTCAGTGCAATCTCAATCAAAACCCCAGCAAGTTATTTATGGATATCAAAAAACTGATTCTAAAGTTTACATGGAGAAACAAAAAACCAACAATAGCCAACATAGTATTGAAAGAGAAGAACAAGTTGGAAGATTGACATTACCCAACCTCAAGACTTACTATAAAACTACAGTAATCAAGAGAGTAAATTATTGGTGGAAAATAGATAAATAGATAAATAAACCAAAACAGTGAATAACAAATTCAGAGCCCAGAAATAAACCCATATAAATATAGGCAATCAATCTTTGACAAAGGAGCAATGACAATACAGTTGAGAAAAGGTAGTATTTTCATAAATGGTACTGGAAGAAATGGGCATCTACGTGCAAAAAAAAATTAATCTAGACACAGACTTTACACTTTTCACAAAAAAATAACTAAAAATGAGTCAAGACCTGAATGTTAAACAGAGAATTATGAAACTCCTAAAAGATAATATAGGAGAAGATACAGATGATAACTATATGATGATGACTTTTTAAATGCCACACATAAGGCAGAAACCATAAAAGAAATAATGAATGAACTTCTAACTCATTAAAAATACAAACTTCTGCTTTGCAGAATACAATCAAGAGAATAAGAAGACAAGTTACAGACTGGGAGAAAATGTTTGCAAAAGATGTATCTGATAGAGGTCCGAAATATACAAAGAACACGTATTTCAATAGGTAAACAAACCGACTACAAAATGAGTCAAGGACCTTAACACACCTCACCAAATGAGATATAAAGATAATAAATAAGCATATAAAAAGATATTTTACATCATATTTTATCAGGAAATAGAAACTTAAACAATAGTATACCATTATCTATTAGAATAGTCAAAATACAGTACCAAATGTTGAGAAAGGTGTGGAGCAATAGGATCTCCCATTCATTGCTAGTGGGTACGCAAGATGATACAGCCAGTATGGAAGACAATTGGCAATTTTTTTATAAACTGAAACTAAATATGTTTTTTATATATAAAACTAAACATGCCATACATTCAGCAACCATATTCCTATGTATTTATTATCCATAGATGTTGAAAATTTATGCATACCTAAAGCTGCACATGGATGTTTATAGCAGCTTTATTCATAATTAGGAAAAATTTAAAAGCAACTAAAATGTCCTTCAGTTGGTGCATAGATAAATGAATTATGGATAAATAACATATCAAAATAATAGAATATTATTCAGCACTAAAAGAAAATGTGCTATCAAGCCATGAAAGACACAGAGGAAACTGAAATTCACATACTAAGTGAAAGTAGCCAATCTGAAAAGTCTGCTTACTATGTGATTCCCATTATATGACTTTCTGGAAAAGCAAAATTATAGAGACAGTGGAAAGATCAGTGATTGCCAGGGATTGTAGGTAAGGAGGAATGAATAGGCAGAACACAGAAAAAAATTAAGGCAATGAAACTATTTTTTGGAAATGTCATTATAAAGTTATCCAAATTTATAGAATGTACAATACCATGAATGAATCCTGATGTCAACTATGGACTTTAGAAGAAAATCATGTGTCAATGTAGGTTCATCAGTTATAAGAAATATCCCAGCCTGATGCAGGGTATTGATAGTGGGAAGGTTGTGCACGTGTGGGGACAAGGGTATAGGAGAATTCTGTATTTTTTTTTCTGCTCCCTACTGCATCTACCTTTTATTTTCTGTTCAAACTTTCTGTGAACTTTAAAATGCTTTAAAATATAAAATCTCTTTAAAAATAAATCTGAACTAATTACTCACTTATATAGTTTAAGTTGGAATTTTATTTTTATTTTAATAGGTCAAACTGTCTTAAAATTACAAATATATATGCGTTCCAACATGCTTTTCCAACAAAAATTTTAACAATAACATTTTGAATTTCTTGCATTGGTAATTTATTTTAATATAATTTTCTTTGTCAGATGATGGTTACTCTTGTTTATACTCAGTCTATGCAATCTTGGCAGGAATGCAACAATAATAATCACATGTTCTTCTGAGCATATTACATTAGGGGGCAAATAATATTGACATATTCCTATACTGATGATTATTTTCTGCTAGGTTTCTCTATCATAAATTTATATTTTTCCCTTGCATGTTAAGCATTAAGCTAAAAGATATTTTCAGATTATACCTCTCTATCTCTTACTCATCAAGCATTTAGACATCAGCTTTAGTATAACTCATTAATGACTCCAGACTTAATCAGCCATCCTATGACAGTTATCATTTTTGTTTTTCTATTTTCATCATCTTTTTACATTTATTTTTGTTATCTGCTTGGAAAGCAAAGCTTTTCTTTCCCAAATATTTCTTAATTTCTTTATCTATTGATTTCTATCACTCTGGACTCATGAAGTCTTATTTTATTCAATGAATTACATTTTATAACTACTATTTTGATGGACAAATTATCCCAGATTTGTTCAATGGAAACTTATTTAAGTTAATGTCCATTTGACATGATCTTTGAAAATTTCCTTACCTTCAGGTGCAAATATTCCAGGCTCATCCTGGTAATTTTATGACCCAGCACTGGAATCATTCATTTGTCCAAAGAGCCCTGTCACTATTTAAAAGAGAATGGTATTTGGAAACTTCTGAAAACAATCTTCCTTATACATAGGTAAATGTCAATATGTCACTTTGAAACAGTTCCCAGTATGGGAGAATGGGACAATTAAGAATACTTATCTGAAGTATTAGGTTCCTTTAGAAGGAAATGCTATGTTTCTGCCTGCATCTTATTTTATTATTAAAATAATTAATAAATTGTGGTGTTGGGAAAGACATATGGTTCCTTTGGATTTGCTTTGACATTTCAGAATTTGATAAAATAGTAACCTGATATTGAGATGTTATGTATTTTCCTCAAATGGTTATATATCTTTTATCCTCCCAAATATGTAGAACTACTTAAAGATAAAAATCATATTTTATCCAAATCTCTCTCAATATTAATTATTATACTTTGCTAGATTTAAAGTCAGATTTAAAAGCTAAACTAAATGTCTTAAGGAAAAATAGTTCTTGAAATTATAATTATAATCATTACCAGGTTTCAAAAATATTCTCATGAATAGACTTTTTCAAATGTTGCATGTTTTGGAATTATTTTCAAAAAAATATTTTTATTATACCTTACATGACTAAAATCACAATATTTTCATATATGATTTTTTTTTTTTTTGGTAAATATTACTTTGAATCATTGTCACATCTGGACACTCAATCATCGATTTAATTAAAGCATGCTATAAAAAAAGTCAAACAAATGATTTATTGACTTTATACCAGGTCTTAATGTTTAAATTTCAGCATGTTAGCTGGAGAGATTCACAATGGCATTTCTAAGCATTTGTGACAGTTTTGTCTTGGGCTATCTCTTTAGATCCAAAAATACTTGAAATAGCAATCAGCCTTAGAAAGTAAAGAAAAATTTTCTTTCCAGGCCAGAGATGCAGATTAGTTTCCTAAAAGGAATAAAAAGACAATGTCTCCCAGAGGGACAAAGGCTGTTTTAGCAGATTTTTCCCAAGACAGGGCTTTCTAAACTTGGAGTTCCTCAGTTGTACACAATAACACATTTGTAGACTTCATCAAAAACGTTGCTTTAAGTGACATTATTTTAAATGTCAGTTTTAGCACATCATTTTATGTATGAATATGATGATTCAACAGTAGTCAGAATAAATGAGTACTAACATTATTTAAAATTTATGTAATAATTATAGATGAATTGAAGTTTAAAATTTATCTAAGGATGTAAGCAATTTAATAGGAACCAATGGGCTGCTAGTTCATCAGTAGAAGTCAATTTGATCTGCTAACAGAAAAACCAGAAAGTGTCAATACAAGAATATAAAGGTTACTGGATTTAAATACAGTAAAGTCTTCTTTCAAAACTGTATTTATTTATAGTAATTTTCTTATGAAAATAGTAAAGAACATCAAATGAAATATTGTATATTGTTAAGTAACTAATTTTTTTTCTTTTGTTTTGATATTATGGATATATGGCCTTAGGTAATTGCATGGTCTACTTCCAGAATTATCTAAGACCATTAATAAAGCTTTATTCCACCCCCCATCCTTAAGAGAGCAAAGCAGAATGCTAACACTGTCATATCAGTTTCTGTATCTTAATCATAGAAAGATGATCTTTGTTTTAAAGTATATTCTTTTGTAATTCTGTATTTTGTTGATACTTTTATATATTTAATTAAGATATGATCTGTCCAAAGAAGCATTATTTATCTTATTTGGATCTTATATATATTTTTATAATACATATTTTAAAGACAAAGAAACGTGTTTATCTATCATTTACTAAAATCTTTAAATTAAGATTACTTTTCTTCCTCTTTTCTCACTGTCTTTTGGCATTTTAAATTGACTTTCTAAAATTAAATCAAAGGGGTACTTACATTTTATGACACCTGTCAAAGGGCAAAATATTGCTAGGTGATATTTAGATGTCAAATATTAATGATGTAGGCACTGTGACCTTTTCTGAAATTATGAACTGCTTTAGTAGAGAGCTAAATTATTTAACTAATACTTGTGAACTTTATCTCTGTAATATGTTTCTATGAAAACTTAGAATTTCTCCATATCTCAATATTCTTATTCTTTGATTTTTGGCATGGCTTAGTTAAATTTTAACACTGTAAGCAAAGAGAGATTAAAAAATTAAAATTACTTTAGTTTTTCATATTTAGTAAATATATCAAAAATTTATAAAAGGCTAGTTAAGTTAATTTAAAAAGTGGTCATTTACCCTAATGAAAACTATGTTCACAGTAATATATAGATGTAAACGTATAAATATATAGATACATATTATTTGTGTGTGTGCATGTACATACTTCTTAAAACTAAATATATTGTTATCAAAGCTGGGAAATATTTTTGATGTGATGCTGATGTTTCTTCAAACTTGTTTTCTTCTGGTTTTCATGTTATCAGTGATATTATCACAGCACCTAGTTGACAAACGTTAACAAATAATTTGTATACATTGCATGCTTATTAACTTTCTAGAAAAAAAATCAATTCAATAATTAATTTTTATTAAACATGCACTTTGGTTTATTTAGCTCAATGCTGAGAAGAGGGTTTATTGTAAATCTTACAAATAATTACTAGCAATAAAATAGTTTAGATTTATATTATGTGCATATTCATATGTATGGGGTGAGAATAATCAGACTTCATTTTGTACAGCAGCACTTATTATTTTTGATTAACTGAACATATTTTACACTCACCAAGCCCATAATTTTCCATGTTTCCCACTGGCAACACCCACTGGTCGCCAGATAGCTTTAAGTATGTTATAGTCAGATATATAAGTGGGAACAAGACACAATTGGTTAGCACACTGAGTGACTGGCAATGGCAACTGCATCAAATATTTCTTCCATTACCACCTAAGAAGAGAAGTTGGTTGTCTCTAGCTACTTCTTTCAAACTTATTTTATTTTGTCAGGAGTGAAAGAGAAGTAGTAGCTATATTGTATTTGAAAAAATATGGCAAAAAAAAAAAGAGATGAGTCACTTCTAGTAGTCATAGGATGTGAATGTGTTAAAATGAATATTCTACTTCTTACATGAGGACGCCAGGCCTGACTGGCCCAAGGTCTGGCTGTGATCCAAGGTCTGGCTGTTATCCAAGGCCTGACTGACCCAAGGTCTGGCTGGTCCAAGGTCTGGCTGTGATCCAGGCCCATGACTAGGAATAGGACCCCAGACTTAGAAAATATGTAAACATACTTCAACTTATTGTATTGCTCATGTGTGGCTGAATGTCACTTTTGTTCTCTGCTATGTGAAGAGCCATGTGGTCCCCTGGAGAGTAGAGAAAAAGAGCAGAAGGGTAGTACAAGAAAGGGGAGCAGGAGAAGTGCACACAAGACTGCACACCCTAAAGCGAAAGACTGCACTCCCCGATAGAACTGCTCTTCTCAACAGAAGTGCACTCCACACAATAAAGTGGATGCTTTCTGTTTCATCCTCATGTCTGCCTCTTGTACATTCTTTCAGCTGGGCCTCACATCATCAAACCTTCTGGGTCAGGTCAGCAATACCCCATGACTATTGATGTGGTTGGCAGGATCAAGCTGCTTGGCCTTGGTTCTGACACTGCACGTGCACACAATACTAGACATGATTATGGTGGAGGCCGATGATGCAAAGTAGATGCCTACCAAATCCATCTGAGATTATTTTTCAAACAATTGATAATGATTTTTCTTCACTCAAAAATAATATTCTAGCCAAATACTATATCACACAACATGACAAAACAGGTGTAAAATAAGAGTTTAATTGGCAAATGGAGCCAATGGTCACCCTAAGCACATTGAAAGTTAAAAAAAGTAAATGTGGCTACAATAGGAACTAGGGAGAGCAAAAAGAAGAATACCAGAAGAGTTGGTAACAAGCATATATGCCAGAAACTGGCAGTGCGTTTCTTTATTATTTTTGTGTTGCAACTTCGTAAGGATATTCCCAGGTGTAACCCGAAACTGCCCCCCATAAGGGAAGGGCAGGGAGAGAATAAGAAAAAGGCAGACTACTCTCAGTTGGTAAATGGCAGGTTTAATAAGCAAGGGAATGTATATATGAGTCTTGTCTTGGGCAGCCATGAGATGTGTAGTTTTCTGCACTCACCTGTCAAATCTTAAAAGTATATATAGAATCCCTGACTGGGTCAAGTCACATACCCAGGCAGCCTTAATTGAGGTCAGTCATGTACCCATTGCAGATAGTCTCAACAACACGTTTCTATCTTAAGGCTGTATCCTTGAAGCAGCTTCTGGGACCAGAGAAGGCAAACAGAGCACACATCCCAAAGCACAGGGGAGGGGTGAGGAGCCCCTATCACCTGGGTTGTTAAGTCTTCCTGATGACATTCCTCAACAATTATAACGTTGGAAAAGTAATAAAGGATCCAATGACATAAATGTATTTATTTTTGAAATTCTGACTGTTTTCTAATAAGGGAAGTAATTGCAACAAAGCTAGAATATATGCTATGTAGCACTCAAGTGCCTATTGGAAAATTCTCTCTCTCTCTTTCTCTCTCTCTCATGTGTGTGTGTGTGTGTGTGTGTGTGTGTGTGTGTGATAACATTGAAATTAAATATTAAAGGGCAAGTAAGCAAAAAAAATGCATTATATTTATGCAAATGGCCTTCTTATTCCAGGTTAACAGCATGAAATACAAGAAATGGTTCAATCAAAAGCAATTTGTTCCATCTTGTTAGATGAACTGGAAATGTGGACAAGAAGAGGTTACGTTGCACTTTTGATGCCTGCTAGAGTGCCAGGCCATTGTCTTCAGGGAGACATCTAGGTTATACACTTGAAGCAGGGAAACCAGTTAGAAAGCTATTATCTTGGTCTGGTTGAGAGGTAAAAGGAAGCTAAGATAACAATGAGTATTGAGTAGCCTCGTCTGCTTAATTGCAACTGAGGAAAAACAAAAGTATATTTCTTCCATCAATTCACTAAAAAAAAAAAAAATACAGTAATACAAGAGTTTTATATTTGTAAGATTATAAATTCATAGCACTTTAATAAAAATGTTATATCTGACAGGAAATACAAGAATGAAATGAAGTTTATTCTTTCCCTCAAAACAGGCATAAACTACATTTGCCCTTTTATTGATACAGACACTGATAAAGGCAAATTATATTAACAAGGTTAATAATTTGTATTGTCTGAAACTAACAGATGCAGAATTAACTGAGCAATTCTCACTGCAATGATTAAAAATTTAGTGAAGTAATGTGCCTGCCACATTTAATGAAAGGCAGCATTCAAGATAAACAGATTCACATGCACATTTCTAATATTTTTCTTCCTTTAAAGAAGGACTGGACCCACAGCTCTTCATATTGAAGTAAATATAATTCAATAAAAGTTCACACTTAGGCTTATAAATTAGTGTTCTGATTCACATTATAATTTACATAGGCTTTGGAAACTATGAAACTTAAACAGCAAAATATAGTCAGAATGTTGAAAAATATCCAAATTAATTAGTCAAAATTTTGGAACTGCTAACTTCAATTTGGTTTTTCAATATAATTTCATCTGATATAAAGAATTCTGGGAATCACACTTTAATAGAAACATAAAACAAAGTTTAAAATTGATCAATCCTGATGAAAATTCAGAATACAGTCATATAATATAGTTGAAGGGCCTCATTATAATTCAGTAAAGAAGAGATATCGGAGTTGTTTTCAACTATACGAAGATCTGTAGGTTAGTTAAGATATTGAACTTTATCAACTTAAAGCAAAAAAACTACTACTAATTGATGGTAAGCTTGGGGGTGACTTCAGTTCAAAATAAGCAGAACATGACTTTCAAATTCTTACTGATATCTAAATATGGACATTACCATCATCAAGAGAGTGAATTCCCTGACCAAAGGAATTCAAGTGTACAGTAATTGAGATTATGAAAAGAAGAACAAATCTATTCTTTTTCTATCACTTCTATCACTTCCAATCTGTAGTGACCTGAGGACATTGATTTGGAGATTTAATTACCCCAAGATGACCCAGCCATCGAAGATATAGGATATTATCTTATCAGATGGAAGTCTGAGTCCTAAGAAATTTCTTGACTAGTGGGAATAATTATTTGACTTTGGATTCCTAGAGCTTAATTTTTGTTTTTGGCTAGAATTACTGAGGCCCTTCCAGATTTCATGCAAATATGTTTGAAATAAGTCATAAAAATATTTCTGGTAATCAAATTAACAATTAATAAAATTTTTCAGTAATAATTTTAGAGTTTACCCTCAAGTAATGTGCGCATTATTAAGAATGTGAGGATCAAAGTGTTGGTACTTTTGTTGCTGTTGTTTAGAGCGGAGGTCCTCAACCCCAGGCTGCGGACAGGTTTGTGGCCTGTTAGGAACTGGGCTGCACAGCAAGAGGTGAGCAGCAGGCAAACCAGCAAAGCTTCATCTGTATTTGCAGCGTTCCTAGTGCTAGCATCACCACTTCCTTCCACCTCAGATCATCAGGCATTAGATTCTCAAAAGAGCACCAGTCCCTTGTGTCAAAAAGCTTAGGAACAGCTGTTTTAGAAGACTGCTGATATTTTGCGAATGAGACAAAAATTGAGGATGGAGGATGGGGCCGGGACAAAATTCCTCCATTATATTTCACTTGACTTCATTTATGTTATCTATTCTGACCAAGGATTTTACTTTTAACTTTACCTTTTAACTTTTTCTGTGTTTCCTAGCATTTTAAGTCATTTTAACTTTATTTTTTCTCTACTTAGAAAACAAAACAAAGCATACACACACACGTTTACTTGTGTTTGAAATACGGTAATTAATAAAATAAACTTCTTTGGAAACAAAATTCAATGTACCAATCACAGATTATGTTCCTAATAAACAATTGTTGAATGGATTAATAACATATAGTGTTCATGTTTGATATTGCTGGGGTGATGTGAAATCCAGGGTCACTCCAGCGGCGGAGAGGATGGTGGTATTGTATATTGTCCCTCAGTTCTTCCCCATCGATGCAGCAAAGAATTGCAGGTTGGCAAGATTTAGAAAAAAATAAGATTTTTTGAAAGCACATTTTAGAAGAAAACAGGCTATGCTAGAGAAGGCTGCAGTTCTGTAGAATTTGGGAGGTGAAGAGGTAATAGAGTACACCCCAAGGGAGGTGTGGGTTTTCAGCAAGGGGAGCTGTAACAACGTAGAAATGGGAAGGTCTGTTTATATTTGGGCCTTGATGAGAGGTCCTAGATGATCCTCATGTGAGATCATCTCGACTGACATTTGGCTGTTATATAACACTTTGCCTAATACGCACGTGCATACCCAGAAATCAGTCTGTTATTAGATTCATGAACTTCTAGGCATAGTCATGATATTATAATGTGCTATAATAAGGCTGAGGTTGTGGGTGGGCAAATTAGGGTAGTACTTTCTGCTCATGCATTTGTGGCTGGTTTAGTCAGCAGCTTTTATAGTGCTTTAGGATTTGGGGTAATTTATAACCTAAAAAGGGAGATGTTTCCGGGAGGCCCTTAAAAAAGATCTTTAAGGGAAATTTCTATGGTTCCAGAGCTGGGTCTTCACTCTTGTTGCTCATGCTTGACTACCTAACAGTTTTACTGTATTTTCCATGAAAAATATAAGGTTTATTTTACCTCCTGTATAGGGAAGTAAAAGACATAATCAGACCAATAAGGTTTAGTCAAGAATTATTAAATTCGTTTAAAAAAACAAACAATTTAAGAAAAACAGTTTTGATCTTGAATAGTACCAGAAATGGTGAGATCATCAAAATCGTTTTATGTTTTATTTATTTGAATATAATTATTATAATCCAAGGTTTGGCTTTATCTTTATAAATTTAGAAATTTAATTTTGTTATAGCACAAATAGAACTACATTAACAAACTTCACAGAAGCAAATTATATATATATATATTATATTATAGTGTATATCTGTATACATATATATAAAAATACACACATACATACATATGTGTAGTATTTCAGCAGTCAAAATACGGGTAAAACACATATATTTCTCAGCTAAGGTTTTTTTTTTTTTTTTTTTTTTAAGAATTCAGCTCTGAGTCAAAGATTCAGTGACCTATTATCTCATTAACTTTATCCAGGCTTGACTCTTTAGGATAATATATTACTATATACCATTGTATCTTTAAAAATTATGTTTACCTAATATTCTGATTTAATTTTCTTTTAAAAAAAGTTGAAGAGGACAGAAGAAAATTATACAAACTAAGGGACAAAAATGACAGTGCTCAGAGGCCATAGGAGTTTAGTTAGATAAACTCCTATGTGAGAGGCCTCCTCTAGTGTATAACACAGGGCCCTGACCTATCATATCAGTGTTGTACATAAATCAATTTTTTATGTTTTAGGAATTCTACTATAAAATTCCTTACCTAAAGAATGTGACCGATTAAGTTTTCAATGTAATAGATACTGGAGTACCTGGATAAATATATCAGATATAACATTTTTAAATGAATTAGAAGTGAAAATTTTCCAATACACCAAAGCAAATGCTCTAATAAAATGGAAAACAGAGAGATAAATAAAATGTATGGGAGGAGAATGCAAAAAGAATAACAAAATGCAAATATTGCAGAGTACAACCTAACGTGCAAAACATATTGATGTATATAACTTCGGAAATGGTTGTGAGCTTGGAACTTTGAAGACAATTATTTTGAATTTACAGTTCAGCCTTTAATAGTAATAGTGTCAGAATAAAATTTTAAAGCATTCTTTCTGCCTGGTGAGTATGATAAAAACTACCAATTCTTAAATAAATTTATGATAGTGCAACATTTCTGATATATCTTCCTATCTAACGTTTCCTCAGATGCAATATTATTTTGAAAACTCTCAACTGAGGGCCCATAAATTGATAAAATTGTCAAATATTTTCCTGAATGAACATTTTTTAAAAAGAAAATTTATATTCTGGATATAGTTATTTATTTTTTAAACTCATATTGTTCTTTTGCTTAAATAGTATAAATCATCCTAATTCTCTAGAGTATCTATTACTTTCAAATAATAATTTTAATTTTATTCATGTTTGTTTTAGAAAAATATTCTTACAAAAGCTAGTTTATTACTTGTTATCAAGCATTTAGCTGTTATATATTCAATGTATTTTCATATGAGTGAATAATGGAATGGAGATACTTTAAAATAAACTATTATTGAACATTTGCAAGCTAAAAAAGAAATGTTAATTTGTTCAATATGTATGTTCTTGGTTTCTCATTATCAGATTTACTTTCCTTGGAATATTTTGATGCATATGAAAATTAGTAAAACAGAAAGCAAAAATGAAAATTGTTAATAACTTAAGCCTAAGCTCTTCACATATGAAACCTTTCATCACTATCATTGCAAAGATTTTTGCCAGGACTTCTAAGAGTAGCAGTTAACTTTTCAAAAACAATTAGCATTCTAAATGCTCCATGACCTACAGCTATTACTTGTACTATGTGGTGGCATGCAGATACCATATCACCCACATTGATTGGAATTATTCCTTAGATTTGACTATGTTATTATCTTTTGAATAGAAGATAGGTAATCAAGAGTATATTTTGAATTTTCTGTTACATATTTATTTCAAATAACATTCACATAAATATATATAGTAAGTGAGCTCTTATTGACATACATGAGCATTTCAAAGACACTTAACTTAAAAAAAGTTGTATTTCATTAAATATAAATGATAAAAGTAATATCAGATTATTTTATGAACAGTAAGTTTCAATGTCAATGAGGCAAGTTTCCTCACAAAGCTGCCTACTTCTTCCTTGATATACTTATTACACTAATACCTGTTAGGTGACAAGAAAAGTAATGCCTCAAAGGAATGCATAGTAGAGGAAATGATATCTGTTCTTTCTTAATTTCTTTTTTCTTTATAATATGAATATATTTACCCATTTAAGTTCATTTTTGAAATATTTATTTGATTCTGAATTACTACACCTTCTTTTATTGGTAATTTTTAGATCTAACTATTTGTGCCATTGTACTACCTTATGCTTTGTGGACTATTAGATAATGGACGAAAGCTTAGTGGTATAGACTAGAGACTAGACTGTAGGGCCTGGATCACTGAGTTCACATGCTGGTTCTACAACTTGTTGCTGTGCAACATTAGGCAAATAAATTAATTGTTTGGTTCCTCAGTTTAGCATCTGCAAAATGGGTACAATGATAGATATATTTTTCATAAGACTCGTGAGAATTATATTTGCTGTCACATAGTAATATAAAAAGATGATATTTTTTGTTTAAATTATTGTCATCATTATCACCATAATCATCATCATGATGTTGATTTTTGTGCCTTCTGCAATAATAAAAAAAAAATCTGACTTAACAACCACATACACTGAGATTTATTTTGAGCAATAATACCATTATTAGAGTACATATACATGGCAGAAATTGTACTATTTTCTGTGAAGTAGATTTTACATACCATAAAATCATTCATCTTAAGTATATAAAATGATGACGTTTGGCAAATGCAAAATCCATATAGTACAACTACCACCCTAACTACTACCATCTCATTGTCTGCAAAATTTCCCTTATACAACTTTTCGTCATTCATCCTCAGTCTGGGCAACTATTGTTTTTGAAGATAGACTGTCATAAAAATGATATTGTACCATGTGTAGACTTTTGTGTCTTGATTCTATTTTCTAGCACTGTTGTTGAGATTAATGCACATCTTTTGTGTTTAATATACTATATTCACTGTTACTCCTGAGAAGTTTCAAATTATATAAATATATTTTTTGTTAATTCATTCATCTGTTGGTGGAAATCGAACTGTCCTCATTTGGAATTATTCTTTGCCTACAAGCCTTTTCAGGAAACCATGTTTTTACTTATTTTTGGTATACATTAGAAGTGGAATTACTAGGTCACTTGGTAGGGTACATTTACTTATGTGAAAAATTGCCAAACTGTTTTCTACCATCTATTAATATTGCATTTCTCCAGCAATAAATGAGTGTTCAGTTAGTAATCTTTTGAAAAGGCACCTTTCTAATGAAATGCTGATGAATGTGTAATGGTATATCATGTGGATAAAATGAAATTTTCTGTTGACGAACAATGTACAACTTTTCAAGTGCTTGTTTTCCTTCATATATCTTCTTTATTTAGATATTTGTTTGGATATTTTACCCATTTTGTTTTAAATTTGTACTCTCTATTCTGTTGTCCTATATTTGCACTGATAACACATAGATACTCTTTTACCTATTTAATTTTAGAGAGTTTCCTTCTCAGTACAATAGGTAAATATATTTTTGTTTATTATGTATCACATAATCTATCTATCTATCTATCTATCTATCTATAGATCTATAGATGTGTGTATACACATATATATGATGAAATATGTTTTATTTGTAATATGAATATATTTACATGTTCAAGTTCATTTTTGAAATATTATCTAAGAGACATTTGTTAAATAACTATATCAACTGCTAGCAATATTGGAATGGCAATTTCAGCCTGAGCTTGTCTTTGTATTAACTTTAAGGGAGGTGTATAACTCTGGCTTCAGTAACATTCCATTGTTTATTAGAGATAGGTATCAGGATTATCTGATATTTGAATTCCAATAGGGGAGTACACCATATTAATTGTCTGGCATTTCTAGAATATGCTTATGCATCATCCTGGTGTGTTTCTCGGAGACTGCTTCTTGGTTTATCCTAGATGAGAAGCATTTGGCATCACTGGCTGAAACTTCTCTTCAACAGTCATGGGGAAGGAGTTTATTAGTATGAGTAAAACTTATTCTCTAGATTCTCTCCAAAATTTTAATTCTAATTTATCACTTTAATCAACAATCATTCCAAAAGCTGCTGAGGGGTCTTAGAAAATCAGAACAGATATCAATTTCAGGGTCGTGCTAGTAGAGGAAACAAATCGTATACCGTAGTTGAGTGTAGAAAGTCAGAAAGGAATTAGTAGACATTTTGTAGCTCATGCACTTATTGGATCTGCTGACAGCCCATTGGTGTGAAGCAGTAGCTGGGCCCACAGTAATTCTATGTTTCCCTAGATTCTTCTTCAGCTTTTCTGACCAGACCTATATGTTTAGCTTTGTGACCAAGAACAGAGGCAACAAGAAACCCCATGGATTTTAGAATGTATTTGAGGGGTCCTAGCTCATGCTTGGGGTCCCAGCCTGCTCATGACCTTCTCTTCCTGCCTGCCTGCCTGCCCTGAAGATTTCAAGTTCCAGCACAGACAAGGAGGCAGCAGTCTAACAGAGACAGCTTAATCAGCTTACGTAATTGAGTAAGCGAGTTCCCTGTAAAACACACACATGCACTCACACATTCTCTCTCTTATTCTCTCTCTCTCTCTCTCTCTCTCTCTTCTCTCTCTCTCTCTCTCTCTCTCTCTCTCTCTCTCTCTCTCACACACACACACACACACACACACACCACAAACATATATTATTGGTTCTACTTCCTGGTTGTTCCCTAACTGATACATGAAGTAAAGGCAATAGCTATAGACAACTCTTTCAATAATTTTTTTTTTTGAAGGGGCATAGAAATGACATCTGGAGAAGATTAGAACAAATAAGAAGTTATTGAGTCTGTTTCTGTGTTTCTGTTTCCAGAAGTGAAAGACAGCCCGTGAAGCAGAAGAGAAATAATATAATTTCAGAAGCAAAGCTTTGATAGGTAAAGAGATGAGATTCATAGGATAATTTGAAAGGCGGCCTTTAATAGGAGTTTGGGAAATCATCAATACTAACCTATCCATGGGGAAAAAAAAAGAACAAAAACAGCAGAAATAGATGCAGATTCAAATGGGTTAGTAGTTTTCTTGTTTTCTTTTTCCAACTTTTACTGAGGTATAAATGACAAAATCATGAATATGTGATGTGTATGTACTATGTGGTGATTTGATATATGTATACACTGTAAAATAATTGCTATGATTAAGTAATATATTCATCACCTCACCTCACCTCTTTAGGAAATTTTAAGTATACAACACAGTATTATCAATTATAGCCACCATGCTGTACAGTACTCTCCAGAACATATTCAACTTATAACTGGTACTCTTTAACCAACATCTCCACCATTTTCCCCTGCCCTTGGCAACCACTGTTCTACTCTCTGCTTCTATAAGTTCAGCTTTTTTAGATTTCACATATAAGCGAAAAGACACTATTTGTCTTTTTCCATTTGACATATTTCACTTAGCATAATGCTCTCAAGATCCGTCCATGTTGTTGCAAATGTTAAGATTTCCTTTTTACTCACAGCTGAATAATTTTATAATACGTGTGTGTGTGTGTGTGTGTGTGTGTGTGTGTGTGTGTGTGTGTGTTCATGTCTTGGCTATTTTGAATAATGCAACAATGAACAAGAGAACACAGATATCTATCTCTTAGAGATCTTCATTTCATTTCTTTTTTTGTTTGTTTTTGGAAGTAGGGTTGATGGGTCATGTGGTCATTCTAGTATTTAATTATTTGAGGAACCTCCATACTGTTTTCCATAGTGGCTGTACCAATTTACATTTCCACAAACAGTGTACAAGAGTTTCCTTTCCCCCACATTCTCACCAGTACTTATCTCTTGAATCCAAGAATACTCAATGAGGAAAAGACAGTCTCTTGGATATCCACTTGCAAAAGAATGAAACTGGACTCTTATCTTACACCATCCACAAAAATTAACTCAAAATAGATTAAAGACTTACATATAAGACTTGAAGTTGTAAAATGTCTTGAGAAAACATGGAAAAAGCAACTTGACATCAGTTTTGACAATGATTTTTTGGGGTATGGCACCAAAACCATAGCAACAAAAGCAAAAATAAACAAAAAGGAGTATAAACAAATGCCTTTACACAGAAAAAGAAACAACAAATGAAAAGGTAACCTATGGAATGGTAGAAAATATCTGAAAATTATATATCTGATAGAGGGTTAATATCCAAAATATATAAAGAACTCATATAACTCAATAAAAAAAATCCAATTAAAAATGGAAAAAAAACCCAATAGACATATTTTCCCAAAAGAGGTATAGACTCTACTATTGTAGGAAGAAGATATAAATCATGGTTAGAAGGATTAAGAGAGGAAAATAGTTACCTTTCAAATTAAATACCCCCAAAATGTTAAAACTCTACATTTTCATCACACAAAAAAATTGTAACTGTGTAAGGTAATTTTTACTAACTAGACTTATTAGAGTGATTATTTCACAGTGCATACAAATATTAAATCATTATCTCACATATCTGAAACTATACCTCAATCCCATAAACAAACAAACAAACAAACAAACAAAGTTTAAGAAAATCATAAGCAGTAAATTACCCAGTGTAGTACATGTATTTTTGAAAGATGGTCACACGAATATGTCCCTTCCCATGTGTTCTTACAATGTTACACTGATACTCCATCAGGACCTGGACTATATTCTTTCCCACTCTTGAAGATAGGTCTCTAGTTGTGTGTTTTTAACAAATAAAAAATAGAAGTGATATCGTGTGGCTCTCATGGCTATGTTAGAAAAGTCAATGTAGCTTCCACTTGGCTCTGTGTGTGTCTCTCTCTCTCATACCACACACTTGGCATTCAGTCATGATGTTGTGAGGAAGCCCAGGCCACATAGAAAGGCCATTAGTTGGTGTTCTGGCCAAAAGCACCAAGTAAGATCAATCACTAGGTAGCTAAATGAGTGAGCCTACTGATGATTCTAGCCCTCAGACTTTGGAGATACCCCAGATGATGCGGAATAGAGGAGATGAGCTACCCTAACAGGCCTTTCCCAAATTGCAGATTTATAAGCAAAATAAATGTTGTGTTCAGCCATTAAAAATATAACAACAAAACAAAAACTTCTGACAGTGTAACTTCATCTTTTCACTTCACATTTTTCACGCAATTGTTGTCATCTATTTTATTTCTACATTGACCTTCACTTTATGAGTTTTTATGATTATTGTTTTGAGTCATCTAGTTCATATAGTTCATTAGAATTTTGCTTTTTGTTGTTTTGCATTTGCTCTGTACTGTCTTGTTGCTGCCTGTACTGTTTTCCTTCAGGTTTGATGTCTCCCTGTCAGGCTCTGAGCTCAAATCTTTCTCATTTCAGTAGTAGAAGAATAAGAAAAAATTCACATTGTTACTAAGAGGTTTTTGGCAGAGGTTTCCAGCCTGCTGCTCCACACATCCTTAAAATTTGGCAAAGATGTACTTACCATTCCAAAATGATTCTATCATCAGTTATATATGCCCCTTTAGTTTTTGTTGCTTCAATACTCCTCTGATGCCTTTTGCTCAAGTGATTTCAAATTATATTAACTTTTTAAATTTTTTTTCCAGTGGAAGAAATTATGTACTATAAGCTATTTTATCTTCTTTGGAAAGAAACCAATCTCATCAGGCTTATAATATCCAATAGTTGGTTAATAGAGCTCAGCTGATAAGATTTCATTTATTATCTTTTTATTATCCTTATAAATAAATTTTCTTCATTCTCATGGTGATTTTAATGGAGTTTCACAGAGAAGCATAAGTAAACGCATACTCAAAAATCATCTTTAAGAGCCATTTATGACCTTTAATATTTAATTAAGAAATGAATTTCATATGGTGTATCCTTATGCTAAATATAAAGTATAAAATCTCGCATTAGAATTACTATTTGATTAATTGTGCTAACATGAATTAAGTCAGTGTAATTAAAGAACAGGGCCACATAAAAGTAACATTTTAATTTATATCATTATTTTTGTGTTAAACTTGAAATAACTAATATATTTCAGAAACCCATGCTCACAGCATGGAAATATATTAATCAGATTTACAAAATGTATGCCTAAAAATGAATGCTGACTATCAGCATGGATATTAAAATAGGTCTGAATTTTAATTTCTGTTCCTGTCATTTTTTATAGTTAAGACAAAAGACATTCTAGCCACCAGAAGTCTTATTTTTGACTTTTTGATATTAACTGCAATATAATATTGAAATTATTGACTGGTATAGCCAAACAAGTAAAAAAGTATTATTTAAAGATGTTTAGAAATGGTTAGAGCCTAGCAAACTTCTAAAGCTAACTAAAATGCCTTTCTTGGCACATAAAATATTTATTGTACAAGCAATACCAATGTTCTACAATAATTTATTGTAAATTTTTTACTTTTACAAGAACTTCCTACAGTCTTGCCTTTTAGTTTAATTCTACATGCTTGCACATTTTCTAAATATTTTGTTTCTAACATCAAAATATGTGTATTCCATGACATTGGTTTATTAAGCCACATTTTATAGAATGACTGTTACGTGATCCAAAAATAATGAATACATTTTTATTTTACGTTTTTAGTCTAATATTTGCCATTCATATCTTAAATAACCTCCTTAGGGAACACTTTCCTGTCTCGTCCAGTACTAGAGCACTAGGGTAGTTGCTTTTTTAAAGTCCTTTCTTTCACTTAAATATGCTCATGAGCAGTAATAAAGGTTTACTGTTTTAAGTTCCTGAGTTTTTAGGGTGTTTTGTTATACAACGGTAGTAAATAAAAGAAGCTAAGTTCGTAAATGCACATAGAATGGCTAAATAAAGTAATGAATCAATTATACTTTAGTTGATTTAGAGTAGTATTAGAAATTTTATGTCTGTATTAATCCAAATTATAATAACAATGACATGAACAATTTAAAACAATACCAAAAATAACTTAGTATATATTTCAAGTGTATTTTATTCTTTGTATACAAAATAAATGTGAAATGTATAAAATCTTTAATATAAATTACAATATATACAAATATAATAGATAAAATTTAATTAGTAAAGTGAATGACATGTGTACTTGTGTATACATAAGCTTTGGGATATTTTACTTTCCTGAAATGTTAATCAAATGTTTCTTCTTCTGTGTACAATTATTTATAGAGCAAATGGTGAATGCCTTACCATAACTAATCAACAATATTGCCAAAATTAGTAAGAAATATATGCAAGTTAGAAAACAGAAGGCAATTTCAAGGTAATATAATTGAAGTTTACTTACAAAAGTACAATTTGTAAGATAGAACAAGGGGAACACAAAGAACAGTTAGGTAACTTCAAATCTTAGTAGCTACTGTGCTGTCTCCATCTTAAGCTTTATTGCACAAAGAAAGGAAGCACGTCCAGGAATCCACATGTAGGGAGAAAGTTCAGTATAATACTGTGTAAAAGAAGTGATCCTTTGTTAAATAACAGAGTCAACCTCAGGTCTTCAAAGAGAAAAAAAAGAGAATTAAATATAATGACTTCACATTCCTCCAATCATAACAAAAGTCTACATGCTGACAAATTAATCATCAACCAGGGAATAGGAACCTGTAGATTTAATCCCCACTTTCCCACGGCTAGGATAGTTTGGAGAATGGTAGAGAGTAGATCTGGAGAGGCAAACATAGGATATCAAGCAAAAAACTTAAATATTTCTGTTGGTGGTCACTTTTATTGTGAATCATCATTAAAAGGAAAGACAGCATATTGATAGTTTGATCATTAACATTTCAGAGTCTTTAATTCCATTAATATCAAGTATTAAATAAAAATCACCAATAAAAAAGAAAGGCAATTCCCATAAGAAAATTTCAAGGAGTAGAATCCACTTTAATCAACTGTATCAGTGAAATCAATTAAGTTTGGTCATGAAATGCATACTTGCTTTCATTCATATATGATGCTTAGCTTTAAAATGAGTTTTTAGTATTGAAGCTTAATACCATCGCTAATTTCAAGAGCATAATTTAAATTAGTCTGAATGGATAGTACATTTACCTACTAAAATAATTTGATTACATCACCTATTCTGTTTTGCATATTTTTAAATAAAAGTTGATAGTTATTAAAGACTCTAAAAGTGCCAGAAAGATATAAATTTTAATCCAATGCCAATTTTTCTAAGTTTAGTATTAGAAAGGCTTGCTTATTTTTCCTTTTTTTATTTTGGGGAGGTTCTATTGCTGTAACTTCAAGTTCACTGATCTTTCATCCTCCAATGTCTAACTGGCTGTTAAACTTAGCCATCGATTATTTTAGATATTATATATTTCACAAGTTTCATGAGGTCTCGTTTATATTTTCTACATCTCTTCTCATCATGGTTATGTTTTCTCTATTTCTTAAATCTATGGGTATAATTATTGTAGTTGTTTTAACATCCTTGTCTCATAATTCTATGACCTTTGTCATTTAAGTCTGTTTTTATTGTTTAAGATTTCTCCTGATTATAAGTTACATTTTTGTTTGTTAGTTTGTTCTTGCAAATTGGATGATTTCAGATTAAATTAGGAGCCAAATATTTTGAAGTTTATCTTCTTAGGAGCTAGAATTTGCTTCTTTTTGCCTTCAAATAATGCTATATATTATTGCTCTGAGACACAGATTTACTTAAAATCAGTGTAATCTTTTGAAGCTTACTTTTAAACATGGTTAGAGTACATCCAGAACTCAGGAATATTTGGCACCACTATTGAGGCAATAACCTTCTCAGGATTCTATGTGATGCTCAAGTATTAGAATGTCTTTCTGCTCTGGCTTTTTGCAGCATAAACTATTTTCTACCTTTGTGAGGACCAGGATATTTTCGCCTACTCCTTTCTTGTAGTCCTCTTCTTGGCTTAGGTATTTCCTTTACTACATGTGCACATCAGTAATAGCCAAGAGCTCAGAGGGGTACTTCTATAAATCCCTGGAGTGTGTGTTTTCTACTCTTCCCTTCCCTTCCCTTCCTTCCTTCCCTTCCCTTCCCTTCCCTTCCCTTCCCTTCTTCCTCCTTCCCTTCCCTTCCCTTCCCTTCCCTTCCTTCCCTTCCCTTCCTTTCCCTTCCCTTCCTTTCCCTTCCCTTCCCTTCTCTTCCCTTTTTGTGACATGGGTTACATCTAGTTCTGTTATTCCATTCTGGCTACAATATAAGTCCTGGTAAGTTTTTTTTTTTTTAACTTGTCAAAATTCAAAGTTCTTAATAACAAAAATAAAAGAAGAAGAAAGAACAGAAAATGAATGAACTATTAAATATAATTTGTTTAAAAACTGTAACTTGCGATTTAACTTAATAAAAATGCAAAACCATAACAAGAATATTTAAAATTCTCTGATTTTTAAAAAATTTTGTTTGTCTTCAAAGATATCTTCAAATAGGTAAAATAAAAGTAATAGGGCACCTTTTGCTGATGCTATTCAGCATATTAAAACAAATTAATCACAGAAATTGATACATTTTTAATTCCTATATAAAGAAGACTGTCAAGAGACTAGTGAAAGTCCAGCAAAGAAGATAAATTATATGGTTAATACATATTTGAAAATAGAGCTTTGCCGCAATATTATGTGAAAAGACATAATTTTTTTTTTTGATTTATTTTTTAAGATTATTCCATTGAGAAATAGCATATCATAATAGAAAAATACATATTCTCTGAGGAATATATAATTCTATAATAAAATTATACAACCCTAGAAAGCATGAAGTTAAATTTTTAAAAACTCCTTGGAATAGCTTTGACTCCAAAATTGCTTAATGAAATAAAAAATAATTGCTCTTATTATTATAACTTATGACTTGGCCCAATGATTCTTTCATCTGTATGTTCCTTAAAAATGCATGAAGATAAATCAATTTTTACTAAGATTTTAATGATTTTCTAACTTATTACATATTAAATTAACAAAAGCTCCACCAGTATTAAAAATCGGACTTTGAGTCTTTGCTCATTCAGTATTATTATCTCTGCCACCTTCAACATGAATATATTATATTCTAAATATTATGTTAAAGAAAAAAGTTAGGCATTTTATAGTAGCTAAACTTTGTTAAATTCTGAAGTTACATATTATAATCAGCATTTCGCCAATGAATTAAAATTATTTTAATTAAAATTTTTTTAACATTATATTTAATGAAATTTAGTTAAATCATGAAGATTCAAATTATTTATTGATCTTCAAAGAATATTTAACTTGTTCACATTCTTCTTATAACAGTCAGACTGAAGTACCTGAGTTCTCATTTATTAATTTCATATTTTAATCTGAATAAAAATTTCTGAGACAAAAATAATATAACAGGTACTCAAAAAGGGAATGCATAGAAGCTTGCCATATTAAAAAGCCTGATAGGGAACAATTTGGATAAAGTTAAGTTTTTAAGGTGATTTCATATTCTATGGAGTTCCTGCAATTAATTATGTACAAAAATATAGATCCAAAATCTTTTACTTACTGAATATAAGTATAGTACAATAATGCCCACTTGCACAATGTCCCTGTCTTAGTCCTCAAAATCTGTCACTATATTACAGTATGTAGTAAAAGAGGCTTTGAAGATAAAATTAAATTATGGACCTTGAGGTAGAAAGATTATACTGGTTATCAGGGTGAGGTAAATGCAATCGTCCTTATGAAAGGAAAAGAAGAGCATCAGAGTGAGGTGGATGGTGGCAGTGGAGAAGTCAAAGACAAATGGATATTTGGTAATGCTATACTGCTGACTTTGAAAATGAAGGAAAAGCTTCAAGGCAAGGAATGCAAGTGGCCCCTTGAAGTGGGGAAATACAAGGAAATACATTTTCCCCTAAAGCATCCAGAAGGAATACAGGCCTGTCAACGGCTTGATTTTAGGAGTTCTGCTTTCAGAAATGTAAGATAATAAATTAGCAAGTTTTTTTTTAAGCCAAAAAAATTGTGATAATATGTTACAGCAGCAGTAAAAAACTAGTACAGATTTTAGTATCATAAATTGAGCGCTGCCCTAACAAATACCTAAAAATATAGAGGGGATTGGTCAGTGGGCAGAAACTTGAAGAATTATGAGAAGCACAATAGAAAAACGCTAGGCTGTCCTGAACTGCTGGTAAAAATATGAATATTATTGACTCAGCGAGGACTCAAAGCAAAATAGCAGATAAAATCTTTTAATCCTAGAGAATATGTAAATCAACACAAACAGACTGTTGGTAGACATATGGATGCTAAAAAGGCTGCTGATGAAGGCTGAAGTAATGAGGGAAATGTTGAAAACTAGATCAAAGAGTGTGCCTGTTATACAGTAGCAGAAAGCTTAGTAGAATTTTTTTTTCCTTCAGTTATATTGAAAGCAGAATTATAGGTGATGAACTTGACTATTTAGCTGATGAGATTTCTAAGCAAAGTGTTAAAGGTGTGACCTTCTCACTCTGCTTAGTAAAATGTGAGAGGAAAGAGATATGTCGAGAGAACTATAGAGCAAAAAGAAACCAGGACATGATGATTTGGGAAATTCTTAATCTGAAATAAAGAAGTCAGTAAAAGTAGGACATTCACTGTTAGGAAAGCATGATCTAAGGAGAAAGCTAGTGGTGTGGCCAGATAAAATTTAGTAAGTGCCTTGGAAGAAATAAAAGTTCGTAACGTTCAGTCACACAAAGAGCTCTTTGAAAAGATTAGGCATCTGACTCATGAATATCCTTAGCCCTCTCATCACTAGCCAAAAATATGGGGACAATTATCAAAGAAAGATGTGTGGAAAAATTTCTTGTATAATTAAGTTTGTCTCCAAAATACATACAACATCTCAGTAGCCAATATTAGTTAAATAAAATACAATACATTCATATTGTGAGATATTTTTACCTTTGAAAAATTGTTTTTAAAGAATACATAGATGATAGAAAAATTCTGGTATATAAATTTATATAGTTGCAAACATGCCTAATATGCAATACATTTTAATAAGATATTTATATGGATTAAATTTATTATTATATATTATTATATAATTCATGTAGGTAACATTAAAATGAGATCTGTACTGAGTTAAGTCTCTAGCCTTGCACCTTCTGGGCAATTTAATAGTCATTCTTAAGGGACCGTCAGTGCCAAGCTGATGGAGAAGGGAAGGTTTCAGCCGTGAGATACCCAGTTAGAAAAATGCACAAGGGCCGGACATGAGAATGAAACGGCAGGCACCAACTTTATTGCGGGGAGTGCAGTTCTATAGCGGGGAGCGCGCTTCTGCTTCTGCTCCTCTGCTCCCCTTTCTTGTGTTCCCCTTCTGCTCCCCAGGGGACTGCATAGCTCCACATATATCAGAGTACAATAGTGGCATTCAGCCACACATGCGTGATACAATAAACTGAATTATGTTTATGCTATACTAATGTAACGTTCTAAATCCGGGGTCCTATTCCTAGCCAGGAGCCTGGATCATAGCCAGATCTGGGACCTGCCAGGCATGGGACCCACAGGGACCTTTTTGTAGACTTAGTTTTTCTTTGTACTCAATGTCAGTGTATAGCCTCTCTTTTCTCGGCACATGAACTTTATTCATCAGATTATGTAAAAGTAGGAACCAAAGTAGGATCAATCAAGAAAGGTGATTTCTTCTTCTTCTTCTGCAGTATTCTATTTTCTATAGGTAAACATTTCCTCCACAGCAGGCTACCTGGTTGCACTATTTGACCTCTACCTGGCTACTCAGGAAGTCAGGTACATTGATCCTCAATGTGTCATTTCATCTTAGTGTATGAAAGTGTCCATCTACAAAAGAGAAAGTATGCCCAAGATTCTATCTATATGAGTTTTTTCTCTCTTGAACTTACACATCTCTTCTACCTGATTTTTCCCTCTACTTATTTAAGCTCCTCTAAAAAGTAAACATTCAGTATCACAATATTTCATCTGTTTCATGTATTGATAGTCTACACAATGCAATTTACTTTATGAATTCATTCAAATCCTACCTCGTTACATTTATTGTTGTACTTCTCTCTTCCAAATTTGTATGTTGAAATCCTAAACCCCAGTACCTCAGAATATGACTGTATTTGGAGACAAGGTCTTTAAAGAGGTTATTAAGTTAAATGAAGTCATTAGGATGGGCCCTAATCCATTTTACTAATTTCCTTATAAGAGGAGGAAATTAGGGCACTGACACATACAGAGAGGGAAGATCATATGAAGAGAGAAGATAGACATTTTCAAGCCAAGGAGAAAACCTTCAGGAAAAAACACACCGTCCTTAACTCCAACTCTGACTTCTAGACTTCAGAGCTCGGTAAAAATAAATTTCTGTTATTTAAGCCAGCAAGTCTGTGGTAATTCATAGTGGCAGGCCTAACATATTAATATCTCTTTTAATGTCCAAAGTGACATTAAAAATTTTAATCTTTAAGTCACCTGAAATCTCACAAAAAGTCTCTTGTCTCCTGGCTTCCATGATAACTAGGTTAATTGTGCATTCTTATTTCGGCTGGAAAAGACTCAGTTTATATCTTCTGTCTTAGTGTAACTAATAATAATACCATTTATCACTCTACAAAATTCACCGATTTGGATGACAAGTTATATGTTAATCTTATGGTAGCATAACCTCTTATTT
The DNA here is from genome assembly GCA_003508835.1 of Eonycteris spelaea. Classification (NCBI taxonomy): domain Eukaryota; kingdom Metazoa; phylum Chordata; class Mammalia; order Chiroptera; family Pteropodidae; genus Eonycteris; species Eonycteris spelaea. The sequence continues at coordinate 6,984,194 of PUFA01000095.1, forward strand.
TTAGTCTTTTCTTCTCACTCTCAATTGTAGTCTCTTTTTTCTCAGATTGTTTACCTCTGTCCTGCAACATCAGGATTCTTCTTTCTCATATTATATATTGAGCATGTACTATTCCGTATGCATATGTTTGCTTTAATTGGCATCTACACCATTAAAACGGTTTGAAGATTCTCCAGACCTACTATACTCTCATATGACAATAACTAAATACATAATCCAAACATTCTTCTGAGTTTCAGAAAAGTATTTGAAATTTTACGTTTTTAAAATGGAATCTCCTTACCCTCAACCTCCTCTTGATCTGGAATTTTCTTCTACAGTCAAAGCTCCATTCTTTCAGTTATACATATCTTAACGTCTAAGACATTTTAGTCTTCTTTTCTTTCACTTTTCTTATACAACTAATTATTAAGTTTTATTATTCATTTTATTAATATTGTGGAATCTGTCTTTTTCCCTACTACTACCAATTAAAATGTCATAAAATCTCTCCAATATTATTGCAATAGTCTTTTAATTGGTATCACTCTCCAGACCTAACTTCCTCAGACCATCTTCATTCAGTACTATATTTATATTGTGTTTACTTATATAAGTGTTGTGTAACATTATAAATATTTAAACATTTATTTCAATAATGTCTTGATGGAACATCCAAGCCTTTTCCTTTGGAAAAAAGTTCACTCTCTCGGGTTCACATTGGTGTTTTCCCCTAAATTTTAGCAGTATTGTAGAGATACTTGTAATTACTGCGGTGGGCTATGCTGTCTTTCTATGTCATTTTTACATGTTACTACAAAGAATTCATTCTTCATTCATTCTTCCATCAATGATTAAATAACTATTAGCTGCTATTTAGTTATTAACTGTTAGTTTGAATAAATTGTGAAAACTGAATCTATTTCCCCATCCAGTTCTAAAACTTGAGCTAGTTAAATAATAAGGAGCTTGAGACAATCAAACATCAGTAAAAACAAATAAACAAATAAATAATGTAAATGCAGTGCTTTTAAAAAAACTAGTGTGTTGACTAATTTTATATAATTATTTTACATTCTTTTAAAATTTTATCTCTACATTTTTGAAAATAAATCATTATACCATACTCATATATCTAATTCTCTTACAAGTATACTTCCCTAACTGGGGATACACATTAGTAATTTGCTCTAAATTAACCAAGAGCTCTATCTTCTCTTGCATTTTTTAAAATTCCAATATATAGTAGATTTAATTATTTTTGTCACGTCAATGTGATGGTCATGGCTTTGGTCATGAAAATACCTTATCATTTATTTTGCGCTCATAATAAAAATATTAAATTAGTTTTAGATTAATCATCTAAAAAGGTTAATTATGCCATTTTTGAAAATGTCAGTTATGTAAAATGCCATAGTTTAATCGTTCTGTAGTGAACAAAAATATAGGAGAAAGCTCTCTGACTAGGGCTTTGCTGCTTTCTGTATTATATTCTAAAAGGATTCTTTCTTGGCTAATAACTGTAAAATCACATTTTAGGAGCAGCACATGCCAATATAATATTCTTTTAAAGTATCCCTCCATGGCCACAAAATTCAGAGAAATAGCATATTTTAAAACTTGGCTCATGATGGCAGCTCTCCACTAAAAGCCAATTATTCTAGAATATTTTGGTACTAAAATGAATCACAAATGTTCCTCATTCACTGGAGTCTCATGAAACACTTTCAAGGCTGAAATGCAGTTTTGTTGAAATAACAGATGGATTAAATGGCCCCCTTGAACCCCATTAACAAATATTGTGGTTGCCATCCTGCTTATGATGTTGCTTTGCTTTACAAAGCTTTTCTTAAAATTTGCCGAGTATTTGGAATTAAACACAATTGGCTTTGTTAAACTAGAAATATATAACCATGAATATGAAATAAATTTATACCAAAAATTGATTCTCAGATGACACTTAAGAGAAACTATCTGATATTTTCAAGTAAAACAACATAGTCTCATTCTTTGTTGTTGTTGTTGTTATGTTTTGATCTTTTACACCTCATGTTGTGTGCTGCACTATACATGCTGATTTCTATATTGCTTATTATAGTTAGTCTGTTTTTCTTCTTAGATGTTTTATGTAATTTTTCTTAATTATCAATTGATAAGCATCTCTTTGATATTATCATGCTTTTGATTTTAGCATATTATATATATATATATATATATATATATATATATATATATGTATTCAAGAGCGAATATTTTTCTCAGTTTCGATCCTTCTGTGGTTTTTTTTTCTTAAACTCCTTATTTTATAACAGAATTTTTAAAGAAAGTGTGTGAGACAAGGAAGTAAACTGGTATGTGTGGATCTTTCTGTTGTTCAGGTGCTTAATAAACCTCACTGCAATGCACACTTATATCAGTAAGGTATATATTAGGTTCTTAGTTTGTATGAGGATGATGAAGTTTAAAATCTTGACTACATTTACACCATGAGAGAAGGAAAAAAAAGTGAGGATTTAAAACTAACTTTTGTTACCTAGAGCATCTTAATAAATAAATATTAAAACATTTAATGTTACAATAAAGTAAAATGGAAATAATTTGAAAGCTTTTCTTTAAAAAAAAGAAAGAAAGAAAGAAAAAGAGACAAAAATTATGGCCCTTGGACTAAATTTGATATCCAAAATGCTTTTTAAAAAATACTTTTTTTTTTTGTTAGTTGCCTATTTTTAAAATCAGAAATTTTACTTCCTTTCAGGTCTCAGGCTTCTCTTGAAAAGTAAAATATGGCAACACAAGGCAACAATTAAGGCATACCCTCTGATGACATATGTGGTTCCTAATTTGTCTCATTCCAGCAGTCGCTTATGCAATTTGCTTATTTTCCTGTTTGTTTCTAGTAAGCATTAGAATGTTCTACTCTTGTGAAAATGTTCATTGATTCTTCCTGAATTCATTTGCCTCACTTCCACCAGATGGTGGGTTATGCCTACTTCCCTGACTGGCACAAGGGAGAGAAATTGGATAAAGTTTATTACCCTTAAGTTGAAATACAAATTAGGACAACCTAGTCTGGCAACAGTTTGGCATTATCTTTATATTCCAGTGTATATGGTGTACAACTTTGGAAGGCAGATAATTCTAAATCTGTTTCCTCTGTGGTCATGATCTCAAACTCTTTATTATGGCAAAAGAACCAAATTTTAAAAAGAAGAAAATGAATAGAAGAAAAGATAGAAGAAAGGATAGAAGAAAAGTGAATGACATAAGGCCTTTTCATATTGATTATTATCTCAAAAGCCACTTGCCTACTTTTCTTGGGGTTTTATTTAATTTGAATTAAGTGTTTTTTATCAATTATAAACAAAAATAGTTAACAATTTTGGACAAAAATAGGTGGGGAGGAGGAAGTTAGTAGTATCTAATGGTCCACAATTGAGGACTGTTTTAACATATAATAACATTAGCATTATATGTAGTATTATAAGTTGAGCTAGTTAAAATATTTTGACTAATGCTGTATTCAACCATTAAAAAGAGGTAATGAACAATTCTCAATGCACTCACTGTACTCTGTAACTATAATCTACTTTTTAGGGAAAAAGTAGATTACCAAACAATACATTAGTGGTAATAATAGCTAATACAGATTTGGCAGGCACTATTCTAAGTGTGTTTCATGTTTTCATTAATGAAACATTTACATAATTCTATGTAACCGATTATATTATTTTTGTCTATTTTCAAGTTGAGAAAAATAAATCATGAAGAGGTTTAATAACTGAAAGCATTAAGTCCCCAGGCTGGTAAGAAAGAAAGGTGAAGAGCTGGTTTAATACTCTCTAGCTCAGGAGCCCCTGATTTTAATTCTCTATTCTGCAACTTCCCATTGCAAATCAATGATCTTAAAAATAAAATGTACTTGTAAATGAATAGAAGTAGGGATTGGAATTATTTATTAAAAATTTAGCATTGATATTTTCTGGACATAGAGGTATGAATGATTGTAATGTGTTTGAGTGTTTGACATTTTCAAAATGTTGAATAAGACATTATTTTGGAAGTTAAAAATATGAGCGTGTAATTGTTTTTTGACATATTTATTGAAATATTATTATACTTATCAACAGCTAATTATACCATGATGTCTGATAAATATAAATATGGCCGAAAGAGACTGTCAAATACTTTTAAACTTCTCTGATAATACCTCACATTTGAAAGAACCATAAGATTTGCGTTAATATCTATGGACTCAATAAATATTTGGTAAATAGATGAATGGGTAAATGATTACCAAATAATGTTAGCACTTTACTGTTATATTGTTAGTTATAAAGGTAAGGGAAAAAATATCCATTCATTAATAATTTAGTAAATGACATAATATGTAGAACACACAAAGCAATTATATTTCATGTTATCTTAGGTATTTAAGAAAATAAAACTGTAGTTTTGATGATTGATATCAGATATTGTGGTAAACAATAACTCTGCCTGCTGTTGCTTATTTCTTTGAAAATTGATATTTTAGAAAGAATATTTAACTGAGCAACAAAGTCCAAAGTTACACTGAGATTCATTTGCTTTCAAAGCTTAAACTAGTAATTTCTGAACCTCCAGTGTACTTATCTTTATTGTTTTGCACTAAATATGGCACTTTTGAAAGTCAAAGTCCTCTCTAATCTCATTACAGTAAAAGTATAAACTTTTAGTATTACTATTGTATCATTACTGTGGAGTTACTAAAATACTTTAGACTAACTGCCTTTGATTTACATTTTCTCATGTCATTAAAGAGAGATGGAGGTAAGTCATTAAGTATTTATTTTAACTTGCATTATTTTATTCTAACCTCAGGTAATTTTCTCTTATTCAAAAAGTAGATACCATATAATTGCTGTTTTAACCAAGTCATTTTCTCATTAAAAACATATATATGTATATATATAAAGGGACTAATTTCTTCACTTATAAATTGTTTGTTATTAAAACAGACTTATTACAGTCAAATCTATACTTTTGCTTTATTGATCCTCTTGAATTTCTACACTTAAAGATTGTATATCTTTCAGAGTTATAAAATTTTTAATTTTTTATGAAAAGACCACCACATATGAATATATTATGCTTGGTTATTTTTATCAGGCATATAATGGATATTCAAAATTATATTCTATGATTGAAATAACGATTTAAGTACAATGGAAACATCTTATAAATTGTATTAAAGTAATCTCACAAATGTACTGTGGGATAAAGGCTTGGGAAATAGAAACTTATGTTGTTTAGTCAATTATCTGTCCAACTAAAAAGAACTGAACAATTTAAATTTCATTTTTATATTAATTACATATGTAATATGTTTATCATGATCAAATGACAGTAATAATTCTTAATAATATTATGAAATATAAATCATGCTATTAATCCTAGCTTCTTTGCTATTTAAAACACTTAACTTACTTTTCTTCTTGGGAATACTTCTGCCAGACTGAGTCCATGTATACGTATTAAATTTAATTTACTTGTAATATTCTTGCCTCTAAAAATTCCTCTTAATATTTGTACTCAGATTTCTCTTACTTGGAGAAATTACAGATTTAATCTTATAAATTTAAACTTATAATTGGTATCAAGGTGCCCAGTATTATTTAAGATAGTCCATTTGAGAAATTTAATGTATAATTTATAACTATTAATGTTTCAGAAATATTATGGTTCAGTGAAAAAAGAACAAAATTAATAAAATATAAAGGAAGATTTATATTTTTTGTATGACCACAGGGTGAGCAACAGAAATAAGTTTTCTCAAATATTTCACATTCTTTTTGTTCTGTTGACACATAATACAACATCTTGTGAGTCAGAGTTGTAGTTTACTATTGAAAGAGCGAACCTTTTTGACTTAATGGTTTAATTCACCACAGGTCACTACATATTTTCTGAATCACCAGTGATACATTGAATCACTATAGCAGACGTATCGAGATCTCTATTTGAAAATAAAATTGATTTTTAAAAAATTATTTCTAAGTGCTAAAATGGATAGGATACATTTACATGCTATCCTAAATCTAGAAACCTCATCAACTTTACATTATAGCAAAACCTTAAAAGGTTTTCACTCTTAAACAGTTACCCATAAATCATTTATTAATCATGAAAGACTAATAAATTACATGGCAGAGATGGTTGTATGTTACTCAGTATAAAAGAAAGACATCCTGAGGAAATGAAAGTGCCACCCTTTAAAAAATAACAGTTAAATTTTATTGATTTCTGTATACTGAAGCTTTTTGAAGTTCTTCACCTGGATTATTAACTCTTGTTATTCTTACAACTCTCTGAATTAGTTGTTATTCTTATCTTCATTTCACAGATGATGAAACTGAGACTAGGAGCACTAGGTAAATTGCTCAACTAGTGATAGCAAGGCTATAATACACACCATGATCGTATCTGTGGTTTTAAAGACAATGCTATACCTCCTTTCAAAACCTCTTTACTTACTGAAAACAAATTTTTAAAAATAGTAATGATGTAATAAATACCAGCCCCATGCAAAAATCTCTTTATTCCTCTACTTAAGTATATGATTAGAAAGCAAGACAGCAACGAAACAAAGTGAACAAGCCAATAAGGTTAATTTAGGCAAGGGGGTGGGGGCTAAAATATATACCTCAGACCCAGACTCACATTCTGCACACCCACAGTTACTGACACAGAGATGCAAATCATAATAAACCGACTGCTGCAAACCAGATTTCCTCAAGCCTCCTATATTAGTTTCCTAAGGTTGCCATAGCAAAGTGCCACAAACTACATGGCTGAAAATGACAGAAATTTATTTTCTCACAGTTCTGGAGCCTAGAATTCTAAAATCAATGTGACAGCCAGTCCAGGCTTTTTCTGGAAGCTCTAGAGGAAGTGAATTCTGAGCTTCTTCCTAGCTTCTGGTGATTGCATGCAGTTCTGGACATTCTTTGTCTTGCAGACATACTCATCATTTTGATATCTGCTTCCTAAGGATACGTGGCATTCTCTCTGCATATCTGTGTCCTTGAATCTCTACATTTCTTTCTTGAAGGACACAGTTCATTAGATTTAGGTGCTCACCCAAATTAAGTATAACTTTGTCTTAAGAGAACTCTGTTTCCAAATAAGAACACATTCACAGATACCAGAAGTTAGGACTTCAGCACACCTTTTTGTGAGACATAAATCAACCCATGGCTCCTGTCTCTTACGATGCATGGTAAATAGATGAGTAAAGATGGATTTTGTATTTATGAAGAGTAAATGAATAGGTATAACTTCAAATACTGAGTAAGTATAAAACCTATAGCCATAATGAATGCAAAACAGTTATTATGACATAATTCGTCATTCAGAGTATGGTTTAATTAAACTATAATGACCTGGGAGGTAATCATTAATGATATTTAAGATAATTCAGTGTCAATCATATGTAAACTAATAGAACTTGCTGCTGAGTAGCTGGGTTTTGCTAGAGAAAAAATCACTCACTTGAATAGTCTTACAAATTTTTGATGAGCAATGTTAAATGACTGTTAACAAGACTTAGAGTATTAATAATGTTTTCTAGTAAATGTATTTGTATGCTAACCAAGGAATTATTTAATGTCTCATCCACTTTGCAAAGATCCTCTCTTGCTCTAACTCAGCTAATGATTTTCCCTCATAAATCATTATTATAGACTTTTCCCACAAATATCTGATAATCCTTAGATGCTCATTCATATGAAGAGTAAAGCACTTAAAGATTGCTCATAAATGCCACGCTCATGGAAGGTACTTGGTAGTATGTTAGGCTCACTGTGATTTGGCAAAGTCCAGTCATTTCACTGGGAGACTCTTTGATATTATTGTTTATAGGTCTGTATTTTGAGCTGCTGAGGAAAGAAGCTGGAGAAGTAGAAGCCATCAGCATTCCAGGTGGCACTCTTAGTGCTAAATGGAGTTGGCAGACTCCCTGTTGAGAATATGTGCTTTTTCATAATTTCTTAGTTTTCAGTATGGCATTCTCACCTGCCAGGCAGGCAACGTCTTGGACCTAAGTACTCTCAGGTGCGTATTTTCCAGAAAATATATTTACTGTCTTTTCCTGAGAGCATGAAAGGTAGTCAACTCTCTCTGTGTGGAAATGGATTTAGGTTTAAACTTAAAAAAAAAAAAATGACTTTTAACAAATCCTCATCAAAATGCTGATGTTCAGGGGACCTAACATTTTAATTCCTGTAACTTTCATACAAACTGAGTTGCTTCTTGAATTCTGAATGTGCAAATCACAATCTTTCAATTTATGCCCACCTACTACTTTGTACCACTTTCCATTATTCAGGGATCTTTCTGATGAATTCTCTTTCTACTCTCTTTGTGTTTGCATATTCATGCTCTTTTCTCCTTATAATGTTATTTACTTTTTGTTCAGAATGGACTGTGCATGAACATAAATATTCAATCAGATATTATAACTTATTTTGTGGATAATAAAACAAACCATAAGAAATAAACAACATACAGTTTATTGCCAATTCACATTTCTGTGAAACCCCTCAAGAATATAAAAAGATAGATTGGGGATTTGGAAGGCAATAATTTGAGAGATATTTACTTATCTTGATTAGGTGGATGATGACCAGGGACACCTCCAAAGTCCAAGATCTTTCAATTTTATGAGACTTAATTTTTGAAAATGTTGACTTTGGAGTAATGAAATGCAAACATCATTAAGTTGTCTAACAAACACTTTGAAAAGACACTGTAAGTAGAGATTTGATCTTGAGATAAATTTGGTATTTAGTATATAAACAATGTAAATCTAAATTACAATTATTTAAGATACTGCATACCTTCTATAGATAAAATTGGTATAGAAACTTAGGTGCAAATAATTTATTTTATTAGAAATAAAAATAAGTTGTGATGCAGTGATCTGCTAAACTAAGTTTCATTGTTATACACACTATTGCACATTGATGTGTCGGTTTAGAAATGTTCTAAGTTATGGCACATTATTTATAATATTGATAGTCTGCTGCATCAAATTCAAGAAAAAAATTTTAATCTAACGTACTATATAACAGGTGGTAGATTATTTTTAGAATTGCTGGTAAACTACTTACAGCAACACTCAAATTGATTCATTGAGTCTAAGGTAAGTTTATTACATTTAAAAGGCAAAGCTTTATGCCTCAATCTTCTCCAGTATGGACTTATAATACTTTATGAATTTACTGACTCTTTAAATGTATCCTCCAAAGTGTGAGATAACACTTTCTAAATAACTGGAAAAAAATCAAATTATAGCCCTTAGAGTCCTCGTTAAATGGTATTCCTCATGAATATCTTTATCTAAATAAAAAAAATATGTACTTATATATATATATATACTAAATATATATTTGTTTTTGAATTAAGAAATTTAATTTTGATGTCTGCTGTCCAAGCCCCTGGAGAATTTCCCATACGTACTAATTCAATTAAACATGAGAGTGATTGATCTTTAGGCCCCGAGACTGCATCACACTCCTATTCAGTATAAGAATTCTCCCTCACCTGGACATGTGCAACTGCACATACCCTCTGTTCTTGGACATGTAACATTGCACTTAGGTTCTGACCTTCCATGATCCCAAGTCCTTTAAGACCTTGTATAAGCCCTTTGTCCCAGTAGGCAGTAATACACTTCCTTCCCCAAGTTGCCTCCTGAGCTGCAGCACCTTGTAAATAAAGTCTGAAAGCATGTTGCAATCTCACAATAAATGTTCTTTTACAGAACTTGGTCCCATGACACGGTTCACGAATAAGATTACCTTCATGACTGTAACAGGCTCCTCAATAAAGTGAGACCATAACAAAGGTTTCTCCCATCTTCCTTTCTCAAGGAGCTGAGTCTACCTTAATATTGAATACTTTTTGAATTTGATCACCCAGACTCTATATTGCTTTAAGTAATTTTAGTTGAAGTATTAGAACAATTTTCTGTCTTGTGGATTACAGGAATAAGGACATATTTTCCATATTCTATGTTAAATGCTAACACTTAACAAACCTTTGTCCAGACCCTTTTATTATGCTCTAAACAATAAGAGAAAGAACTCAATACAGACAAGTTTTATCACAACTTTTATAGGTCTTTTTTTTTCTAGTTAGAAAATCTCATGTGCAAAGCTATAATCTTGTTAGGATTTGGGGATGATAAATATGATTATTACATCTAATTTTCTGGTTATCAATCTAAATATTATTCTTGTCTATTTTCTTTCAAATGCTATTTATTTTACTGTGATAGAACTATATTCATATTTAATTAATATAGCTGTACATTGCTTTTAAAAAGTCAATATTTATTTTCTGTTTGCTTTCAGTTGAAAAAATCAACAATATACTTGGGCAATTGTGTCAAAGGAATGTATGAGAGCACCATCACGCTTTTCTCAGTGTCTAAATAAATACTTGAACTATCTTTCATTTGAGGGATTCACCATATGTTTTAAAATGTGAGTGATTTAATGCTTTGTTCATCTGCTAAGAAACTTCAGTAGAAGAATCCCCTTATCATTTTAAAATACTTGCTGAAACGGGTTACTGTGTCTCCAAAAATAAATTACAAAATTGCTAATTTACAGTCTATTATCTGCTTCATGACCTCTGTAAAGCAAGCACCAGTCATATGGGTCACTAAGAACTTTCTTCAACCAACTACTATGAGAGACTTAGAGAGTTTTGAGAATGATAGGATATTGAAGAGTAGCAGAATATGCTATCTTCAAATATACAACTTAGGTATATTGAAAATTATGACAAATGAGAAGAAGCAACTACAAGAAAATTTTTATGATCTCCCCCTATTTGTATAAAAGCAGAACATAAATTTATAAAGGTGTCTCCCTTTCTTTCTACAAGGAAGTACAGAAATTAGTCACAGAGAAAACTCTAGACCCTGATTATCTCAGAGGCAACACCAGAATACTATATAACCAATATTATAACTAACCTTTGTCCTTCATTAGTTGTCCCTATATATTTATCTTCCTACAATTTGTCATTCTTGAAACTCATTTTTTTTTGTTTATTTTGTTTTGTCACTTCCTAAAACTAATGTTCTTTTGTTGAGATGTTATGTAAACCCGTTTTAACTATCCCTTTGAGAACACATTTCTATGTGTTCCCATGTATATCTGTGAGGCATATATTAATAAACTTCTGGTTTTCTCTTGTCAATCTGTTAATTTGTTTTTCTATTGTCAATCTGATTTACAAGGGCCCCACCAGACAATTGAGGAAGGTAAAGGGAAAACGTTTTCTTCCTCTCCTACAGCATAGTTATCATAGTTATCAGTTTGTACTGATTTCTCTGAAACAGTCTTTCCAAAGTTGAAAACTAGAATTCTAGAATTTCAATCACGATGTGCCCTTCTTCTGTGTCCTTAAGTTTTCCTTTGTTGGATAACTTTGTCATTCTGATTATCATAAATCCTGTCCTTTCTACATGTCAGATTTAAAGATGCTTTAGTAGTAATCGCTCACAAGCAAAATGATATCATAAAGTATAGTATATTACACTGTAATATTGGGTGCTATAGCCATGGCTTATCTACTCTCTTTAGGCAGTATCCATTTCCACACAGTAGATATTAGTCTACCAATTTAATTCTGTGAAATCATTCAAATTCATCATTGCCTTACCCTCTCCAAACTTTACCTCTAACTGATTATATACATTTTTTTCTGCTAATTTGTTAACCTCAGATGGTGTAGAAAACTATCATCTTTTTATATAATTCTGCATTAATACAACAGCTTTGATCTTGTTGCATTAATGGACATTCCTTATGAAATAATACCTGGTGACTGTTGGCTGTTCATGAGCTTACCTGCATCAAGCTGATATTTTAAAAATAACATTTGACAATCCATTTTGATTCTCTTTGTAGATGATTCTTACCTCAAACAGAGGATAAAAAATATTGGATTAAATATATTATTACTGATTTCTAACAGATTAAAAAATGCAATGGTCTCCCAGACATTAAATCAACATAAACGGCCCAGATAATAGTTCTTATTGGAACATGTCACCTCTCTAAAGGGTTAACATCTGTAGTGAGAATAGACATATCTTTGGAATAATAGATGATTTTTTGATTTACAGAGGCAGAAAAGATTTTTAACTACTAATGGAACCCCTGACTATGGCATTCAGATTTAGGATTGGCTTCGTAACACAACCCTTACTAATGGAATAGTTGTATTTAAAATAAATGCACATACAAAGCAACAAACATTTGAAGCCAGAATTGCTTTTGGCTACCTACTATGATAAATAAGGTTCAGTTATTAAAAATCTTTCAGCGCTCCATTAAGGAATCCAAACCCATTTGCCCCATTAAATTTGTCCAGGCTTTTATTTATATCCAATAAGAATCTCCAGAGAAGGAATAAACTTCACTGGTAACATTCAGAAGTTCTGACATTTTGAGCATCTCTTAAGACACCAGAACCACCAGAATCTGATCAACTGTGAAGAAACCAAATCATCTGAAATAGAATTTGTCAAAAATATTATGTACCATCAGAACAAAGATTACTTGAATCTAACCTAAAACACCAATGGCATGGAAATATCACATAAATATCTGAGGATGTTCCTAGTGCATTTTCTGGTGGTGAAAAATATAATCTAAAAAATATCTGTAAAAGTTGCTTCTTTATTTGAGACAGGAAAGTTAGCCTTAAAAGCTTTTAAGATTTTGTGTATAGATATTATTCAGACTTTTTCATTACAGATATTCAAATATGTTCCTGTGATTATAGGCTTATTTTCTCAGATGGATGTTTATATTTGAATTCAAGGGGAAAAGTGTTTCTCTTAACCCTGATGGCTGTTAATCCCCTATACTTTCTGTTCATGTTTTGGTTACTGGCAGACTCATGAGAATAGGAGCCAGTATTATAGTCCTTGAATCTAACTTCTTCCAAAAAGATGTGATCACATATTGTAGGGGATAGAGGACAGAACTTACTTATACAAAACTACAGAACTTACTCAGCTTTATAATCAATAGACTAAATTTGAGATTAAAAACCAACCAACCAACAAAACAACAGTGTCTTGAATGTCTTGACAGACTGTAGTCTAGGAACCTCATTTAGTCGTGACAAACTACCATAGATGAAGAGACCATACCAGGCACTGCTAGCAATAGTACACTACAGTAAAATTAAAGTTGCTGATCATTCGATCTATCATTCTCATCTCAAATGGCAAAATATTAGTAAACTGAAGGAGGATTTTAAGCAGCATACTTTTGTCCTCAGGCTGCACCATGCTGGAGTTATGAAAAGTAGGCCATGTGGTTCAAAAACTGCCTCAAACTTTACTTCGAAGAAAATTTAGAATTTTAAAAATCTTAAAAAAAAAAAGCTAACATGAGATGTATTTGAAATGAGGAAAATGTTGTTAAGGCATCATACTAGCATCTCAAAGAAGTACCAACACAGTGTATGGGAAGGGTATTACATTTTTGTTTCCGTATCTTTAACAGAAATCTGGGTATAACTTAGACACAATAAGCTAAAGATCACCATTGTACAAAAAGCCTCCCAAACTAATATAAAAAAGAGGTATGAGAACTATACAGCTTAACTGAATATTATAGACCTGAGGTTCTGTTATCTTATGTCCTAAAGCTTAATGATTAAAAAAGCAGGCATACAGATGTGGAAAGATAAAAGTGAAAAAAAAGCAAGTGAGTCACAATGCCATAATCTAGGCAAAACAAGCTTGAATCAGAGAAAACAGCTACATTAAAGAAATAAAGTATGTGTGTGTGGTTACAAAGGTCTTTGTGATGTCAAAGCACCTAGAAAGTTCCCCGTATAAAGTAACTTTCTTTTCACTCAATTATAATATGAGCCTCACTGACCTTAAGCTTCAGAGACCAATCACATCTTGCTCATATGTAATCTCACAATTAACTTCATCTTTCTGCCCCTATATGGATGTGGGTAAACTGCCTGAAGAAAGAATAAAACTATAGGAATAATATCACTGTAAAACATCCCTTCAATTCTTTCACTTGTTGCACTTGTTGATATCACTTCACCCTGCAACTATTCTTTTTAGAATCTGACAAGATCAAACGGAAACCTGCAAAACTGAGTGACCTTACTCTGGGAGACATTTTTATATGATATAATGATGGACTGGACTAATTATTAATAAACTAATGCCAATATATGCCAATATATTTTGACTTTTATGATTATTTTACTGTAAAGACCCTATGGCCAAGGACCAGTGGGTGAACTATAACATAATAAGAAATATATATTTGGTCTCTGCCCCTGGTTCCTGACACAAAGCTCCTAAAACCCTTGCAATTTCCTGAGTGCTAGGGATGCTAGTGTCACTGTTAGGGGTGATCTAAGTCCCTCATTGCCCCTATGGTGCTGGGGGCCTTGGTCCCGTACACTGACGCAGTAAAGAATTACAATTCAGCGAAGATTAGGAAAAGTAAGATTTATTGACGTATGTTTCAAGAGAGAAAAGGGCTACACCAAAGAGGGCTGTAGCTTCGCAGAGAAGAGGAGGTCTCTCTTGTATTTGGTCTGTGATGGGTAGTTACAAGGGTGGTGCTAGCTGATTAATGTGTGAGGTCATTTTGATTGACAGTTGGCTGTTATCTAATCTATTGTTAAGTGTGCATGTCCCTTCCTAAAATTCGGTCTGTTATAATAAGATTCATGAACTTCCGGGAACACGCTTGCCATCCTAATGATGGTATAATGAAGCTAAGGTGAAAAGATGGTCAGAGTACTCCTTACTGCACAAGTGTTTGTTGCTGGACTAAACCAGTTGCTATGATATCATCATTTATTTTCTTGTACTTGAGTTTTTTTTCTGGGAGAGCTGAAGGGCAGCCTTTTGGGCTAGGCTATCAATGTTGACATTTCTATGGTTACAGATTGGGGCCTTCGCTCCTGTTGTTCGTGGCTACTACCTAACTGCCTAACACTAGGAACATCCTTTGCTCTAATTTTTTGTCTTTGACCTCAGTTCCTGATACAGAGCTCCTAAATTCCTTGGAATTTCCTGGTGATAATAGTGTTTTGTCTAATGAGGTGTCTCTTTGGTAGGAAACTGGATAGCTTTAGGATGAGCGCTGATCACCAGAAAGGCTAAGCCATGATTAGAAGCTTGGAACTTTTAGCCCCACTGCTCATCTTGTGAGGAAGTGGGGTGGGGAGGGGAGACTGCAAATTGAGTTAATAATTGATCATGTCTCCATGACAAGCCTCTGTAAAACTCCCTAAACTGCAGGGTAAGGTGAGCTTCCAAGTGGTGCACTCCAACTTTATGGGAATAAATGCTCCTTCACTCAGAATCCTTTTGGAGTTTTCCTTTACTCTAATTGATGATACAAATTTTGTTTGACTGTGTCAGAAAGATTGAACACATATTTTTAGTAAACAGCTAAATGTTTCTTGCAATTTTTTAAATTTGTATTTTCATTTAATAGAATCAATGTGTAAACCTGTTTTTTGTTGTTGTTCTAGTGTTGGTTTTAATTTTCAGAACCTCTAATAGTAACTATTTATGCTTTGTTCATTTTTACAGAATCTCTGTTCTTTCCCTTAGTAATTTTATTGTATAAGTTGCAATGACCAACATGAAGTATTAATGCAGAACTATATTTCTTGACAGATGGCATTGAGATGCATAAAAAATGTATTCATCTCAGAATAGTTCTCACATTTGTAGATTTCTATAACTAATTCTGTATTTTTACCTTTGTTAAATAAAATATTTGTAATTTATAGAATTTAAATTAGTCATTGATCTCAAGTCTGCTTCTACATTTAAATGTTAATAGACTAAAAAAAGATATGGATTAGAGAAGGAAATAGAAGAAATATACTGGACAGCATGAATTATTTAAATGACCATTAGAAACACTCTAGTAACAAAGAAAATCTAAAAGGATTGATACATTATCTTGTTCAGGATCCATTTATCTAATAACTAACAAATTACTGTAATTAAGTTCCTTAAGGAAAAGAAGCCTTTATAAAATTGAAAGTCATATCTAAATGTCAAGTTCTCCACTTCACACAAGTTTTACTTAACCTCTTACTGTGACAACTTTCTATATTGTTGAATTGTTTTTAAAAAGCAAAAAAAAAAAAAAAAAAAAAGCTTCATCAAAATATTTCTCTGTTAATTAGAATTTGTTTGGATTATAACAGAATAGAAACATTACTGCATCATCCCCAGATACCAGTTTTTCATGATTTCTTTTTTTCTGCCCTTATGCCTTTATGGTAGCAGCTTAGTGTCCTATTACTTTGGCATATTTACCAATAAAGGGACAAGTTCACTTTCACACCTCATAAAATATATTTCTTTCACCTAATTCATTAAGATTTTTTTTTTTTACAAAGATAGTCTTTTCTTGTATATAAAAATTCAGGAGTTAAATATTTCCTTGTATAATGTAATGTGAAATATAATTTACTATGGTTCAGTTTTCTTTGGTTGCTCAGAAAGTAATGTTCTGTGAATTATTAATATGAATCTAATTTTATGGCACAGATGTATTTCTACTTGGTTACTTATCTTATTCTTTTATACCTTCATTAATGTTTTATAATTTTTATCACTGTATATTCAATATCTAGAACTGTTAAAGTAGTGTGGTAAATGTACAATAAACATGTTGAATTTACATAGCATGTAGAAAACTAGAAATATCATTATCTTTGCATTAGAGTCCTTTTGGGCCCCTAAATGTAGAGAGAAGGAGAAAAATTTTTGAGTATGAGTATGCTTCAATACCAATAAAATTGGTATATAAATATATGTATAATACATATATAAATATAAATACATATATATATATATATCTGAGGACATATTAAAAGCTTAATCTTACTTAAGAGTGAATACACTGGATACTCAAGAAGAAATAAAATTACATCTTAGATATATTCATTTCAATAACTTAAAAAGTGATAAGTTGAATTGCTAATAAGATTTAATGACATTGAAATTAAGATGAATTTAAATAATATATAATTGCAATAAAGTGATAATGATGTGGGATCCAAATTAAGGAAAATGCACAGCAGTAACCAAAGAATCATTTGTCAAAGTACTATTAATCATAAGAGAATGTCAATATTTGCAGCTATTACTTTTTAGAAAATTAGTAGATATTTTTAAAGAATAGTTTAAGGTTTAAGGAGAAATAACTGGAAAACACAGTTCTTATATGCCCTGCCCCTCCCTCACCAGGGCTTTTTAATAGTAGAAAAAGATCTAGGTAAGCACTAAGCACACTAGAAACTTATTCCTTTTGTAGTCTCATGGTTAGATCTCCTTAAGTCATATTTGAACTATGCAGCACCTCTTAAAATTTCTTTTACTGATGTGTTCTTCCCACTAAGATCCTGCAAATAGGAATCTCTTAACTACTATGTGTATACATTATCATGGTATTCTTCAGATTTAAAAGTGCAATAATTTCCTATTTTTTGAGAATAAAAATTAGAGTTCTTTGTTCAAGCATTTCCATCTACCTAAAGTCTAGATACAACCAATCTCTACATGTGTACAACCACTGATTTCTTATATATGTATATAAAACTTTCTAACAGTTAAGCGTTTGAATGCTATGGATAAATTATTTGGGTTTGAATCTAGTTTACTTTCTAGATGAGTTCAGGAAAATTATGGGTGTCAATTTCTTCATCCAAAAAACTGAAGGTAATAAGAGACAACCTAATTATTCAGGGAATTAATACCTCAAATGCACTTGGACATGTGCCTTTGATGTTAAATTCTGAAACCACCTTTATTTGCATATAACTATTTTTTTGACAATAACTTTATGTTGTTCTTAAAATAATAATTCAGCAAAACTGGGTTTTGATCTTTTGTATTTTAACTGAAAATATTAATGATAAATTTTAACGGAGATGTATTTTAACACACATGATAACAGAATTATTTCTCTCCTCAAGAGTAAATTTACAAGAAAAAAAAGACATTAACCCTGAAAAATAGCAATATTTTGAAAATTGTTTAGCTGTTTTCAAGTAGGAATTATTTTAGTTGGCGTTTTTCTTCATATTTAAGTTTCTTACTTATTCTAAAGAATTTTATTGCTCTTTAGAATAGTCTTCATATTCTGCTCTTGATTTAAATAACTACATTGATAATTTGAGAGAACATTATTTAAGTGACTAAACTTAAATATAAATTATATTACAGCATTAAGCAACATGACATTTTCCAGAGAATCCCTCATTCTTCTCTAATTTTGGGTTCTTAACACTTTCTTCTCTTTTGTAGGCATCTTAATTTTTAAAAATTATTCTCCAAAGAAAACAACCTGAATAGTTAAAGATTTTGTGCTAGTAATTTTATATATAACCCATATGTAGTTTCATTTTAAATATATGATTGCCCTTTTCAAGTGGTGAAATTAAGTTTTCTTTGGACATTGTATGTTGGAAATGTTGATTATTTTTGCATAAAATAGTTCTAATCCAAGAATACTGCATAGTTTTAGACAAACATGTTTTCCTCCTCTAGTAAATTTGTCCACAAAGCTCTAGAATAAAATAAAATAAGGGAACAGCTGGATTTTGAGTAGGTGTGGATCATCAACAGACAGGAAGGCTGTGTACAACACTGTCTTAAAATAAGGTTCTTTGTTAATAAAATAAATAACAAGCATTCTTATAGTTTCAGATTAACTCATTAGCCTTCAAGTCTATATTGACATAATATAAATATTCTGCTTCAAAATTTTTAATGATTTTATTCTTGTATACACTAAGGATTATATATATTAACAGGTTATAAAAAGAATAATACCTGGCAAGAAATGTGGCATTTTAAATATACTGGATACTGTAGAGATATGAGAACATTGATGGGAAATTTATGTTTAGAAAAAGTCAGCTGTTTTGCACGTAAATGTGCAATATATATATATATATATATATATATATATATATATATATATGAGTTGTCCCTTCCAATAGTTTATATATACAAATATCCTAATACATCTAAAATTATGCCTTAAACTTTACATACTGTTGGGAGGACTTTTCCAGAAATGTTATAGATTTTTATTAATATATTTATATATTTGATTTCTTAAAAAAATGTTTGAAACCATCTAAGTCTTAGGCTTAATTTTCAAATTTTTAGTTTCTTTTGAACTTGCTCCTTTTGTGTTCATAACCACTCACCATCCAACTAGTTGGCATTATTGAGCTTGTTTTTTATTTCTTTCTCTTTCCAAAGAAATCTTTGCTTTTATGCCTTATTGAATGCATTTAATGATTATACAGTAATTCTCTAGAGGATTTAATTCTCTTCATAAATTAAAGAGGTTTAAGTAATTTGGCATATGCTCGATAACAAGAGTGAAAGTAACATGGCAAAATTACACTATTCTTAGGTCATTTTGTTTTCTCTGTGTTTTATGTACACACAGATTCAATGAGAAATTTAAACTCAGTAAACAACTCCAAAACAGAGGACAATTGAGAAATTATTTAGTCCAAAGAGCTATATAACCTGTGGGTTAGAAAAGAGTATATTATTCAGTTTTGGATCAATACCTCTCCCAGGTTGTACGATTAGCTTCAGTAGAAACTTCATCCTGTGATAGAAAGTTCTTTACTTCTGGAAAGAGTTAATTGATTTGATCAAATGAAGAGCAGACCTCATTCATGATAGCAAACCCACACTTAATATATTTTGCAATTAGATCAATACATTTGAATTTTCTGCTGCTCTTCTTTGACAGTAATTTGCTTCTTTTCACACATGAGAGGACAAACATGCAAGGGGGGTGGGAAACTACAGATATGTATCATAATAATGAAAATTTAACATAACTGTAAAAAAGAATTAATGTGTTGATCAAAGAATGTACTTTCATTTATAAGAACACTGATAGTTTATTCAATAAGATAAAGTGTAGCAACAAGCAAATGATTTCTAATTTAACTTGCACAGGCTATGTTAAAACCAAGCCCATATGCCTTTTTTCAGAGAAAAATAGCCATTTTATGGAAATATATTTTAAAATATTTTCTATCCATTTAATCTAAGACTTTATTATTAATGTGCATGCTTCTACCTGGAGGGAAATATGGAATAATTATTCATCCAATCAACATTATTTATAAAGTATTTATAACAGTGATTGTGCCATGTAATTCATACTAGGAGAAGAATAAGAAAATTTTCAAGGGGTTTCCAGTAACAAATGAAAATAAATTTGATAAAATTTTGAAACTGTAATGAAATAAAAATGCATAATCAATTTTTAAAATTTGATTCATTTTTTATTTTATTAAACTTATTGGGGTAACATTGATTAACAAAATTATATAGGTTTCAAGTATATTCATCACTCAAAGTTAAATTTCCCTCCATCATTGTATATTTGACCCCTTTTACCCTTATTACCTCCCATCCTCCTGACACACTCTGGTAACCACTAAACTATTGTCCGTGTCCATGAGTCTCTTTGTTTGTCTTGTTCATTTGTTGCTTTTAGTTTTATATCCCACATACGAGTGATAGCATATGGTTCTCAACATTTTCTGTCTGATTTATTTCATTTAGTATAACGTTCTCAAGATCCATCTATGTTGTCACAAATGACACTATTTCATCTTTTCTTATGGCTGAGTAATATTCCATTGTATATATGTAGCACATCTTCTTTATCTAATTATTTATTCAAGAACACATTGGTTGTTTTCATGTCTTGACCACTGTGAATAATGCTGCAATGAATATCAGGGTGCATATATCTTTACAGATAAATATTTATTATTATTATTATTATTATTATTATTATTATTATTATTATTATATTGCATAGATACCCAGAAGAGACATAGTTGAGTCATATGATAATTCTATTTTTAATTTTTTGAGGACACGCTATACTATTTTTCATAGTGGCTTTACTAATTTTCATTACCACCAGTCTGTATGAGGGGTCCTTTTCCCCACAACCTCTCCAACATTTGTCATTACATGTGCCATTGGTGATGCCATTCTTACAGATGTGAAGTATCTCATTATGGTTTTGATTTGCTTTAATGAGGAAAGGGAGGATTCAGAAAAAAAAACTATAAAAGAATTAATCTTTATAAGTATTGAATAACTGATACTTTTTACTGGATCAAGGAGTAGGAAGGGTTATGTAGGCAGAAGAAATTTTAAGAGTAAATTTATAAAATTATAAAACTTTAAGGTATATTCTGAGTGCCTAAATAATTCATTATTGCTAGATTTTAATGTTTTCAGAAGTAAGGCCAGTTACAGACTCATGCTACTTTGATCATTCTACATATTTTAAAACACTGAACTCTTGGTCTTGGAAAGCTCTCTTTTTTGTTTCTTAATCTCTTTACCCTTGTATCTCTCTCATTACATCTTATACCATGAATTCAAATATCATCTCTATATTAAATTTATACCTACAGCTCCTCTTCATCAGTAAACTTATAACTCATAACCACAGCCAATTGCTAATTCCATCTGGATATCTAGAAAGAATATCAAGCAGAATATATTCAAAATAAAGTTTCTACTTTTTCACAGGTTGTCCTATGTCCTAGTTAATGGAACCTCTATCTACCCAGCTGCTCAGCAAAGCCTGAGTCATCTTTGACTTTATTTTTTCTTTCACCATCCATGTCCAAGTAATACTCAATTGGTTATCTCTTCTATAATACCCAGATTATGTACTAAATCTATCCAGTCCTGTAATCACTTCTACAATCTTGGTGCAAAACAGTTTTATTTTTCACATGGACTATTTGTAATGGCTTCCTACCTCTCTCCCTCCTCCACTCTTGCCTTCTCCATCCATTCTCTCTATAATAATCATGGTGCTTTTTTTTAAACAAAAAAATATAATTTTTTCTTTGTTTAAACTTTAGTAAATTGTGACTTCTACATTATTTTCTTGGTTAGCATGTGTATAGGTTTATCATTCTTTTATACATCTTTTCCAAGATTCACCTTGGAGTCTTAAAATTTTATTCTGTTATTTACCTGTTCCCAATTTCATCAATTTATGTCTAATTTTTCTATTTTTTAAATTCTGTTTGCTTAAGCTTGAATTGCTTTTTATTCTATGGTTTCTTAAAGGAGACACTTTTATAATTTTAGAATATTTTATTTTCTGGTACATGCTATTAATTTCCCTCTATGTGTTGATTTCAGTACAACCACAATTTTTGGTAAATTATGTTTGCATTTTTATTTATTTCAAATATATATATATATTTTTACATCTATTGAGACTTCTTTTACCTCTGTATTATTAGAGGTGAATTGTTTAATCAACTAATATTTGGGATTTTTTAATTACCTTTCTTTTACTGATTTTTATTTTTATTTCAATGTGATCTGAGAACATACCTTGCATAATTTCTATTATTCTAGATTTATGTTGTAAGACAAAGAATGTAGTCTAACTTGCATTTTAAGGCATTGGATAGTTCATATGACCTTAAGAGAATGTATTTTCTGTGTTGAAAGAATTATTCTATAAATATCAATTAGATCAAGATGATTAATAGTCTTGCTCAGTTAAACTGTAGCCTTACTGATATTGTGTCTGCTTGATCCATCAATTACTAAAAGAGGGGGCCTAAGCTCCCATGTGTAAAGTAGATTTGTTTATTTCATTTTGCAATTTTGTTTGTCTCACTAATTTTGATGCATTGTTTTTAGGTGCACACACATTTAGGATCACTTTGTCTTCCAGATATTTGGTTATTTTATCATTATTTAATGCCCTTCTGTATCACCGATAATTTTCCTTGTTCTGATTACTACTTCGTTTGAAATTAACATAAGCACTCCAGCTTTCTTTTTATTACTGCTTTCAGTTTTTGTAATGTTTTAGTCTTCATATATAAAGTGAGTATTTTATAGAAAACAAATAGTTTGGCCTTATTTTTTATATAGTTAATTCATCTCTGTCTTATAGTTGATTAATTTTGACCTTTTACATTTAAAATGATTATAGACATAATTAGATTAATATCTACCATGTTTTCTGTTGTACTTTTTCTCTGTTTATTTCCTCTTTGCCTTTTATCTGCTCATTATTAAATTGTTTTAGTGGCTGTCCTAGAGTTTATAGTATACATCAATAACTAACCCAAATCTATCTTTTATTAACTCTATAGCACTTCTAAAGAGGTATAGATACCTTACAACTGAGGATGCCTAATTTTTCTCTCCTGGTCATTATGTTATTTCTTCTTTCATTTCACTCAACTGTATGGAGCAGTCACCCCAGGCATTGATTGTTTCTTTGTTTTCTTTTATTTTTTTTTTAAGTTATCTTTTAGATCAATCAAGAGGAGGGATATAAAAGACTTTACCTTCAATTATACTCTTATTGATGTTCTTTTCATTCTTAGTGTTTCTAATCTATACCCTCTTGAAGAGCTCCTCATAACATTTCTTGCAGGGCAGTCAGCTGTCATTGAATTCACCCAGTTTTTCTTTGTCTGAAAAAGTCTTTCCTTTTCACTTTTGAAGAATAATTTTTTTTGGATATAGAATTTTAAGTTGGTAATGTTATTTCCTTTACACATTAAGTATTTTACTTCATTCTCATCTTACTTGCATGGTTTCTGATGAAAACTCTGCTGTGATTTCTAATGTTGTTCCTCTCTAAGTAAGATGCTCCCAACACCACCTAGCCTCTTTCCAGATTTTCTCTCTATCTTTAGTTTTCTCCAGTTTTTATATAATATGATTAGGTGAACATTTTCTGATATTGATCCTTCTTTCTATTCTCTGAGCAATCCATATCTGTGGTTTGGTGGCTGTCATCAATTTTGGAAATTTCTAAATTACTATTTTTTTCAAATATTTTTGTTCTTCAACCTCCTCCT
This sequence comes from Eonycteris spelaea, assembly GCA_003508835.1. Lineage (NCBI taxonomy): Eukaryota > Metazoa > Chordata > Mammalia > Chiroptera > Pteropodidae > Eonycteris > Eonycteris spelaea. The sequence goes on from PUFA01000095.1 coordinate 7,008,164, forward strand.
CTGTTATTCCAATTACACACTTTTTGAAATTATCCCTCAGTTATCAGAATATTTGTACTATGCTTTTTTTTTTCCTTTTTAAAAATTTTCTCTTTGAATTTTAACTTGGGAGGTTTCTATTGACCAAATTCAAACTTACTGATGTTTGTTTACTCAGTCATATTCAGTCTATTGATGAGTCCCTTGAAGGTATTCTTCATTTCTGTTACAGTACTTTTTATTTACAACATTTCCTTTCGGTTATTTCTTACAGTTTCCTTCTCTCAGCTTATTTTACCCATCTATTCTTTCAATAGATCCTTTAACACATTATTTTATATTTCCTTTCTGAAAATTCTACCATCTTTGAACACCTAATTTTTCTCCTTACACTGTGCTTTTTCTTGCCTTTTGCTGGAAGAGACAGAAAAGTTAGAGAAGGGTAGAGTGAGAGTCATGTCCCCTCCTCAGGTGGGTAAACCTGAAAGGGTGAAGTCTCTTCTACTATAGAGTAGGCCTTTTAATGAAGAATTCTCTGAATTTACTTTATAATAGTTACATTTTCCCTCCACCTTCTAGAGCAACAAGGTAAACTTTCTCTCTTATCACCATGAGAACTTGGTGAGAGGCCTGGAAGTCAAACTTAAAATAAAAAGCAAAGTTTGGGGCCCCAGTAAGTCTGCAGATCTAAGTAGTTTACCACTCTTACTCTGTCAGCCTCCAGCAATTTGTCAAAATTACCATTTGAGTATTCTTACCAGTTTATGGCTCCAGCAAATTTTGCTCCAGGCAAGCAGACTTCAGATGTGATTGTCTGTATTTTCCTGCCCCTCCAGAGGATGGCAATTTGCCTTGCAACCTCAGTTCTCTGATGGGTCCAAGAAAGAGTTGATTTTCAGATTGTTCAGCTTTTTCTTGTTGTAAGAAGGAAAGTGACAACTTCAACCTTTTTATATGGCAGAACTGAATCTTGAACTCTAGAAATTTGTTGTTTTAATTTTCATATTTAACCCTCAGACAACTACATTAGTTTGCGTATAACACAAAGTATATAAGAAATTTAATTTTTAAAATCAAATATATTCAATTGGCCTAGTAATATTCAATTACAATGCAGAGTTCTCTTTGTTATAAATCAGAATTACATATAGGTGTGAGTCTATTTTTTGTTTCTGTTCTGATGGTTTAACTAATAGCTTACTCTCTCAATTGTTGTAGCTTTAAAATAAGTCTTGATAAGTTGTCACATTAATCCTTCAGTTTAGTTTCTTCTCATATCACAATCATTTGGCTACTTTGGTCATTTATATTTCCATATAAATATTGTAATCCTCATGTCAGTGATGAGATTTTGATAACATTAGAGTAATTTAGCTGCCACTGTAAATAAATCTTGTTAAGGTCATTCTATGGTTTTATCAGGCAGAGTGATGGGGCATTTGTTACAACTAGCCTGTTCTATGAGCATAAGTCATAACTGTACTTCATTTGTTGTAAATGAGTTCTTTGTTCAGAAGTAATGCTCTGTGAAATCTCATGACATTGAGTAAGACATGCTGTAAGTCTACAGTTTGTGATTTTGGTTGAAGTATTGCGGGCAAGAAGGTACTTGCCATAGGTCATTAAGACTTAAGTCTAACTCAGAACCAATTCAGAGAGCCAATTCTTAAGTTTCTGTTTCTTGAAATTATTTCTAGTGACTTCTTTGCATTAATGATTTTAGAGATATTATATCAATGACATTATAGACTTCTTTGAATTAGAATTTATTCAATTCTGAGAACTGATGAAGAGATTTATGTTAGCCTGTTGTCTGGCTCTTAATACAATAAGTAGAGGATAAAGACACAATTATTTTTCTGACTATACTGAGAGCGTCTCTTAGGCTGGAGGGATAAGCATAAAGATTCAAAGTCTCTTAAATATTCTATTAAAAATGATTAAATAAGAGTAGCACAAAGTGTTGAACTGGTGTAATTGAACAGGAAGAAGGTGGGAAGATAATAATGCTGTAACAATTTTTAACTCATGTCCTAAAAGGTCTTTATTAGTTTTTAAATTCTTCCTGGAACTATATCTTCCAAATTGAAAAATTCATGATACAGTATTTCTTATTCTCATATGAGGAGATAGGAGAGTTTCCAACATTCAGAGAGGATGACACCTATAATACAATATTAATATGATTTGGTCCAATAGATTTAAGATAATGTCATCATAAGAAGTCACTGTATCAAGCAGTAATTTTCCCAGTCAAAACTGTGAAGCACTGATAAAGGTAGGTCGATGGGTAGATAGGTAAGTGAGTAGATAGATTTCAGGTAAAAATTAGTATGTTTCCTATATATAGAAAAGTTTATTTAATAAGTAAGTACCCAGTGACATGACGTCAAACTTTAACTTATTAACAGATCTTCCACTAATTGTTCAAATTTTTTGTAAGAATGTAATATCTTTCTGCTTTTCTACCTCCTGGTAGATTTTGTTGCAGTAGCAAAAACACCTAAACTGTATGAATTTAGAACTTTAAAGACAATATCTAGGGGCTGTCACAGACTGACTAACAATTATCTTTGTTGTTGCGACTTCTTGCTAAATTGATATTTAATGTCTATAGAATGTGTCATCCATGGTGGCTGGCACTGTGAAATGATCACTATTTCCTTGTTGGTTTTGGAAACTCTGAAAATATATGACACAAGATGAAAAGGGAATCATGATCCTTGACCTGGTAGAAAAACGTTAAAGTGAGAAAGGAAAAAGGCACTCAGAGGAATTCTCCCTTTTTCAAGTTCAGAAAACACACAAAAAAATAATCACTATTCCTGTTTATGCAGCCAAATGTACAAAAATTTACTTCAAGCTTAAATTAATTTCTTGGATATTTAAAATAAATTTTCAAGCTTAGAGGATTACAGTAACAGAAGAGTAGCCTGAGAAAAGTTCACATGATTTCAAATAGTCTTAAACTTATCTTTTTTTGTTTTGTTTTTTTTTTTTTCTTATATTTAAATTTAGGAGTTAAGAGAAGATGATACTTTATTGTGATCATATATAAGCTACTGTTTCCTGTATACTGTTAGAGATAATTTGAACCTTATGTGTGAAATAAAGTATTAAAAAGGTTAACAAAGTTTACAGAAAAGAAAATGAATCAATAAAAAACTTTATTATTTGATTCTGTATTCAAAGATTAAACAAATGTGTTTTTGTTTTGATATATGAATTTTGGGCAGCTCAAAGTATCACAGGCAGGGCTAATGAACTATATGCAGGGGTAAGTTTTTATATTTAGTGTCTAAAATCTTACCAAAAAGGAAAAATATATATATATATCTCTGCAACCACAGTGTACTACATTCTGTCATTGTATATTGACTTTTCTGTGCCAGGAACTTGAATTTGCTTCAAGCACTATTGTGTCCTGTATCAATCATATCATCGCTACTTCTCTTCCAAGTATTTACCTATGTACCTTTTCTTCACAGTTACTGTTACACAGTCCAGTCCAAGATTTACTTTTTTCTGACTCTACCTGCTTTTTCTCTCTCTCTCTCTCTCTCTCTCTCTCTCTCTCTCTCTCTCTCTCTCTCTCTCACACACACACACACACACACACACACACACACGCATACACACAAACACACATTCTCTCATTGTCTCGATCTCTGTCCTGCACTTGAGTAAACTCTAGTTTGGATTCTTCTGATTGGCATATCCTTGGTCATATGCTTCTTCACTAGCTCTGGCAAAAGGAAAATTATATCAGAGAGAGGCAGAATTTTAACAGACTAATGAAAAAAATTCTCAAAATTTAAAGCATTTAAACTTAAGTAAAGAAAATAAAAATTTCTGTTGTAAATGATGTATCTACAAAAATAAGCATACTTCTCTTTATGTTCTGTGGTTGGTGTTGGTATTGATATTGATGGTGGTGGTGGTAGTGATAATGGTGTGTTGTTGGTTTTGCTTTTACAGATAAAAGCAAAGAGCTAGTGATATCAATCCACTGAGGTAAGGCCTAGATTTAATTTCCAATATGAGGTATCTGCTTTATTATTAGGAAATTAGTGTTATAAATGCAACTGTTGAAATTATCCTACTGAATACAATGGCAATATCTTTCATTTCAGTTTTGCTGGAAGTAGCCACTTGCAACAAAAAATGTAATCTATCTTTGTCTAAGTTGTGCCTCATGTTTTTCAACAAAAAGCTTTTTCTAACCCTAGTTATTAACCTTTAAATATAAAACTTTTGCCAAATCCCTCAGAAAATTTCCGATGAGATTATGAGTTTCATTGCATGCTATACAGTCTGTTCCTACAAAAAGTATGAAAAATGCATGTAACTCTGTATTTCTACAACTCTTAAAAATGTAGAGTTTACTGTAAGATCCTAAAGCCCCACTTCGCATTTATCTTTAAGTTACTGTGTTTTCAAAAGTTCTCTATAATAAAAACAAAAGAAAATATACTTTTGGATTGTGTTTTTATTCTCTTTTGCTGATTTAATGTAATAGCTCTGTAAACATCTGTTGAATAAAATCTGACATTTCAGAGCAGGCTTAGATCAACAAAAATTGGAATTGTTATGAAATGACAAAACTCTAGAGCAAGTCTCTATTACCATTCTTTTATTTGTCATAAAAGGAAGTATATTTTCTATTTATAGACATGAAATTAATGAAGAGGGATTTAGTACAGAAAAATCATTATTACTTACTCTTTCAGTTTCATTCATGATTTGATTTCCATTTGAGTTAGCTTTTATAAAACATGTTGAATATATGTAAATGAGTAACAAAGATAAATTCCGCTTTTCTCATTTGATTCTAAATAACAATGCTTATAGCTGAAAATTAGACATCAGTTTTATGCTTACAGGTTTCAAATGAGATAATGCATTTGCAAATACATAGTAAACTTTGAAACACTAAAATAAATATTCGGTGTTACTGTTTTCAAAGATTAAAGCAAATGGGCTAGAGCAAGCAAGCTATATCTAATTAAGAAAGGATACATGGCAGCTTCAGAACAAAATAGCATTTCCACCACTTTATTGCATTTTATTTTCACAATTGCTAATTTTTTTTATAAAATAAATATTAAGAACAGTGTGGGTTCTTAGCTAGTTTTTAAGCAAATGTCATCAACTCATATTGATCAAAAGAGACTATTAAACTTACCAAAGCAAAGCAAAACAGAGCATTACATTTATGCTAACAGTTTATAGATCTTATATAACATGTGACTATTTTATAATAACCTTACTGTAAACAACAAAGCAGAAGCAGTGACAATGAAGTTTCATACTTCCTGAAATGTGTGCACCTGGACATTCTAAAAGTGGGGTTAATACTGAGAAACATATTATATTAAATATCCTGTCACATTTGAATATCCGACATCAGGGAGGGGGGGAATACTGTCTATCGTCCACTTAATTATCTGCAATGTATATGCAAGTACTCAGAGTTTGATGAAGTCTTTACATTTCACCTCTAAGCATCACATCAGTAATTCATGAATCCACTACTTGTGTTTCTGTGGCATTCAGGGAGCAGTGAAAAATTAAGCAATAATGACTTCAAAGGTGAAAGAACCACAGAATAACTCTGTGCCTTTGAGGTCATTTTTACCATTTGAACACAAATTATATGACTGCACTTCATTGGCTTCAGCATTTGCAAAGCATTGCTAATGAATAGGGAGGTTATTTAGGAAATGGAGTGCAGAAGGTGGATATAGATAGAACACTGAATTGATTTCAAATATAAAAAGAAACACATTTATTGCTTTTAAATGGCCTCAAATACAAAATCCACAGATAAAACAGATTTTCAGAAAATCTAGGGAATACACCAAAGTTGTTCAATCAGCATGATTAACTTCAGGTGCTTGCTTTTTGTGAATCTTCCTCGGCTCAATGGGAACCCCCAAGTAATGATATATAAAAGCCTCTTTGCTCTATAGAGTAGTGTTTTTGAAAATGCAGTCATACAAGACAAATTATACCCTCTTTAAAAATGCTTAAAAACAATTTTCCTCTAGCTGACTAAATTGTACATTGATATATATTATCATTATGTTAAAATAGTAAAAATGGTCCAGTAAAGCAAATTAGCTCATCTTAACTATAAATTTCAAAATAATAAAAATGATAAGATAAATGTTAATTTGCAAAGTATCAGTGTTTTGAAGTTTTAGAAATCATTATGCAAAATGTTAAATGCAAAACTTAATAATGACATTTTGAAATAGCCTAAATTATTTAGTTCAGTTGATGACCAGCAATCTGATATAAATTAATTTTTTTAATAAGGTACATCTTCACTATTTGCTTCATTAGCTACCTTGTGTTATCTCACATAAAATATTCTAAACCAGCAAATACACAATGCCTGGAGACTGGGTGTTTTCAAAGGATTATAATTATATTTAAGTCTTCCAAAATATCAAATAATATTTTTGTAAAATAATAATAACTAATTAATTTATTTTCCAAAGTATATCTAATATTAAGTCTGCTTATTAGTGCAACCTAATACAGCTCAATTTACTATGATATAGTTATATTTAAATGGGCCTTAATACGGTTGGATGGTATTTTAACATGACGAATAATGTGTAATGAAATCTTTAAATAAGAATGCCTAGAACCAACACCACTATGGAAATATGTCCTGTAATCTATAAAGAAAAATGTTTTGTACATAAGAATTTTCCAAAATAAAATATGTATTAAAAGGTAAATGTATGTACTAAATATCATTCTCTGCTGCAAATGCTACTAAATGTTTTCTTTTTTTTTTTTAATCAAGTTGAAAATATTAAACACAAAAATGTTGCAAGAATCAGGCAATAAACTTGTTTGGAAAGATTTGATGACCTGATCTCCCATAATTCCTAAATATAATAGTATGTATTATCTACACACAAGGACATGTTTCCATATTACCATAAAAATCATAAATTAATGATACATTAATATGATGTAATCCTCAGTCCTCATAAAAACAATTATCTCTATAATGTCATTTATATCTAAACCAAGATCACTATCTTACTTGCAGTTATCTGTTTTTCTCCTTCAATTTGGAACATTTTTTAGTCTTTTTTGACTTGTGTGTCCTTGACACTTTTAATGATTACAGACCAGGTATTTGTAATTTATCCCTCAGTTGGGGTGTATTTTCATTTGATTTCAGGTTATATAGTCTTGGCAGAACAGAGGTATGTTTTACTCTTCTCACTGCATCCCATGAATTAGTACCCAGTGCAGATTTATATCACTACCCGTAATATTAACTTTGACTTTTTAAATAAGTTGTTGTTTCTACACTATAGAGTTATTCTTTTTTTGTTATTAATAATATTTTAAGGGATAATATTTTGAGACTGTGTAGCTATCATTCTTCATCCCAATATTGTATACTATGTTTAGCAACTATTGACATTGCTTGTCTGAATTGAATATAAGTATGATGATGGCAAAAAGAATTTTCAAATTCCTTCATTACTTCAGGATTATTAGCTGGTATTATTCTATAGAAAAAAAGCTCTCTAGTCTCCCTTTGACTTCAGTCTTCATTCAGTTTATTTATATAGGGAGAAATACATGAATTGTTATTTTATGCAATACATTATAAATTTTTTTTCTATTATTATCTACATCAATGTACATGTTGTCCCGGTTTTGGCCTAATGAGTTCCTTCTTTGTCTTTTTGCCATGTTACCATTATTCTCTCAGCACTTTCTAACTTTGTGGAACAAAAATATATCCTTTTATGAGGCCTGGAATCAAGCTATTCCTCCAAAGAGACCTAGGATTACTTCTCAAAGTAGCACCATATTCAAGTGATCAAAGTTATTTTCCCAAGTGATAGGACAAATCCAAAATGGTACTGCCTCATGCTTTGTGCAATACGAGCAGAACATTCTTCTGTGATATTCTTGCCAAGAATATATAACTTGAATCTAGTCACAATATTTGGAAACCAGTATTTGAGTGATAGATGTGCTCACTGATTTGAGGGGTAAGTACTCTCATCTCCTGTTTGTAGATAGAACGAGAGGTTACAAAAATATAAACAAGTATATATTTTTATCATTTTCTACATTTCTCTGTATGTATTGAAAACTATAAGCACACAGTGACAGACCCAGATTAGTCTAATAACACAAGGTTTATTCTAACGTATTTTCTTTACAATATTTGGCCTGGCATGGGATACTGGAAACTTTTGACAGTGAGAAAACTGGCTTTGATTATCTTTAATATATTTACTTATTTGATCAATCTTCCTGTGTATAAGAAATTTGCTTTCATGATCAAAGCCAATGACCCTCTTTATTGTTGTACTCTTCACATTGAGATTTGTCATCCTGGACCATGCAGCTCTACTTGTATGGACACACATCTACATCTAATCAGACCTCACGTTCTGCTGCTTTTTCATCTTGTGTTATTTAGGAAAAGCTGTTTTATGTAAAAAGAAAAAGAAACTCCTACAAAACACACACACACACACACACACACACACACACACACACACACCCCTGTTTGACCAATGATGCCCTACATTTGCTAATTCAGATCTTCAGACTCTTCCCAACCTAGTTTTACGTGAAACTGTTGACCCCTTAAGTTTTTTGTGTCCATCTAACAAAGTGCTGAATAACTTCCATTTACATTTTATGATACTCATATCCTCCCTGTATCCAAAGGGATCCAAGAAATGTATCCCCTCACTATTACAGCCAAACAACAAGTTTACATTTTTAAAAAGGGAAGTAAAAATTTTTGCTGGACATATAACTAAGTTGCACCTTAACATATACCTGTTCGTTTTGATCAACCATAATAGACTTTTTGATAGAACCATAGTTTGTAGTGATTTCAATACTTCTTTTTATCCCTACCTACTCAAATTCATTCTTCTCTCTTCCAGCAAATTAATTTTCTTAATTCTAAAATTAACACTATTTAACTTCCTATGCATTCAGTGATCTTTATCACCCACAGAATAAACCTCTCTATCTAATCATGGTTTATGAGGAGTCTCTAATAACTGGCTTCTGCCTTTATTCTAATTCTCCACTTTGGACAACTGAAGGCATGTATTTTACCATCTAGTATGTGAACTTTTAATTCCTCACACATCATTTGCTTTTCTCTTTTTTCTTTGAATTATCGTTAAAACCCAAGTCAGAAATAATCAACTCTTCATTAACTTTCTTATTCCCATAATGGGTTTATACAAAATAACAAAATACAATATATAACAATAATAGTATATTTGGGTATGTTACATTATTAAATTTTTAAATCCAAATGATATGTTATTAAGACTCATAGGACATACTATGAAATTCTGCTTCATTTACTAGATTGTGCTATTTCAAATATCAATATATTTAATACAGAAACAATGAAAGGAAAAAATGAATCTTGTTACATGAAATAAGGAAAGTGATGGTCAAGCATTTTGAGCTAATTTTAATGTTCTGATACTAACCTACTTATAAGGCTGTCATTTCATATGCTATATTACATTTTGTTCTCTGTATTTACAATTGACTTGCAACAGTCTGGAGTACAGAGCACAATTTTTATTTCATCCTCTATCACCTGTGTTAGAATAAGACCTAGATCACAGGTAGTATACATGTTTGTTAACCTCTTCAATATTTGATATATTTCAAATAAAACATTATTTTCGGAATGTGTGTAAGATAAATTAATTTTAGTTCTTAACTGGAGCAAGATATTTTTTGAGACATGAATAATTACATAAAGCATTCTGTTCCATAGATGGAAGTGGTAGAATAATAATAATAATTAAAAGAATTCTAACCATTTGACACCATTTGGCATTCCTATGAGTTTCTGAAATCTATAACATTCTACCTATAGATCTCTATCTATGAAAATAATAGTTTTGTGCTCACATGAAAAAACATTCTACATATGTAGGTATACGCACACATACACACACATATAGGAGACACATGAAAGAGACCCAGAGACAATCGAAAATTGCATTTTCACACTGTTTTTTAAAATCTTATTACTTTACCTAGTTCTTTCAAACTAATGCATTTTATCTTGTGAAAAATGCTCTCTGGCTTTTAATCAAACTTTGTTTCTAAAATACATCCCACCTTTAGGGATGTATCCAATTGTTATCACTACATATCCTTAAATAAGAACAAAAAAAATATTTAAATGAGAGTAAAGTAGAATTTTTTCATTTCTAGTGTGAGAAAGGTGTGGGGGGGGATCAATGATGATTTTAACTCTGCGTTGTTTGCATTAAATCGTTTTTAAACAATCCAAAACAATGGAGTTGAAACTTGTAAAAAATAACTAAACAATTTCTTTGGGGAAAATGGTTCAAAAATTAAGTCAGTGATTGACTAACAGGTCTATGAGATTGTTTAAAATATAATCTTAAGCATTTGTTATAAATTAAAATATTAGTAATATTAGAGGGAAAAAGTAGATAAATATGTGACAATATTATTTTTTTATTGATAAATAGTTATAAATGTGTACTGCGTTTTTTCTATTTGAATGGTTATCATGGAAGAAGATATTTTAAATCATTCAATAAATATTTATTACTACAGACCATTATTGAGGAGTTGCAAGGAAAAAAAAAACAGTTTCTGCTAATAAGAAGTGTAATGAGATTCAGATTCAATCAAATAATTATCATAACAAAATATTTCAGTAATTCAGTACCATACACATAAGGATCTATAGGAACACAGAGGTGGTTACAGATTTCATCTTGGGAAGATAAGAAATTCTCCTGGGATAAGTAGAACTTAAAGCTTTCTTGGCATATTATTGGGAATTGGGAAGCTAAATTTGGAAGAATAACAGTTTTTCAAATCGTGGAACAATGTTTACAAATGAACTGATGAATTATATAAAGCATTCTCCTAGTAGTTCAATATGACAGGAGTAAAATGTGTGTGTGTCTGGGAAGGGAGAGGCTTTTATTGTGTCTAGATTGTAGGCTCATATTTTATTTGCCTTGTGTTTTAAAACCTAAGAAATTTGTTGTGCGTGTTAAAATCATGGTGAGCTTTGCAGGACATACATATGTTGTTGTATAAACACATTTGTATTTTCTATAAATGGCTATTTTTTATTTCATAGATGTCAGATTAAAAAAAAATGTATCTTATAATACTTGAAATTCTAAGAATTATTCAACTGTTTTCTAGTTTCAGGCCCCTAGCTTTATGCAAATAATGACTTAATTTTAGTAGTCTTTTTGACTAGAGTAAAAATTCGACAAATCAAATATTGAAAAACACTTTATGCTTAATTACCATCAGATTCTAAGTATGATTAAGTTACTCAATAAAATAAATTAGTGTACTTCTCTTATAGATACAACAAAAGCCACTTGTCAACAAGATAGTCACTTTCTCAATCACCCAAAATATTTTCTACAATAGCAAATTAAATAGTGTTTCATATAGCTTCATTTAAAACACTCTTATTCTAATGCAAAACAAAACAAAATCCTTTACCTGTAATAGTTGTTTCACTGATAATGTAGATTAGTTGCCTGAAATCATATCCTTCTACCAAAGAATATGCACGAAGATGATCTCTAGCAATTAATCCAGGAGATATATTCCACTGAAGTATGCAGTCCCACTTTTCTATGGGGGATATGTTCCAAGACCTTCAATGGATGCCTGAAACTATGGATAGTCCAGATCCCCTATATATACTGTTTTTCTCTATACATACTCACCTATGATAAACTTTAATTTATAAATCAGGCACAGTAATAGATTAATAACAATGACTTATAACGAAATGCAACAATTATAATAGTACACTATAATAAAAGTTATGCAAATGTGGTCTTTCTCTCTCTCTTTTCCTCTCATAACCAACACAGCTACTAAGTGCTTAATGGGAAGGATAAAATACAGTGCAATATGCTAGACAAAGGGATGATTCACATTACAGAGCAGGATGGAGTTAGATAGCACAAGATTTCATCATAGCATTCAGAATGGCACACGATTTAAAACTTCTGAACTGTTTATTTATGAAGCTTTCCATTTAACATTTTTGAACTGCAGTTGACCATGGGTAACCGAAACCAAATAAAGTTAAACCGTGGATATGGGCAAGGGGATCTACTGAAAATATAAGTAAACTCTCCTACTCTATTTTTTTAACAGTCTGAAACTGAGAAAATAAAGATAGAGGAACTTATTTATATTGGGAAGAATGTATTTATTGAGTAGAAGATTTAATCGTTCATATTGAATTTAAAAATCTTCATGTAACTAGCAGTGAGAAATACTGCACCTCATTTACTGAGGTTGCTGAAAAATATGCACTTCTATTTTTATTTGAGAGCAGAATTCTCAACATCTTCAGCAATAAACTTATTCCCAGTGGTTATTTTTAAAGAATTATCTAAAGAAATATAAAAATAAAACCTATTTTTAGAATCTCAACCAATTAATAATTCATGCCAAGTTAGAACCATATACATGTATGTCATCTTTACAAAGTTTAACAAAACCTTAATTTTGTCTTTGTGCTTATCTCTTACATTAAGGATTTTGTTTCTTTCTCTAAATATATATTTTTTATGATTTTTATTTTATTTTTATTTAGTGGGAAATAGCTAAATAAATAAAGAAGGGAAAAAATTCTTTACAATGTAAACTCCTAAGATATGGTCTTAACATCAATAGATGATAAAGTAATTCTGTTTTATGGACAGTGATTTATGAAGAATTTCTCTACATTAAACACACACACACACACACACACACACACACACACACACACATAACATGGAAGGACGTTGTTTCTCAACCTGATCCAATCTGAATTTTGTATTCTATACAGAAGATACTGTAAGTCCTTTAAGGTGGATAAAGAGAAACTTCTTCAAATTGTTTAATATTTGTTTGAATAAACACATGAATGAATAGGTGGAAAGATGTATGAATAAATAAAAGAATAGACACAGTAGTATGCTGGAGCCAGCTTGTGTAGGCTTCTAGAGCCCCATTATTTAAAGTCTTGGGAATATTTTGGGTTGGTTATTAAATGCAAATGTTTTTACAAGTGAGATTAAATAAAGTTACAATAAAATAAATTAGATTAAAAATAAATGTACAAGTACTCAAGACTTACTATTTTGCTAAATTTTGCTATTATCTATGTTCTGGGGGTTATTTATGTTTATTGCATCTTTCAAGTGGAAATACTATGTAATCATGTGCATATTTCTTCCCAACTCCGTGTTAAGTAATGTCTCATTGTTAGCATGTAATGGACAATGGTGAAAAGTATTTACACAGTGGAAATCAACAAATATTGCCATTGAGCTTTTGATTCATTGTTTTGTTGATTGTCTGAATGAAAAATTACCAACCTTTTTGTCTCACCTACTTAAATCTAGTTTGATTTCCTAATGTCACTGATGAGGCCAATCAGAATTTGATGTCGACCCAAAAGTATGGGGGAGGGAGAGAAATAATAATGATTTAGATGTGTAGTTAGAATTTTCCTTCAGTTCTTCCTCAAATGATGGCAGTGAAGAATCACAGGTCATTGAGATTTAATAGTTTTATAAAAAATATATTTTAGAAAGACGAAGAATGCCCCAAGGAGGCACATGGTCCCAGCACTGAGAGCTGCAGCAGAACACTGCTGCAGCGAGAGGGCAAAAAGAAGGCCCAGAAGTGGAAATGCCTGCCTTATATGTGGGCTGACATGTGTGGTTCCAAAAACATTCCTAGGTGATTGACAAGTGAGGTCATTTTGATTGATATCTGGCTTCTATATATCTTTGCCGAGTGTGCATATGCATACGTAGAATTCTACTACCATTGGGATGTTCATTGGGTGTTCTCCAAGGTTGGGCCCCTAATCTTTTGTCCTCCCTGGCACTCATGTCTGACTAGCCACCTAACACTAATATTTTAGTTGGTAATTTTGCTTTTTGTATAAGAAGATCTGAAGGATTTTCAATATTGATTTGTGATGTCTTTTAGTTACCATTTATGAAAGCTTGTTAAAATGAATTGAGGGTCTTTCTAATTTTCTGTGCTATGCAACAGTTCAAAGAACATAATACCTATTTTGTTTTTGAAGATTTGAAGAAAAGTTGTTGGCAAAAAAAAATACCCAGTAGAACACCGTTTTTTTTTTTTTTATTTTTATCAATCTGTGCTCAGACTATAAACTCATTTATAATCGTTTATGAGTCCATCTATAGGTCAGTCTGTAAGTCAATAAATATTCTAAAAAATATGGATGTTGAGTGGTGTTCTTATTTTCAATTTTGATACAAATGCTTAAATTTTACATTACTTGAACAAATCAATGAAAGGTAAGAACATTTGTTCAGATGAAATTCCCATAGCTTAAAGCTAATAATTTCATATTAGAACCATCAAACATAGATTTTATACATAAAAATGTTCACTGTATAACTTAAGTAGATCATTCTTGATTTTAAGACAAAGAAAAAACTTTTTAGATAACTTTTCAAGGAAACATACTTAGTTGCAAATGTATTTTTGAACATTAAATTCTATTGTCTTTAATTATCAAAGGACAATGTTTACAACATATGGTATGTCACAATAAATTAATATACTCAAAACTCAAGAATCTGTATCTCATTTGCAAGAGACTCTGGAATAACATATCTTCTTGCCCTCTGGAAAACACTTGAAAAATTGCAACATACTTAGCTCCTATGAGTTGGCAAATGTTACTTTATTTGGAGCAAGATTAAATCGGTGATATTTAGGCTGTTTTTTTTTTTATTATTATTCCAAAAAAATAATCAAAGATTATTTTTGTAGATAATTCTAAATATAAATGAATAAATTTAAGTCTAAAACAGGTTAAAGTAATTATTGAGCTCAATAGTTAAAGCAATTCAAGCTTTATTACAAAAAAAGTATAGATACAACAATATGTTCCTTTGCATTTTCTTTTCTTTTTGAAGCGATCTAATAGGAACTTTTAATCCAACTATACTTAAAGAGATTGAGAAAGGTTAAGATAGGGAGAAAATAAGTCTGTAATTAGAATCTCATTGTAACTAGAGACAACAGAATTTTTATCACAAAACAAGTTACAAAATAAATGCACTTTTTACTGATTACTACAGAGTAAGTTTGTTTGCCTAATTTGAGTATGAAAGCTGTTCTAGTTATTAAATATATTTCTCACCCCAAGAGAAACCTATAACTACCTACCTACCATAACCTAGTAAGTCTAGCACACTAGAATGAATGTTGGAATGCAGAATTTCACACTGAGATCTGACATGGCTAGTTTTATATCCTCCATAGGTAAATATATTAAAATGCTAAAAATCACATGTGTATACATGGCTTTAAAATTAACTATAATTTCCAATATGAGTATCTGATGTTATTGTGAGCATGTCTGATTCAGTCATTCTGTTGTTAAGTACTTTTTTTTTTTTTTTGTATCACATTCTGAGAATAATATATTCTGAGAATTGACCCATGAAATAATAATCAGTGAAGACTTATTATGGCTTTAAGGTGTTTACCATCAATTCAAAGCCAACAGGAATATCCAGTTTGGGTGCCTTGAAGAAGGAAACTTCATTCAGTACAAATAGCATAACTGTGATATAGCAGAACTGTGAGAACAGCTCAGTATTGTTACAGCTCAATTAAGAGACAGCATTGCTGTGGAACAACACAGCTGTGAGGTGGGAGACTTGGCTCTTCTCAGGCTAGCCAGCTCTGCCCCACTCTGCCTGTTCTGCTCCATTCCAGTCTGTTATGTTCTGCCCTGCTCTGCTCTGGCTGTTCTCTACTCTCTTCCAGCTAGACAGCTTCAGTGTTTTGTCTTCCATGTTTCAGTTCCAGCCAAGGAATCACACACTGCAGTCTTTAGTCTTTGTTTGAAAGGGAAAGTGCAGTCTCGGAGCCAAAGGGGAGCTGAACTATATAGACAGCCATCCAAGTCCCTGATCACTGATTGATCCACCCTCTTGCAAATGAAGACTCCAAATTTTCGCAGTTTGGTTGTTCTAAAGGCACTATCTTGATTTGACAGAATGGAGCTGCTCTGATTGGTCAGTGAAGATGCTAATGGAGATATAGCTTCACAGTTCCAGTTGGATGGGGGGAGCCTCAGTCTATTGGTTGAAATACAGTTTCTGGAACTCTTTTATAAGGGCTGGCTAGGATGTCAGGAACACAGTTCAGTTCAGGCTTCTCCCCGAAGTGCAGTTTGTCTGAGAGTCCCCTGTTTAGAAATGCCTACTTTTAAAATTTGAGCCCAGTTAGCTACAGGAGCTATTCTGGGTGGCGTAGGATAAGGCAAATTCCCTCGAGTCAGGTGGAGACCAATTGCAGCACTGAGAGAAGAGGGTTCTTTGGTAGAGAGTGTAGAAAATATTCAGCACACATGCCAAAGTTAGAGTCAAAGGAAAGTTTATTGGAGAAGGGGTAACACTCCATAGATAGTGCTAATCCTAGATGCTGTTTCTTTGTATTTTTGTTGTTGTTATTGTTGCTGGGGATCTTTTTGTTTTTGTTGGTTGTTTTGTTTTCTCTTTGTTTTTATAGCTTTTTTTAAGGAATTTTTTTCTTAAAAGTGTGATGTGTTATGTGGACAAATATCTGCCAATATAAACACACACAAATAATTTAAAGAAATAATTAATTATAATCCAATGGAATTGCACATTTGTCCGAAAATAGCATATTTACATGACCCAAGAGTCACCTGCCTACATCACTGATCAGAACTGTTTTCCTCCATCCTTGATGCAACCATTATTCAACGTTTTGTTGTTATTATTATTTTCTTTTTTAGTAGTTCTGTCCCCTATATAAGCATCTCTAAAAAGCAAAGCATTTTTTTTTTGTTTTAAAAATTTATATAAATAGACTCATGATGTCAGTGTTTCTGTATGTCTTGTGCTCTTTACTTATATCTATAGGGTTTTTTTTTATTTTCATTATTGTATAATTTATATGACAATATACCACAATTATTTGCTCATCAATGTTTTTGCTGGTAGATAGATGGATTCCATGTAGTTTATAAATACAATAAAGATGCTACTATGAATATTTTTATACATGTCTGTTGTAAACAGGTGCAGGTGTTTTTCTAGGGCGTATAATGGAGAGTAAAGTTGCTGGGTCAGTATATGTACCTTTCCAAACTTCCTAAATAATTTATATGTTTTCAAATTTATTTTACACTCCAAATATCAATATATGACCTTTGTTTTTCTCAGGATACTCTATACTTGGTAATTTCAAATTTAAGTTGTAAATGGCATCGTGTGATTTACTTTGTGTTTCCTTGATATATATTTTAGAGTTTTAAGTAGCTAGTTAGACATGAGCGACAGGAAGAACAAAGGAATAAGAGCCCAGCCCAGAGACTGCCCAAAGAACACCCCATTAGTAGTAGAATTCCAGGTAGGCACATGCACACTAGGCAAAGTTATATATCAGCCAGGTGCCAATCAAAATGAACTCACTAGCCAATCACCTAGTAATGCCTTTGGAACCACTCATCATACCCCAAATATAAGCAGACATTTCCACATTGGGGTCTTTTTTTTGCTTTTTCAGGATCCCCTTTTTTTGCTCCCTACTTTTGTCCTTCTGAGCCTTCTTTTTTGTGGTCTTTTTGTGTTAGCTACAGCGCTGAGACCATGTGCCTTCTTGGGGTATACTTTGTCTTTTTCCATGTGCCTCTTTGGTGCATTTTTTATCTTTCTAAATGTACCTTTCATAAAACTATAAATCTTAATGATCCGTGATTTTTCACTGCCATCATTTGAGGAAGATCTGAGGGAAAATGCTAACTACACGATTGTGCCTTCGTTATCCCTCTCTCTTTTCGCTGTTGTTGTGGCAACTCTGAACTCTGATTCACCTCAACGGTGACAAAGGATGATAAACTAAATTCTTTTAAAAATTAATATTTTAAAATACAATATGATTGAGTCATTTAATCAGTGAGGACATGGTCAGAAAGCAGAAGATGCCCTAGGTATAACCTAAAGAGCGTTTAGCATAAGAAATTAAAAGGTAACAAAACTGTTAGTAAGTCAAGTGGAGCTTAAATCACAAAAATATGTCAGAAATAGGTAACTCACAGGAGATCACCTAGAAGCCACAGTGAATCTCAGCAAGATTATTACAAGCTGCTGCCCTAGAGATTTTTCAGCAACATTCTTGAAAGCTTCAGTAAATCTCAGCAATTGAATTGTGAATTGTTGCCAATTTTATCTGTCTGCTGTACCAGTACTGCTGATATAAAAAATTTTACCTTTGCTTAAGTTTTGCCTGCAACATCCTCCATCAAAAAAGATTTCTCCTTCTTGTTTTTCTTCCAGTTTATTGAGAACTTTTTGTAGTAGATTCCAGTGCAAGCCACACAGAGAAATGGATCTTGAGCAAATTTCCATCTTCTAGTCTGTGATGCATTTATACTATTCTTAAATATTATTATAATTTTTAAATGCATTCTATTCAAGAGAATTCTAATATTTTATTCATGTCTAGAGTTCAGAGCAACTGATTTCCAGGATCTAGATGCTTACAATATAAGAGTTATAGATTATATATAGTTTAACCCAGTGCTCTTATAGGAGATTTAAATACAAAAATAGAGTCTTTTAAAAAATAAAATATGAACACAAGAGCACTGAAATATTACAGTATAGTATAATATAATATAGGCAAATAAAAGTACATGCTTGATCAATTAAAATAAAAATATTCCTTTATGACTGTTACTAGTGCTGTTTCTTCATATTCTTATGGCATGAATCCTTGTATTAATAATAAGAGATTGTATATTAACCAGACACACTCTGCTTTGTGATATTCCTAATTATTAAATGGTGTAATTCTCATAGACATGTAAATAGAGGTTTGGTATGAAAAATAAACAGCACTGAATTATTTAAACAAGAAATAGTCCCAAGTAGAGCAATTATATTAGAATAAAAATTTACAAATATTTTGTCCTTTTCTTTGTCTTTTTTTCCTTTTTTGCTTCTTTTATTTCCTACCTTTTTAAAATGTGACCATTCTATTACTGTATGTATGTATATCTGCTATTCCTTCTTTGTTTCTGGCCAAACTAATGACTGTTGTAACAGGGTCATCTTAAGAGGATATATCAACAACAATTTGGTGACAAGGTGATAAGGTTTTAGCCAAATTTATGGAATGTAAAATATTTTCTGAGTTAACTATCATACTAGCTATGTTTCTAAGTAAGTGCCTAGGAGTTTATTATTCCCTTATGATTATTGTGTTATTAAAATTAAAAATCATGTTTCATTTAATGATCTTTACCTGAAATGTTTTCTAACCAGTATCAATATGACACGACTTCCTTTCTGTTTTACATTTGTCATATATTCTTACATATATTATTACTTTTGACCTCTCATAGACATTGTATTATAGAGTAAATTGTTTTTACAGTATGCAATTGGATTTTCTTTCACTTTTCTTAGAAAAATTTAATCAATCTTTTTCAATTTTGAATGTATATGTTTTGCCTTATTACAATTATCTTAATTTGTATTAATTATACTTGTATAATTGTATTCATTATATTTCTTATCTCCAACCAAAGTAATTGGTTGTTTTGTATTTGTGTTTTTAATGTATTTTTTTCTCCTTGTTGTTTAGAAAACCTAATACTACTTTACTGATGTGTAACATTTTGAGTGTAAAAATCATATTTAAACTTTTTAAAGTTAATATATTGTTTTCCAGTTAATAACTATTGCTCCTTTCTCCCTAACACCTCACAGATGAGACATGTAAAACTGATCACTTTCCTGGTTGGTATCCCTATCTATGTCCCAGTTCTGGCTACAACAACTCAGACTTTGAATTCCAAGATATTATTAATTTTTCTTCATTCTACTTTATCTTTCTCTTCTGGGGTAAAAGAAGGGGTATGTGACATCACCCTTCCTGTCTGTGCTTTAAATACAACATCTATGTTCATTTAGAACTTTTCTGTTCCAATTATTATTCAGCACTTGCTCCTTGTTGTACGACTTTATTGCTTCTTTCTGCAACCACGCAACAGGGATTGAGTAGTAAGTTTGTTTTTCTTCACGTGTGAATTGTGATGGAGGTTGTCCTCAGATCGAGATTTATTGATTATCATTTAATTATAAAAGAGTAACCCTCGTGCATCTCAGATTAAATTTTTAGTAATTAATGTATTTTAATAATAAAATTTCAGATTAATTAATATATTTTCTATCTTTTTACTAATTATAAAAAGTGTTAAATTTCTGGAATGGTCCCTAGTTTTCATTAAAATTAGTCATTAGTTATATTATTTTCTGTAGATGATAAAATTGTTATAGGAATTTGACAGAGGTGGTTAAGCAGATTCTGTAAGGATGTTGTCTTCACGTCTGATGCTAAAACTGAATGTCCATGGAGCGGGTAGGCAGCAAGGTGAGGGAGAGTAAGAACAGCTGAAACCCAGAAATACAAACTCAAGCCATGCAATAGAGCAAAATTCATGTAAGTGTTGGTTGCTTCCAGCCTTGAAGGTGTGGATATTCTTGAGAAGCTAGGATCATTGGTCCCGGATCTAAACACACACAAATCTAGTCCAGGAGTCAGAGACATTGAAGAAGGTCCAGTGGAAAGCAGAGCAGTAGAGGCACAGCTAGCTTCATACCCACCAGATTAGTCCCTAGATCAGTGGCAATGGCTTTAAGCTACTAAATGGCTGCAACTTCACTTCTACACTTCAAATCTCTTACAGGAAATGTTCTTATGACCTTCCTAAACTGGAGACATACGAGAATGGAAAATGTAGTTTAATTTGGCCAAGGTAACTTATCACAAGTCTACTAAAATGAACCAAAGCAAATACCTTAGCCTTGGGGATTTTCACTCTTCATTACCATTAAGATTAATTAATTTTAGGTGACTTTCAAAGGTTTTAATAATAGTTGATGGTATGAGGGTGTCTTGCATTTATTTAGTTTAATATCTTGAAATGATTTGTAGAAGCTATGTAATAATATATCCAATTTTAATGTCTTAAAAATTTCATATTTGAGCAGATGATATTGTTCTACACTGGAATGGAGGAGTAAAGAGGTTTAATTACTTGATTAAATAAAGTGCCAAATATTCAGCAAAACTTGAATATAATGAATCAGATATTATGACTCCAGGACCACTGATTTATATTCTAAATAATATATGATCCAACTTTTAAAGGATAGCTAAATTTAATTTAACTCAGAAAACTTTTAAATTATAGTTTATAATTATTGTGATGAAAGGGGAATTTTAAGAAGAATTGATAAAAGGAGGATGACTATAGTTCAGATTTTTTAATAAAGTGTAAAGATTTTTCAATAATTACAAATATTCATCCACAACATATCATCCACTGTAATATATAACTTAGAAAATTTTGCAGATATTGTTGATTCCTCCATGAGTGTTGGCACAAAATATAATTGTCATTTGTATTCAATGTAGATTCTCAAGACACTGTAGTTAGTGTGTGTGTTTTCTATGACAGAAATGTAATCATAGAAAGTGTATAACTATTCAGTTACTTCCATTATATCCCCATAGTATATGTGACAAACAAAAGGGTATCTAAAATGAGAATAATGTACTATTGTCATCATTGTGCTCTACACCGCTTGACAAGAAGAAGTTATTGAGACAAATTCTAAATATTATCATTAAAAATTGAAAGCAAATACTGGTTCTGCACAAATTTTTGTAGAAAGGGATAGTGAGGATACTGGGTAATTTTAAATAAGTTATGGTATTATATCTCCAGCCCTGGTATTTTTGCAAAGCTTTTGCTTTTACACATAAGTGCTTACTAAAATTCTTCCAAGCATCTGTATATTAAAATTACTAAACAAATTTAGTTTTAATTCAAGTATCACTAACACTACCAATTGTGATCTTCCTCCAGGGTGCCTCATCTATCTAAATGGCATGACACTTTACTGTTGTTTATTGTCCTTGAATCTTCCTGCTCAATGACTCTCAACTCTAATTAACCTACCAGCAATGATGATTGTACTTCCTATTATATCTGTGTTTGGTCTATTGTTTATTCTATGTTCATCTTATATGCCATAGAATTAAAGCAACAGGTACAGGGAGAAATCTTACAGAAGTGTGTTGTATAGTTAATTAATTTTTTTTAAAAAATAATATTTGTAATTGTTGGCTTTTCAAAATTGAAAACATGATTTCCTCTTTCTAAATATGTATGTTCACTTTTAAAGAACTTATTTGTATATTCTTTTTCTAAAGAGAGACCCTTTGAATTGTATGTGCTTTAAATACAAGCTCAGAGTTAATGAGAAGTCATTTTGCTTTTGACTCCTCAATAGTTTCTTGAATGACAGAGGTATTAGCAGGTGTTTTGTGGAGCACCCATGGTGGGCTGCACCCTCTCACACTTAGTGTAGAATAGAATAATGCCAGCACAGCAAAGAAATAGTTCAATGTGGCAGTGTTCCATAAACTATGAGAGAGAAACAAATAACTATCCACAAAATGTGGGTCTTCTTCCTTAAAATATAGTTGTCACTAAAAAAATTCCCAAATACTGTATTTCTCAGTTGCCCTTCCTTTTAGGTGTTGTCATGTGACTAGGAGTTGTCAGTAAAATATAATCAGCACCACAGGATGTTACTTTCTGGTGAAGGCATTTAAACAACAATTAAGCCTTTTTCATGTCTTATGTTTTCATAATTATTTAAACCTAAGTATGCCTGTGTTAAAATATAAGAGTGAGAGCTTAAATCACATGTGATGAAAAGCATCTTTGCAATTAAAGATGTTAACTCAACAATCTTTTTAAAGAGTCTTTTGGATCTCTTGACCATTAAGAGAAGAGTAATAAGATAATATAAACAAACAAACAAACAAACAAACAAACTTGAAAACAGATCCTGGTATAAAGTAGCCATCTCAAAAATAAAATTAGCTATTTTTACATTTTGTTTGTTATATAATTTTTAGAATATCACTCTTTCCTTGATATTTGTAAAACTATTTTTTTCTAAAAAGAATATTTTTTAAGAGTATTTTTAGGTTAGTTACATCAAAAGTGATAAGAAAATACAGAGTTTCCATATACTTTCTATCCTGACACATTCATGACTTTCCATACCACAGTGGTACATTTGTTACAATTGATGGACCTACATTGACACATCATCTTTACCTAAAGTACGTAATTTAATTAGGGTTTTACTTTTGGTGTTATACATTCCATGAATTTGGACAAATATATGGCATGTGCCACAATTGTAGTATCATACAGAATAGTTTCACTGCCCTAAAAATCTCTGTGTTCCCTCTATTATCTCTCCCTTCTCTTTTTGCAACCATTGATCTTCTTCACTGTCTCCAAAGTTTTGTTTTTTCTAGAATGGTATATAATTGCAACTATACATTATGTACTTTTTTCAAATTAGCTTCTCTCAGTCATGTGCATTTAAGTTTTCTTTATGTCTTTTCATGCCTTGATAGCTCATTTATTTTTGACAATGAATAATATTCCATTGTCTGTTTATACTAAAGTTTATTTATCCATTCACCTGCTGAAAGACATCTTGGTTGCTTCAGTTTGGGAATTTAGGGACATATCAAGGAGTATGATTTCTGGATTCTATGGTAAGAGTAAGTTTAGTTTTGTAGGAATTGACAAATTGTCTTCTTAAGTGGCTGTACCATTTTGCATTTATACAGCAATAAAATTTCCTGTTTCTACACATTCTTATCAACAATTGATGTCTGTGTTCCAGATTTTGGCCATTCTAATATGTGTGTACTTGTATCTCACTGTTGTTTTAATCTGTAATTCCTTAATAATATATGGTATGGAGTAACTTTCTTTTTTTTCTTTTTCTTTTTCTTTCTTTCTTTCTTTCTTTCTTTCTTTCTTTCTTTCTTTCTTTCTTCTTCTTTCTTTCTTTTTCTTTCTTTCTTTTTCTTTCTTTTTTTCTGTTTCTTTTTTCTTTTTCTTTTTTTTTTTGCCATCTGCATGTCTTCTTTGGTATAGTATCTGTTGAGGCCATTGGCCCATTTTTTAATTGAGTTGTTCATTTTCTTATTGTTTAGTTTTAAGAGTTCTTTGTATATTTTGAATAACAGTTCTTTATCACATATCTTTGCAAATATTTCCTCACTGTCTATGGCTTACCTTATCATTCTCTTGAAAGAGTCTTGGGAGAGTAGAAGTTTTTAACTTAAATAAAGTACAGTTTATCTGTTATTTCCTTCATGGATCTTGCATTTGGTATTGTATTTAAAAAATCATCAACATACTGAAAGTCACCTATATTTTCTCCTATGTTATTTTCTAGTAGTCTTATAGTTTTTATTTTACATTGAGGTTTATGAGCTAGTTTTTGTGAAGTGCATGAATCAGTGCCTAGATTCATCTTTTTTTACATGTGAATGTTCAGGGGTTTTTTTTTTTTTTTTTTTTTTTTTAGTACCATTTGTTAAAAAGCCTATCTTTGCCTCATAGTATGGTCTTTAGTGTTTGTGAAAAAGAAGTTATATGAAACTATTTTGAACTTTCTATTCTGTTCTATTGATCTATTCATCTGTTCTTTCACCAGTATAACACTTTGATTATTGTAGCTCTCTAGTAAATCTTGTAGTGTCAGTCCTTTGACTTTATTCATCTTCTTCAATCTTGTGTTGGCTATTCTGTGTCCTTTGCTTCTCCAAATAAATTTAGAATCAGTTTGTCAATTTTCACAAATTGTTTACTCAGATTTTGATTGAGATCATGTTGAATCTATAAATTAAGTTGGTGAGACCTGACATTTGACAATATTTAGCTTTCTTTTCTATGGGCATAGAATATTCCACACATTTAGAATAATGACTGGTACTTAGTAGATGCTCAGTAACTATTTGGTGAGTGAATGAATTAAATCAGGACAATTATCTGCTTATTATGTGGGAAAATATAAAGGTATTTAAATATAAAAAGATGTTGCAGGGACTTTGGAGTCAGAAAAACACAGCTTCAATTTCTGGCCCTTCAGCTTATTAGCTATATGGTTTGAACTATCTCTAAAACTGAGCCAGATCTTCATTGTATAAAAATGTAGTAACAACTTTTACCAGAAATAGGTAATGCTAACATGAAAATATGTATACAGAACATAATATCCTGCTTGTACAATAATCAATTGTATCCATAATAATTATTATATTTGCTTTATAGATGATAAAGTATCATACCTTCCGGAAAGATTGAGAAAATAAGTAGAATTGTTCTGTGATTTATATGGATCTTGAGCCTTATGAGAAGTACTCAGTGATTCAATATTTTCAAATTCATGGGAGCACATGTGGCTCATTTTTCATAAGATTATTCACATTTTGTTGAAAATATGTAATTGAGCATGATACTTCAAATTGCTTCATTTTCGCCTATGCCATTAAAAATGGTATTCTAATTTTACTTAGGACTAAATGTTAGATTTTGTTTTACCATAAATGTCATCGAGTACATATTAGCCAAGTTATTTCTGTCATGATGTTCAGGAACATATGTATTCTGCATTATTCGCTTTTTATTTCTTTCAGAAACTGCTCTAGCTGACGTTAAAAACACAAATTCACATCTGAATGCAAACACACATACACACAGATATCTAACAAGAAAAAAAGTGAGATTAAATTTAAAAAATTATTTTCTATATGATACAACATAATGATGTGAGTGTAAAACATGCAAATACAATACATGATATCGTGATTGCTAAGTTAACTATTGAAAGATAATGAAAATAGTTTTAATTGGGTAGCAAGAAGGACAGCAGGAAAACAACTTTTATTCTCTTGAAAGAAAGCCTTAAACAGCATAGCTGTTTAAGATAGAGGAGATAAAACCGATTCCAAAATACATGGAAGCGAATGCTATTACAAAGACTAGAGCTCCTCTTTGACCAAAGACATGGTACTAATCATAAATGAAATATATTTTTAAAGTTCTATAGAGGGATGTTATAGGCTCATTTAAGGTACAATTTCAGTTGCTCATAAAGTTAGAAGGATAATTTCTCAAATTTAATTTAAAAATAAAAAGGAATTCAAAGGAATTCAAAGGAATTCAAAGGAATTCAAAAAGGAATTCAAAGGAATTGCAAAGGAATTCAAAATGTAACAAATGACACACTGTTATTTATTAGATTCAATACTTTTTAGTATTTTGTCATATTTTCATATCTGTCTCTCTCTGTCTTTGTCTCTTCTCTCAATTTTTCTGTTTCATATATAAATATATATATGAAAAAATATATATATATAATGAATCTGAGAAGCATGAAAAATATTTGCAGTCATGAATGGCACTTATACTTAAATAATTTATTATGAAATTTGTAATGACAATGTCCTTGTCTTACATAAGCATGATATCATATCTAAGGAAATTAATAATTATCTTATCTACTCTCCTTTCTAATTAAAATTTATCCACCTTTGCCAGAAATGTTTTTGAAAGATATAATCAAGATTTATGAATTGTATTTATTTGTAAGATTTTTTGGTAATTTTAAATCAGTGACAACCCTGTATATTTTGTTTTTCTTGACATCAACTTTCATAACATTCACCTACAGGAAATACTTCACTGTTTCTTCATGTTGACATTTAATTTATTATAATATCACCTATAATCTATATAAAAATGTCAGAAGATGAATAGATTTAGATTAACCTTAGCTGATTATGTATCCTTTGCATTAGGAGGCTCATAATATTGCTATACTGGTATTAAGAAAAATAAGTTTAAACAGTTGATCAAGGTGGAACCTGCCAGATCTTTATCGTATGCGGATATATTTTTCCTTTCCTGATTAGTTAAATAATCTGTGAAGAGATGCTTTTAGATGCCATCAAATCTTAACTTCCAAGCCTGACATTCAGTGGTTTTAGACCACATTTATATTCCTTATAAAAATAATTTGCTGTATTGGAGGGTACGAAATAGCGATTTTTCTTATTTCTTTTTTTTCTCGTTAATTACCTGGTGTTATTCTGTAATGAAGAGTTTTATTACTTCTTCACTTTTCTAATTTTTCTTAAGTATTTTTGAAATTTATTGTTTATAATCAATTATAATTATTATTTTTGTTGCTTACATTTTGAGTTCGGCCACCGAAGCCCCGTTATTCTTAGTTCCTCTACATTTTAAAGTGAGGCTATCTCAAAACACTTCTTCAAAGAGTATAGTACATCTGTACTGTCCCTTCACTAGAGGTAGAATAAACAATTTATCTAAAACTTGGATCCTGTTAATGGGCATGGGTAATGGTGATTTAAACTAAGTTCTGACCATTAGGTGAGCAATTTGTAACCAGAATGGCATTGCTATAACCTATTCCACTGAAGTAACATAATCACACACGCATATATAATACTTCATCCTACTGTTTCTGTTTCATATTTAATGTTACATAATTTTTTGGCCTCTTTTATTCTATAATTGTATCTTTTATAGTGATAATCACATTTCTTAAACATCAATATGTTCACTCACAAGTTTTTTCCTATAATTTCTATAAAACAGCTTCAAATTGTGTTATTAATATTATTACTAATGTTAAAAACTACTAAGTAACATTTAATTTTTTCATCATTTTAATGTGCTGTGCAGTTGGACTTTTTGCTTTTGTTTTTGTTTAATTTTATGGCTTGTTTTCTCTTGTGATTTGCTTTAATTATATTGTTTTATATTTAAAACATTTACTTATTTAAAATATACAACACTGAAAAACATGCTTAGATGATTTCACTCTTATTTTAACTTCTCCAACCTACTTTCTTTAGGAAACCATTTTCATTAGTGTCTGGACTGTTCTTTCAATTGACTTTTGCAAATTTAAATGTATGTATGTATATATTGTGTTTTTATACAGAGACACATATATTAAAATAAATTTCTTTGATTTATTTCTTTCCTTATTAAGATAGTAAAAATGTTTAATTATTAAATAACACAACATGAGTTATATAGATTATAGTTTCAATTTACATGTGGTTCAAATAACATAGGCAAAAACAAGATACTGGGCAAGCATTCTTCCTTTTAAAAGGTGCAAGAGCATCTACAGCTCTCTCCATGTCTTTTCTTTTCTGTAGTAGAATGTACTGGGCTTCATGTTTAACATATAAGGATTAAATAATGAATATGTAATGTTGCTTGAAAAGAAGTCATTTCAGTTATAAAACATTTCTTTTTGTACCCTAACATTTCATAGTCGGTCAGCCAGGCTTCATTAATTCATATATTCCAGGTTTATTTACAATAAACAAAATAAACAGAGCACTTACAGTCTACTAAAATTTTTTCACAGAGAAAGATTCTTCATAGATTTTCTGCTATTAAATACTGGTAGTATGTTTACCAGGGTTCTGGTTATTAAAATATTTGCAAGGGAAGATAAGCATGCCATCTCATTCTTTACTGGGCCACCCTGTGAAGGGACATAAGTTATAGGTTTGTGATTACATATTAGATATCAAGCATACCATATGCACTCTTATAATTTGCTTTTGCTCTTAACAATGTTATCTAGAAATCATTCCATGTCAATTTATAAAATTAACATTTCTTTTTCAGTTGTATATTTCTTCATTCTATAGTTTGCTAAACCAGTTTCATATTAGTAGTAATTTCAGTTGTTTCCAATCTTTGCAAATATAAATAATATTTTATATTTAAATTATATGAATATAGACATATATATCATATAACACCAAATTCTTCATCCATAGGTGTTTTATCATTTCATTCTCCTATATGCAAAAGAGGGCCTGTAAATGCAAGAGAGGGCCTGTTTTTCCAAGAACTGTCAACAAAGTATAGTCTATTTTGTGTATTTTTAAATTTTAGACTTAAATAATCAACATGAATCTTTTGAATAACATACCTGTATTTATTTATACACAATAGTTCACTAAATGATGGGGACGCATTTTAGGGATGTTTTAGATGAAATCTACACATTAGAAAGCATCTGACCTTTGAGAATCTACAAACTGTGATCATCAAAGTAAATGAGATTGATAATTTAAAAGTCTGTCCAACTCCATTCAGGGCCCAAAGCTTTTAAACACTTTTTAAATGAAAGAACCACATTTATTTTATTAGAAATTCCTAGAGATTTAGAAGATTAAATTTCTTCCATACACGAGTGGTTTTAACCAGTTCTAGGTGATCCTTCTAATATTACTTCCAAGTATGTATTCTACTGCATTAAGATTCGTGACGCCTTACAAAGAGAATCACTTCCACTGAATTAAACTTATGTATATAGTAAAGCAGGCAGGTTAAGATGTAAAATGTTGTGTCAATGTATTATCTATGATTTAATATTTTGTACAAAAGAAAATGCCACTGAGTTTCCACCTAACATTTATTTGTGGAAGAAATTTATTTGGTACATTTAGAGTATTGATCCATTTCATATATTTCAAATGTTTTTGCATAAATTCTTTATCACTAAAAAGTGCCTATTAAACATTTTTTTTTAATTTAGGAAAATGATATAGTACTAAAAAGCATTTACTTAAAATTTAGATTAACCCCATACACCCTAAATTTGTTATAGGTATATATATCTTGAAAAGTTCCCAGATGCAGAGGCCTTTCTTACATCATCAATGACTTTACAACTTCGACGGAAGTTTAATGTTAAATTCAGGATGGAAGATGCCTATGCAGAACTTGAAACCTTTTAAAAAAATAATCAAAATTTATATACTCCTTTCTGCTGTATTTGGTTCTGCCTCTAGCTACAACTTTAGAATACCATAGCAAGTATTACCTGCTCGTTTTGGTTATAAAATTAAATGATTAGCTTGCCATTAAACTTTTTTTCAGCGAAAATTGAACTAAATGTTTCTAAAATAATTAAAATAAAATGTATATAATTGCTCAGTTAAAAATTTAGGAAACTATTATTTCAAGTTACAATAAGAAATGTTTTCTAATACTATTAAAAGGCAAATATGGTTTCTCAATTGGGTAAATACAATTTATTGTTCTTTGTTTTTTAGGTGATGTACAGAACAGATGGTATGAACCTTATTTTTCTTTTTGGGCCTCAATATAGTCATCTTAATTTAGTTGGAACTTATAGCTAGATTTTTGAAAGTCTAGCATTCATACCCAATAACATATCCTATAAAGTTCACATGCAAAAAACCCCAGAAAATCTATAGTGAAGAAGCTTAAAAATCTATTTCAAAATACCAAAGCCTGTGACACAAAACTTAGACTGTGAAATCAGAATCAAGTTGAGTGGGGGAGGGAAGGCAGAGAAAATCTCTTTTGAATCAAAGAATAATGCTCTAGTAAGTTTTTCTTCAGAATGTGAATTACTCTTATACGCACTCACGCACTCTGCCTCCCCACCTCATCCCATTCATATATATATATATATATATATGTATATATAATATTATATATATATTTATATATATAAATTATATATATAATATTATATATATAATATTATAATTAAATATATATTTATAATAAATAGTAATTATATATATACACACACACACATATAGAGAGAGAGACAGAGACCCTATGGTCCACTGGTGTAAGAGAGATAGCAGAGTAAATCAAGTCTAACAAAGCACTAATTTAAGTAACTGTCTTTACACTCCATCCACTCTTGTCATTCTAAAATAAGCCAATCACTTATTGGTTTCCTGTAGTGTTAAGGTGCTAAAAATTCACTGTGTCAACAAAGATTTAATTTGGAAATGTATTACTAAAATAAAAGCTACAGCTTCTTCTTGTTGCCTTTTAACTGTTGGTCAAGTCAGCCTTATCAAATGTGGGTTAAATTATGACTAGAAAGAGTCAATAAAAGGAAGAGGACTCAGTATGGTGGCTGTTTGTACTACCAAATGGAGTGAGAACCATAGGTGATATACTCACCAAACCTGAGGAAAATTACTATACTTATTTCCACAAAAAATTGTTTTATTTATCATTAAATAATTTAAACAGTTGTTTTTTAAAATATTTTATTTCCCTATGTTAAATAATATAAAAACATACCTACATGCATATTTCTTCTGCATAATACAGAAAAAGACAGAGACACAGATACACACTTTTGTATAACCACTGCTGCCTCTACAACCACATGACCTTTTTTGTCTCTCAGATCTACCTTGCTGTAATTGTGTAAATTGTTTAATAGAAATATAATCACTACCTTATAATGCAATTTTCATCGTAGAATTTATCCCAAGAATACACTATAAAAGAGTGAGTGCTTGTGTATATCTTTTTAATATACACAGTACTAATAGAAATGTGGCAATGTGAATGTAGAGAATTAGATTGTTTCCCCCAGACTATTTAAATTATGGGGGAAAATTAATTAATAAGACACTTTTATAGGTTAAGAATAAAGGCTCACATATAACACTTTGTCAATATTACTTAGTAGCATTTAACATCAAAATTCTTAGTGTGTCTTTATTTCAAGGTTTATTCTCCTTCATTCTTATAAATATCTCTCCACTCTTTGTGACACAATCACCATCCTGCCACCTTACATAAATAAGTAGAATATGAAGTATAAACAAAGAAACAAACAATGATTTATGAGAGAGAGAGAGAGAGAGAGAGAGAGAGAGAGAGAGAGAGAGAGAGAGACTGATACCTATTGGCAGACTATTTCATATGTGATATTTTTTAGTTTTCTATGCCCCATGAAAATCAGTGTGACTTAGTGGAGTGATCACTGGATTTAAAGTCAAGAGACCTGAGTTTAATAACTCCTACTCTAACCCATTACATAGTAACAAGCATATATTTACAATTATTGAATTTTGTCTCACCATGAAAGTCATTGGGAATACCACTTAAAACATGCTAATAGCTAGGAGAGTAACTTAACCACTTTAGCTTTACTTTAATCATCTTTTTAAAAATGGAGTCTATGATTTTTTATCCTAAAATACTACGTGTTCTTCAATTTTTTTGTTGTTGTTTTAAAGGAAATATAAAAATATACATATAAGAATAACTAGTAACTCATCTTAAGGTGGTGTTTTGTTTTGTTTTCTGCAAATGGCTTTATTGTTTTAGTTTGGTCCACAGCATGGAAGAGGCTCCAGGGTGGTTAGAAGGCTACCTAGTGGTTGCAGGGAGAGGCTCAGGCACAAGGCCTGAGGGGGGTGCAGAGGAGCCCCTCAAAAGCCTCTGGGCTCCTAGTCGTACCTGAAGGTGAGCCTTTTTAGAAGATACTTGCCCAGTCCAGCCTGGGGGCCAGCCAGCCTGAGAAGATTAGTCAGATTGTCGCCTAACTTCTCGATGAGTTTCACCACATCATCTAGGAAGTGGCTCTCCAGGAAGTCACAGATATGGGAGTCCGTGAAGGCAGAACCCAGAGCATGCAGGCCCAAAGGACCTGGTGGAGGTTCTTTTCCATAACCATGGCATCTTGAGTTTTACCCGACTCATCTTGGGAAGGCTTCTGCAGGTCCTGGAAGAGGGCATGGCGACCACTCTGATTTTGCATCTTCAAGAGATCCTGGTGCCCTTGCACTTCTCCTCAGCTAGCTCACTGAGGAAATGGCCCACACCATCCATAGCCACATTATTTCCATGGAAATAGAAGCCCACAGAGGTACGTTTAGCAGGCCTGCAGATGCAGACTGAGCAAGCAGTTATAAGCAGCCTCCACTCGGTGGAATAATTCTGACAAACTAAAGAACTCATGGTTTCTCGGCAATAAGGAAGTAAGCTCAAAAAATGGTGTTGGCTGGTCTCAGAGGCCAAAGATGGCTGAGATGGTTCTGAAGTTTGTGCCTGAGAAAGAGGCTGGAGGGTGGTCGGAGGCTGGAAGTAGGGACGTTGCTGAGTCTGTTCTGTCCAAACACTGTTGAAGCAAGAGACAGATTCTAGGAACTGCCAAGGGCACTACCCGTCCTAAGTTTTAATATAAACAAAAAATAACATATGTTTTAAATACCAAGTGAACTTTTAAAATAGAACTTAACTCATATTTTAGCAATGTGAAAACTCACCCTGCTTTTCCTTTCGAATTGTTTTTAGTGTATCATTGGCTAACATGTACTTAGATTAACATTTATTGACCCATCTGTGGCTGGTAACACTCTGCTCTCTGTTTATGCCTAATTGCCTCATCTACTCTCTTTAAAATGACATAGTGAGTTAGAGTAATGGCCTCAAACACTATTATATCATTTGTTTAAGGGACCCTAGACAGATAATTAATACAGTTCTCCTTAGGTCGAAATCTAGAGCTCATAATAAAGCCTAAAAATCTATAACTTCACCCAAGGGCACCTCTCAGGATCTCAGCTCTGTACACTCAGGCAGTAACGGGGATCTCATAAGCCTTTATTGCACTACTCTTAATATCTGCAATAAAGCAAAAAAACTTCCTGTTTCCATACATTCTTTTCTTGCATTCTCAAATTATACATCACTTCTCTGTAGCTTGACACAAACATCTAAGTCATTTATAGGTCCTAAATGAATATATCAGTGAATAGTATTTTAATGTACTTCTTTATAAACATTTACTTTATAGAATATATTAATATAGTTTATGACTTTAACTTGAGTAATATTGATAAAATATGTTAATGAAAAATAGACAAAATCTTAAATTGAAAGAATTTGATCCATCATACTTAAATTTAAACTTCATACAATTAAAAAAAACACTTTTAGCATAGTATCAATGCTCAGGATAAACAATAAAACATTCTTACTTTGCATCACAATTTCTGATAAAAATGATAAATAAAAGTTTTAAAAGATTAATAAGGTTTTAGAAGAAATAAGATATTTTTTCTATAATATCTATATAATAAAGGAATATATTAACATAATTTCCTATTATGAGTGGACAATTTTCCCCTGCTTCCTTGATGTTGGACTTGTAGAGTAGTCAGTTAATACAGTATAACAAATAACGTCCAGATTTGGATTTGCA
The DNA here is from genome assembly GCA_003508835.1 of Eonycteris spelaea. Classification (NCBI taxonomy): domain Eukaryota; kingdom Metazoa; phylum Chordata; class Mammalia; order Chiroptera; family Pteropodidae; genus Eonycteris; species Eonycteris spelaea. The sequence goes on from PUFA01000095.1 coordinate 7,042,234, forward strand.
TCAGAAAAGATTACTTGCTTCCTGCAGGCAAATGATTTCATGACCATATAGAAGACTCAGAAAAGAAAATGAGAAATGTGTGGTGTATAATATATTGTAACTGAGGTGAAGTGTTGTCAATTTGATACTGCTTCTACCCAGTGTTACAGTAATATATAGAGTAAAAAGATGAGCCCAGAGGAAATGAGCTAGGTAAAGGAATTGTGTGATTCACCCCTTATGCATGGAAATCAGCGTGTAATTTGCACTAAATATAATAATTCACAGCTTCCATGATGCCTTTTGTAGGAAAAACTCAACAAAGGTTGAATTTTTCAGCTACATTTCACAATGCAGCAATTGGTCCCAAGCTGTAACTGATCATTTATCTTCTCCATTCTTTATCTTTTCCATTTCTTCCTATCCATTTTAGATTCCTTTTCCTCTTGGTCAGGTGACTATTTATTTGTTCATTTGTTTCTTTGTTTTTATCTCAAGACATTAGAACTCTTACTCATTTTACTCTTTTAAGGCTGGGGTTACTGAAGTTGCTAGTCGTGATAATTCTTGACTATGGAAACACCAAGAGACATCTCATGCATTAATTCCCTTGCTTTCCACTTAGAGTTTCTCTTCCCATGTGTAACAGTAAACCACTCTTTTTATTATGAAGGTTAATGCCCCCTACCAATGTAGTGAATTATTTTTTTTTTTTTAAGTCTTTGGTCCACTAGTATGAGAAGATCCAAAATATCAGCTGTAGTCATAGCCTCAGAACGGGTAGAATATTTAGTACATTCCTTGATAGAAGCACCACTGTCTCCTCCTGCCTTTAGATTCAAGGCTTCCTGTCTTGACTGTGGGGATGGGAAACACAGCTATCACAAATTAGTTACTGGGAGTGACGGTAAAAAAATAGCATAGTTATATTTTACGTCCTTGGGTTCCAGACTCACCTATTCTAGTTATTCCTCACCACAAATCAGCAATTGTTTCATTACATTTGCTACATCTGACAGTCTCAATTCATATCATCTCACCCCTCAGCTAGCATTTTATTGGAGAATCTATTAAGCAGCTCTCTTATTCTATTTGGCTGACTATTTCTGGTGTGTCCCCAGGTCATATACCATTTTTATCTATATTTTTGCTGTAAAATAGATTCCTTGTTTTGTGTTAATGATGGATACTTTGTCAATAAATCAAAATCATTATTTGTGGTCCTCCCATCTACCTTATGCCAATCTTATCCATCATGGTACCTCTAAATTGTTAATAATCACTAAAAATGTACCCAAGATCAATTGCAGATCCCAGCTTTGCTCTGAGCTCTACTCAAAACTAGCCACCTTCTCAGTCACTTAATAAATTTAAAAAGTGCTGAGTTTTCAAGTGTGGTATACACTATCTTCAGAATACAAAAAGTCCATCGAGTGCATGTGTTTCTTTAATTTGGAGAATTGCAAACTGCAACAATCTGTTCTTAATCCTAGAGAATATTTTCAACATGCTCAAAGTCAAAAGATTCCTAAATAGTTCATTGATAGGGCATAACCATAATTTCTGTGTGTGTGTGTGTGTGTGTGCACGCGTGGGTGTGTGTTTCCCACACCTCTACCATGCACCTGTTTTACTAGGCCATCCAGGGCTCCTGCCACTTCCTTCTTACTCAGCCATTTAGCATAATGTAATCAGTATGGTGAACTAGGATGAAGTTTGTGAGACATCAAGAATATCAAAGTCTTAGGACTATAATACAACAGAAAGCAGTACAACTGAAAGCTCTGAGAAAAGACTGACCAAGCACTACTATCTTCCACACATAAAATGCTGTTGATTCTCTTTACTGACATATATTAAGAAAATGCATTTTGAATACCTATCAAATTTCAGAAACAATTTCAATATGTTCCATGAAGATACCATATCTTCGTAGAATGACTACCATTAGAACTGTATGAACAAGCTTATATTAGTTCTTCATCATCCCCCAAAAACCTATCAGCTAATTTCAGGAGCTGTGAGATCAAATATCCTAGGGACCACTATCCTATAATGCTTAAGTATTCGAATTCTATCACTAATCTCTGTAGGTATTTCTGGGTGCACTATTGATAGTTTTCTATCTTAGATTGTGTATTGGTGGTTATGCTTGGTTCCTTCTATCATATGCTTCTTAGTGTCAGCAGCTAACTATATTTATTCTAATTATGCATTATGGGGTGAGGAAATTAACGGAGGGGAACAGACCTAACAAAACCACTTGAGAACATATATCATGATTTTATTTATGACTTAAATTCCATAAATATCTTCTCCACATAGAAGACTGTTATGGTGTATAGGATCCCAGTACTATTTTGAGCTCAGAACCTACCTAATCTTAATATCTCTAAATGGTCAAGGTATTCATCTTTTCCTAGTACTTTGGTTAATGGCAATAAAAACCTTTAGAAAAGGACTGTACAATTTTTGTCTTACATATTTGTCATATATATTTACTGTAGCATTTGCTCAGAGTAATGTCTTCTGGGCCCTGGGTCTAAGACTCAGCTTAATTTGGAAACTAGTAAGGGAAAGTGATTGTGACAGTTGATGTCTGCATTTTCCTATCAGCTTTTAATTTTTTATTTCTTCACAAAGAAGTCAAGACCAGACTGGGTTGGCTACAGAAGTGTTTTGACCCCAGGAAGACTATGGCCTTTTAGCACTGCTAGTGGCCCCTTCAGGTCAAGGCATTCAAGTTGCCACTCGAGCCCTGTTGTTCATTAAGGTAATTATATCCACCTTTTGTTGTCAGTTAATTGGAATACTTCGGCTTTTGAAAATTCAGAATGCTATTAGTTCTAATGACACTAGGAAACACATTTTCATGGTCACATCTCCTACTGTTAACTTTGGTTTATAAAAGCAACCCCCGCTGGGCTTTTCAAACATGCTAGTCATTCCCTAATGAAGAAAGTACTTTTCCTTATTTGTCCTTTTTACTTTATTGGAGAGTATACTCTAAGTCCTCCTGGGGAGATAATCAAGTGGTAAATTCTGTGGCCTCCCTAAAAAAAATGCATTTTAACATTAGTCCAGAACTATCTGACTCCTTACTCCATACTCTGCTAAGGAAGTCTAGGCATTTCCATCTCATTGACTGTAACTCATCCTTGTTTCCAAGTTTCATGGAGCTATCTCTAGAAGCATTTTAAGAATTTTCCCAGATGTCCTTCTCAAGATATTAAACACCTTTATTTTAATAAATTATCCCCTATTATGGTTTACATTTTACCCTACCTGGACCAACCATTGAAAATACACTCTAACATAATATGAGGCACCTTTTTGCTTTAGTTGAGAAGTTTTCAGGGTTTCAACGTGAAGGAGAGCTGATTTTTTCCATTGAGGGAAAGGGAGATGTTTTACTTGCCCAAAGTGTAAAGGGGATGTGCATGTCCAAGATTCGCAAACTCTTCCACTCAAATATTACTGGAGAGTCTAGGCCCCAAGTGTCCAGCCTTTCCCTATCAGAGAATTCAGCAAAGGGAACTCTTAACACTGTGTATTCTGTCCCTCTGGAATCTTTTTGTTGTCTTTATTACATCCTGGGCCTGGTTTTCAGAAGAGTCTTCCCTATGCTACAGAAGCTCTGGATCTCTTTACATCCTGTCACAAAGGTATTTTTACTTTGAAAATATGCCTTGGCTTTGTTGAGACTGCTACTTTTTTCTGGACTTCTAACAACATTGCCTCAAATTAGTGATATTACAATCTTTAAAATAAATATTGATTTCCATACATGCCTGATATAGGCTAATACTTCACCATATGCCTGAAACTCAATCCATTTCTCCACTTATGAGAATCCTACTAATTATGATTCTACTAAATGCCCAAGGTTTCCACTATATATAGAACTGCAGAATGATTTTGTCCCAGAATTTCATCTCTAGATCCACTTCTCTTATCAACGATGGGAACCTGTGTTACTCTCAAAGCAGAGCCTGGCTCAGATGCTTAAGTGCAGGCATTACTTTTGAGGGGATCTAAAATCCATCATTGCCCTGGTGGCACTAAGCGGTCCTCAGTTCTTTCTGCCGATGCGATGAAGAATTACAGATCAGCGCAATCTAGGAAAAGTAAGATTTATTGAAATATGTTTCAAGAAAGAAATGGGCTATGCCAAAGAAGGTGAAGTCCCATAAAATTCAGGGCATAAACTTTAAATTGTGGGCATATTGGATGGCTACAGGGGTAATGCTAGATGATTGGCATGTGAGATCATTTTGATTGACATTTGGTTGGTATATAACCTTTTGCCTACTGTGCATGTGGTTACTCAAAATCCAGTCTATTATAATTAGATTCCTCAACTTTCAGGCAGGTGCATAATATTATAATGATGGTATAACAAGATTAAGATTATAAGGAGGTTAGGGTAGTACTAATTGAGCAGGCATTTGTGGCCAGACCAACCCAGAAGCTATTTTATGGCTTTTATCTCTTTTGTGCTTCAAGATATAGGGGTAATTTATAACCACAAAATGGGTGTTTACGGAGTTTTTTTTTTTTTTTTTTTTTTTTTTTTTTTTTTTGTAGAGCCTTTACTCCCCAGTCACTCATGTCTACTTAACTACCTAACATGGGCATTTCAATATGGGAAGTGAACCAAAGAAACAGAAGTGAGACTAAGAAGAGTCAAACATGGAAGGTAGGAAGGTTAGTAGAAAGGTGTGTGAATGAATTGTCTATAGCTCTGTGCAACTGGGGTTTAGTTTCTCTGATGCCGCTTCAACAACCTCTGTAGAATAAGTTTTAGAATTTTTGTCTGAGACATGAAACAGAGGTGCACTAATTCATGAGTTTCCATTTCCCCTTCGAGTGTACCATGTATGTTTATTTTTCTATACCACCATTCTTCAATTATCAGTCGATATTGACCAGGTGCCTACTAACTCAATTCTGACACCATCTTATCTGGAGATAGCATAAAATCCTACAGATTAAGGGATGAGCCCTAAAAACTAACCCATCCCTCTCCACTTCAGATGCTAATTGCAAGTCCAGTTTGTTTGTTACCTTTGCCTCTGATCAAATGGCTATAAATCAGAAATCCCAGGACCTCCTCATCCAGTTTGATTAATCTGCTAAAGTAGATCACAGAACTCAGAGAAACATTTACTTAAATTTACTACTTCATTACAAAAGTATATAATTCAGAAACAACCAGGGGGAAGAGGTGCATAAGACAAGATATGGGGGAAGAAAGAGAAGTTTCCTTTCTTTCTCTTGGTGGGCCACTCTTCCCAGTGAATCTCTCTAAGTGTTCACCAAACTGGAAGCACTTTGAATTCTCTCCTTTTGTGGAATTTTATAGAGGCCCATTACATAGACATGGTTGATTAAATCATTAGCCATTAGTGATTGATTCAGCTTCCAGCCCCTTTCCTCCCTCCTGGAAAATGTGTTGGGGAGACTGAAAGTTTCAAGGCTCTAATCCGGGGTTGGTTTCCAGGCTACCAGCCTCCATCCTTAGGTTACCTAGGAGCTTTTTCAAAATTACTTCATTAACTTAACAAAAGACACCTTTATGGCTGTCATCACTTAGGAAATGCCAAAGGTTTTTGGAGCTTTATGCCAGGATTTTTTTTATTATTATTATAAATCACTTCATCACAGAGTGCCAATTCCTTACACTACCTGATTAATTAATTAGTCATCTGGTTGACCCAGAAACATCTACACTAAAATGATGGACTCAAAGTATAAGAAATAAAGTAATGCATATATTCTCCACGTATTTTACCCATAGGAAGCAATAAGTCTTAGCTATTATAAAGAAATTATTGATAGTATTATAATAATGGTTCTTAAATGCAAAATAGCAAATTAGCAATTTGATCATTTTTAGCTGCAGTAGAAGGCACAGAAGAAAATCAATAAGATGGAGATTGGAGTTACTCTTTCTATCTCAAATTAATGTACTTTTAAATTTGGCATCACTTATTTTAAAGCAGTATGAAAAAACTCACATTGAACTAATTTTTTTTTCTTTATAATTTTTTCATAAATACCTTCTTTAACTAGTGGAAAACCCTAAAACATAATTTATATTATGCAATACCCTTATTAAACTTATGTGATAATTTCTATTTGCTAATCACCCACTCCTAATTTTCTTCTGTAATAGTACTGAGATAGTTCTGTGTCCTTCACATTTTGTTTCCTTTCTCAGTGCTTTTGAATGTAATGATTCTCTTGTAAGGCCTAAACACCATGCATTATCTTGATGAGTCTTTTTTTAATTAGAGAACATATTAGCCCTTTTCATAAATCAGAGCCAGTTATAATCTTTTTGCTTTCTATGACATATATATAATTTAGATAAATTATTATAGCCTTCATATTTTATTAAATCATTATGTAAATATTTGTATTTCTTGTTATGCATTTTAATGAAATTGTTATGCTATATTTATCTTATTTCTGTTATAATGACAAGTTCTAAGTAAATCTTATCATGCCAGACTCTACCAAATACCACATATTTTATTTTCCTTCACAGAAATGTGCTGGCTATCCACAACCTATTTCAGAAAACTAAACATCTAGTCTCGTATTAAATGCCTGAATTTTCTTTAACTTATTAACTTTTCAAACAATTAGCCCATAAATTATAAAATTCATATAATTATCAAATTATTGTTGTGACCAGAATAACCAGACTCAACCTGAGTGCTTTGATATTAGAGGCAGTTTAATAGCCAGCGGCTGTCCTTCCAAAGGAGCAGCCTCGACCCATTTCAGGTCCACAGTTTTATACCAAAAATCCATTAATTACTATATCCCAATCACAATGGATCTATACATTATCTACTCATTATCCGTCACCAAATGGTGGTCTGATATGATGCGTAAGCGGGGGCACAGAAGCAGAAAGCGGAACGTTAAAAGGTCAGATTCCCATACCATGTTTCCCATAAATTCCTCCTACTCTTTCTTGTGGGAACAGAGTTAAACAATAGCCTACCGATGTAATCGCCAGGTATTCAATCAGGAAATGTGGCTGCTGTGGCGGTTGGCATAGAGGCTTCTAGTCTTAACCCTTTCTTTCATCTTTCTAGGGGCACATCATCACATTCCCCACTGGTTTTCTTTACAGTGACTCAATCTTCGAGTCAGATGTTGGCACACGTGGCCAGTGGTTAGGGGCTGATGCTCCTAAAATTAGAATCTTCGCCCCAGTCATGTGTGACTGCATAACACCTCTAAGCCATTTTACTAAGCATGGTCCGATCGTTAACAGTAGGACTATTATGATGATCGGTCCTGCTATGGCTGACAATAACGTGGTCAGCCAGGAGTTGTATTGAACCAGGATTCATACAATTACGCCTTGTCTTAGTTTTTATTCCTTTCTTTCACCCTTTGTCTAATAAGTGCTAAACTTTCCTAATAACACCAGAGTGGTTAGCATAGAAACAACAATTCTCACCTAAGGCTACACATAGACCTCCTTGCTTCAAAAATAGATCTAATCCCCGTCTATTCTGCAGAACTACTTCAGCTAGGGAATTCAGAGAGGTTTCAAGGTGATTAATCGACTTCTCCAGTGTACTCAAATCTTCATTAATTTGTTTAGTAAGCCAAGTTATACCCTGATGTCCTGTAACTAAAGTGGCAGTACCGACTGCTGTCGATCCCGCAATTCCTAGGCCTACTAGCAGTGGCACTAGCACTGGAACTGCTCTTTTCTGTCGAGGATATTCATATCCTCCCCACAAATCAATTGCTTGTCTTTTTCTGGACCATTCATTAGATACACTTGTGGGATTACATGCACTAATATACAAAATCCAGCATTTTCTTTCCAATAATTCAGATTAATACAAGGTGTTAAACCAGTATTGCAAGCAAACCAGGTGCCTCTAGGTGCCGCTAGATACGTAGGAGGAGAGCTACTGATTAGGATAGTCTGATTACAATTTTCCTTATACCTAGAATTACTAATATTATAGTTACTGGTATATACACAAGTTCCTTGACCCTGTAAGCTGCCTAGGGATACAGATGGTCCCTTTGTCTCCCACGGACAGATAATCGTTCCGGGAGCTTACGTTTCTGATATCAGCTTCTTTCGTTCCTAGATCAACAGTTATACCGAGCCCGGTATAGTAGGGCGGAGCAGGATTCAGACAGAACTAACAATCCTCTGTTACATTGGAGTTGCTCTCATTAACAAACTTATAAACATTATTTAACATGGTTAAGACAGATTCAGGAGTATCCCTGGGGGGTCTATAAGGCTGTCTAAGTCTATGTCCTTTGTTGGCGTTATTGGTACCCCTAGTAATTGTTGACTGTGTAGGAGTTAAGACGTTTAACCCTCCGTCACCAGGCCTAACAGGACCTATAATTAACGGCGGTATCCTGACAGGCTTCTTCTGTATTGTTATTAACACTCTAGGATCAGTTCTGAAAACATACAGCCTGAGACCCCATGTCTTTCTAGTCAACCAGGATAGATTATCCCACTGTTTGACAGTGAGAATGACAGGATTGCACCTTCCTGGTGTGGTACAGGAAGACTGACTAGGTCGAAAAAGAGTCAGAAAGGGGTCAGTGTTCTTCTATGGGGCTATGGTCTCACAACCCCAATGGCCACAATAATATTGGTTTGGCTTATGACAGGTGCTTTGGTCTTTTCTGGGACACATATATAACTGTACTTGTTGTAAACCCCTTTCATTCACTCTAGTCGCACCCATACCAGGGCCCTTGTGAAAAACTGGCTCCAGGTCCTCGGGGCAGGGATGATGGAACAGTGTTAAAAGTTTTCCCTAGTATATCACATAAATCTATATGAAATGTAGGTTGGTACATAGTCTGGTTCACTGATATGGGAACACCCGTTTCTGATTTAATCAATTCCCATTTGGCCTGCTGGGTTGATGAGGGTTCCCTCTTACATTATTAATAACAATTAACCCAATTATAATTAACCCCGAGAGAGTCTTATCTTGAGAGGGTCTCTTGTGGGTGTTGCCTTCCATTTCTCTGTCTCCGGGGGAGGTCGTGCTGTCTTAATGTGCATGTGATGAATCCAATGTCTCTTTCCCGTGACTTTGACGGCTGTTGGTGTCGTCAGGATGACTGGAAATGGACCGTCCCAGCGGGGCTCTGGTTGAATCTTCTTCACCCACACCCAATCTCCAGGGTTATGTGAGTGAGGCGTTGGTACCTTCGGGTCTGATCTAGTGGCCTTAATCAAGCCCTTCACTTGCTGTTGGACTTGTTGTAAGGCCTGTAGGGACTTAAGGAGACTAGCATTATTACTCATTTCAACCTTATCAAACCAATTTTAGGGAGTAAAGGGGGCGGTCTCCCAAACATAATTTCATAAGGGGTTATTCCAGAAATGTATGGGGTACAACGGGCTCGCAAAAGAGCAAAGGAAGAAGACTCACCCAATTCTCCGTTTCCAATTTAAATTTAGTCAATGTCTCTTTTAGTGTTCTATTCATCCTTTCTACCTGCCCCGAACTCTGGGGCCTATAACTACAATGTAATTTCCAATTGATCCCTAATACTTTAGCCAACATTTGGCTAGTCTGGGCAATAAATGCCGGGCCATTGTCGACCCTAATGATAAGGGCAAGCCAAATCGGGGTACTATTTCTGATACTAGCTTTTGGCTACTACTTGTGCAGTTTCTTCTTAGTAGGGAAGGCTTCAGTCTAACCAGAATAGGTGTCAATAAACACTAACAAATACTTAAAGCCGAAAGTGCCAGGTGCAACTTCTGTGAAGTCTACTTCCCAATGTTCTCCAGGTGCTTGTCCTCTGAGTCGGGTCCCAATGCCCCCTGTTGGTGTTGAGCAGGCATTGACTTGTGCACATATATGACATCGTGCACTCACATCTCGGACCTTAGAGTTCAAGCCGGGGATGTAATAGTCCCTCTTCAGCAGCTCAATTAACTTAGTTCCCCCTAGGTGGGTTGCATTGTGCATCTGACGAACTAGGGAGCTGCCAAGAGCAGCAGGGATGACTGGCCTTCCGTCTGGAATCCAGAGCCATCCGTGCTTGAACTTTCCATGGAGCTGCTTTCCTAACTCCAAGTCCTGGGGACTATATTCTGGAGCCTGGACTAGAGGAGGCACGAGCAAAGGACTGATCACAACGTCCTTCCCCACTGGTTTTCTGGCTACTTCCTTGGCTGTTTTATCTGCCAGGGTTTCCTTTTTCTACCGCACTGTCACCCTTCTGATGGCCAGGGCAGTGGATAATAGCCATTTCTTAGGTAGCCAGATAGCTTCTAAGAGAGCTAAAATTTCCTCTTTGTTCTTAATTTTTTCCCTCCTGATGTCAACAGGCCTCTATAAAGCCCCATGCACATGCGCTGTGGCAAAGCATACCGGCTATCAGTATAGATGTTAACAGTCTTCCCTTGTGCCCACCTCAGAGCCTCAGTCAGGGCAATGAGTTTCAGCCTTCTGGGCTGATGTCCCATGTCCGAGGGCCTGAACCCAAATGACAGCATCATCATTAACTACGGCTGCTCCCGCATACCTGACGCCTTCGGTGACAAAACTACTTCCATCTGTGTATAGGGTGGCATAGGGATTGGGCCAAGGCTCATCCCGTAGGTCAGGTCTTACCCCAGTCAAACTTTCCAGTAGGTCTCTGCAATCGTGTAGTGGCTCCTGAGGGTCGTCATCTGGAAGCAGAGTCGCTGGTTCAGCACTGTTGGCCTGGCAAATTGAACCTGTGGGGGGTTCAACAAGAGTACCTGGTACTGGGTGATTCGAGCATTCGATATCCATCGCTCGGGTGGTCCCTTCAGGAGTCGCTCCACGAAGTGGGTCCAATCACTGTCACAGGTTGTCCAAGCGTCAGCTTTTGGGCTTCTTTCACCAGTATCGCTGTGGCTACGACGTTCGCAGGCAGCCGGGCCATCCGGCAGCCGAAATCAAGCCTCTTGGACAGGTAAGCAACCGGTCTTTTCCATGGGCCCAAAGTCTGAGTCAATACCTTTTCGCAATTCCCCTTACTTCAGTCACAAACAGTTGGAAAGGCTTTTCCAAGTTTGGCAAAGCCAGTGCCGGGCCGACATTAAGGCTTTCGTTAGTGTTTCAAAGGCTCGCTGCTGTTCTGCTGCCCATTCTATAGTCTCTCCTTTTCCTGCTGTACAGTCATACAGGGGCTTAGCACACAGGTTGGCCCCCTACATTCAAGGTTAGCCTAGGCTCCCAGGGACCTAGAGAGCCCTGACACCCTCATTCGTCCTCCAGGAGGATCAAGGGGCCTGGCTTTTTCTTCTCACCCCCTTGGTGCTCTTTTTCTGGGCACTCATTCTTCCAGTGTCCTTTCTTTTTGCAGTATGCACATTGGTCTTTTTCAAGGCCTACCTTCTTGTTCCCTGGTCCGGGTGGTCCTACAGATCTGGATCTTCTTCCTCTGCCACGGCCTTTGTCTGAAGGGTAGCCTTTTCCTACAAACATTACTTTCTGCACATCATCCCTATTATTAAAAACCTTCTGAGCTATCTCTAACAATTTGGATAAATTCTCTCCCTCAAATCCTTCCAATCTCTGCAATTTCTTTCTGATGTCAGGGGCCGACTGGCTAACAAAGGCCAAATTAATGGCTCTTCTATTACTAGGGTCCTCCGGGTCAATAGGTGTATACAAGCGGTAAGACTCTAGCAGCCTTTCCAAAAATGCCGCAGGCGACTTGTCCTTAGTTTGAATTACTTCATTTACCTTGGACAGATTTATTGGTCTACGTGCAGCGGCCCGGAGTCCCTGTAGCAGAAACTGGCGATACCTTCCTTAGGAGAGCCTCCTTACCTTGATCGGTGTTAGGGTCCCACTCAGGTCGCTGGGTGGGGAACATGGCCTGCAACTGAACTGGGTCAGTGGTGGGCTGAATCGATGTATTAATGATTCAATTAATACTTGTCATATTTTGCCAAAATCTAGTAACTTATTCTAGTACTTTCCTATTAATGGATTCAGAGTTGGATTAGTTTTTAAAAATAGTGGTATTATTTGACATACTTTAATATCATCTGGTGCAGTTTTGTATAATGCAGCAATCATCTTCTACACAATTAATGGATTTGACTAATGATCACACGGCCCTTATAATTATTCTTATTAGCGAAAAAGCAATGGTGGTTAGATTTTTGACCTTTTTTTTTCCCAATAGTTTCTAGGTCTATTAATTTTTTAATGTCTAGGATAATTTCATAGATTATGTTTTTGTATAAAATTTTATATTTTACTTACTCAAAGATAGAGATATACAGAGTATATAATTTTCTCTTATAATCGTTCAGCTCTTCTATATTTATAGTTATGGAATTTTCTTTTATTTATAAATTCTCTATTTTGATCTTATGAGCCAGGATTTATATTATTTTTTTCTTTAACTCTACTGTTTTATATTATATTTCATTAACTTCCACTGTCATTTTCATAAAACCTTATCTTCTACCTCATTTGAGTTTATTTTATTGTTTTTTTTTTTGCCTCAAGTTGCAATCTTAAGTGTGTGTGTGTGTATTATATATATGATATATACATATATCATATATATAAATAATATTTAATTTGTTTTCCTAGTGTACACAATTTGACAGAGGATTGCTTCTTCTGAGTAGATGGAGTAGACATGCTTTTTCCCTGTTCCTCCATTAAGTACAACTAAAAATCCTGCATATTATATATAAAATTAATACAAGAAGACTGGAAGGTGAAGAAAAGAAAGCTAATCACCTATGAACTTTAGATCCAAAGACTGAGATAAGATTGTTTCCTTGTTTATATCTGATTATTCCAGACTGAGGGCTGGAGAAGCCAACAACCTAGAAAAGACCACAGGCACAGATAAAATTTAAAAATTCATCAAGAAAATACTGCTTTTTATACTTAAAATACAAGTTAAGGGACTGCCTAGAAAAATAAGAAACTTTTAGAAAACAATTGCTCTAGCCAAATCCCACAGTGGGGAAAACATTGCTGTGTTTCAGCACTTTTCATTTGACCAGTGTCGCCTGCCTCTATCTTCACCAACTGCATTATTTGAAACGCACCTAAAAATACATGGAATATTCTCTACTGATTCCATAGTTTTTCCCTCTAAGAACCATTTAAATGATAATAACAATATCACCCAGTTGTAGCCCTTATGGAATGTTTACAGAGTACCTGCTAGTCACAAAACATTTTTCTAAAATCTATCTATCTATCTATCTATCTATCTATCTATCTATCTATCTATCTATCATCTATTTATGCCTATAGTACCTGGTCTTCTTAGGTGGTCTCTCAGGCCCGACCTTGCTTAGCTTCCGAGATCAAATGGGATCAGCTTGTTCAGGGTAGCATGGCCGTAAACAAAAACTTTCCATATATTAATTCATTTAGTTCTCATACAAAGAGCTATGATATGTCATTATAAGTCAAAAATAAGAAAAATGAGAAACAACGAAGTAATTTCCCCAATGTCAAATATCAAGAAAATATGTAGATTGAACTGGCTAAGGGTACAGTACTGTTGATTCTGGTTGATAATGTCCATCTTCAAGGGACAGATCTACTTTTGCTCTAATTTTGGATTTCTCATTTCCTCTTTTAAAAAGTATCCCTCAATGTTTTCTTGGATCTGAGTTTCCTTCACAATATTTATGTCAATTTGCCCTGCAAGATCTTCTTTCTAGTAGCTTCCTAAAACTGTTTAGATTCCAATTACATTTCCTAAAGGAAGAACAAGAAAAAATCCACCATTTTTACTAATTCATTCCCATAGGATCCGTCAGATATGGGTCATGCAATTTCTCAGATCTTTCCTTAAAGACTCTTCTCTATGACACTAATTCCACCTATTGTCTTTCTTAATTTTTTATCTTATTTTACTCCTGTTATAGTTAGAGTGGGGCAAGAACAACTTTGTTTTATTTTTTTTCATCCCTTCTTTCCTTGTGTCTCTCTGAAAACTTGACTTTTTTAGCATTTGTTTTTAGAATGATCCCAATGAGTTTTCCTTTTCCTTTTCTTTTGATAACACCTATCATCTATAAAGTTTAATTTTTTGCCATTGTAACTGTATATGCTGTCTAAGTCACACTAAGAAAAATCTTCTTCCCTATGTTCACAAAACTTGTATTTTAGAGAAAGATAAAGTTTTCTTTGACCTTTTTAGAGTCCCTGGCTTGTCTGAAAATGAAACTGACAGGTTAACAGGGGAAAAGAATACAAATTTATTAAATTTTTACATGTACCAGGAAACTTTTATAAGTTTTAGATAAAGAAACAACAAATTTGTGAATAATTAACAAGACGAAGGGATTTGAACTAGAGGTAGTGAATGAGAAAGAAGTAACTAGGAGAATTAAAGTTAGTTTAACAAGGCTTGTTTGTACAAATTTTTTGGCTTTAAATCTCTCATCTCTGGTAATAAGAATGTCTTCTTTCCTCTTAGTACAGGGAAGATAGTTTCACAGGGGTTTTTATGCCTTGTTTTAGGGAAGAAGGGGGTAGGAGGGGTGAGGAAGGGAGGTCAGAATGAGCTTCTTCTATTTTTAAAAATTTTCTTAAGATACTTAATGTGCCAAGGTGCTATATTTTAAGGTAGTGTCTTCTGAATGCTATTAGTATATTGACATTTTGCCTCTTTTTCTATGAGTTTTTGATCCTTGAAAGGAATTCCAGTGTTCCATATATGACCCTGAATTTCCAGAACACAGAAAGTCATTTCTCTACTCTAAGGAAACAGAGTTTAAGTAAGCCCTTTCTCTACTTTAAGCAAAACCTATTTTACCTTCTTTGGTTTGAAGGCCTAGCCAATCCTGTCTTAACTATTAAGCTTCATTTCTTATTTTGATAAACCTAGCTATGGCTTCATTATAAATTAAACAGTTACACTTAACTGCAAGCCCCATAGTTAAATTTTTCCACACTAATTAAATCTAGAGGCACAACTGGAGATAAGAGCCACTGTAAACTGTATAGACAGAAAGTTTATATGTCCCAAAATATCACTTATTATGACTAATTTTCTAGGTTTTCAAGCCCTTTCTTTATGGTCCTGAGGATACCATGAGTCCCTGTGCAGCATGCCTTTGTGGGTGTGTGTGGATTGGATGGAAAAACATATTGAGAGTTAACCATCCATCAGTCCTAAATGTCTTGATACAAATTTATTCTAGGCACAAGAAATTAGATGGAAATCAACAATATCATTTACTTGATAAGACTGAATTTGAGATAAAAACTTGGACCAAAGTCTTAAATGGAGATTCCTTCTCTCTCCTCTGTGAGTAAAACCTAAGTATTCAATTTTAGAAGGAGCTATTGGAGAAAAATAGTCTTTTTCAACAACACAAAATAAGTTCATCCTTATGACCATATCATATCACAGATAAACAGAAGGAAAAAGTGCAGTTTATATGTGGTAAAGAAGTTCATAATAAAAGCAAGAGAAACCACATTTTTCATGCTTTAGCCAAATAACCCTATTCACTATATATCTACTGTTATTTTAACTTTATAAGCCCATAAGACTCAACCTCATAACCTCCTTTTTCCTGACCTTGATAATAATTACTTAGGTGATTAATTGTTTTACTTTTTGTCTTGTTTTTATTGTATTTTTGGTCATTTCTTTCCACCAAATTTCCTCTTCATGTGTCTTTTGAGTGTTTCTTACTGTCTTAAGATACACGTTTATTTAAATGACTCCCTGAAAGCTGACTTTTAACTTCAGTGAAATTTACCCTTAGTAACCTATCAAAACATCACTGTCATTATGTCTTACTCTTTCACTAAGGCTTTTGCTATGTTCCAATTGCTGATGAGATAAAGTTCATATTCCTTATTTTGTCATTCAAAGAAATTTATATGGACCTATTTTTAAAGTTTTGCTTTCCAAACTCAATTCATATTTTATTCTTTAACTGAATTATAAAGGTCATTATCCTTTAAATACAATCTGCATTCTCTGTCATTTTATATTTGCTCTTGATAATGTTCATATAATATAGAATATTTTGACCTTCAAAAATTTGTCTTTAATGTCTTCCTAGCTTTAAATAAATTGACTTCGATTTTTGTCTTTTAATGAACTATTTTCTATATCTCCCAAACTCTAACTCTGATTAAAGTTTTTCTGCTGATTAAGAATGACTTTCTAGGCATGCAACTACTGACTATTGAATTTCTTGATGTAAATAATTCAATATATTCAAAGTTGAATGTATTTTATTCTCTTCCTATGGCAGATATCATATAATTATTCACAAAACCATTTCCATTTTCTCCTGGGAATTCAAATTAATTATGTTTTCCAGCCTTCTTTGCAAGTAGATAGGGTCAAGTGACTAAGTTCCAGGCAACAGAAAGGGAGCATAGATGAAAATGAACTACTTTCTGAAAAGGTCTATTAATAAAAAAATAACTTACAATGTATTTTTTTTTTTGTTTTCCTTCTCATGCTTTACTTGATTAAAAAGAAGCCAAGATTTTGGAAGACCATCATGACCATTTAAAACAGAACTTCAGTCCCTTAAAGACTATGTAAAAGGGCCTCTAAGCTTTACACTGAAGTCCATTGGAGTAAGATGTCAAAAATAAATGTTTCTATGTTTCTTGTGTTAAGTCAGTGATGTTATGGAATTGTAGACTAGTTGAATTAGCCTAAAATATACACAAAAGTCTCTCATTTCTTTCTATATTCACTTATGACCCTAGTCAAAGCCAGCATTATGTCTTACTTCAACTACTACAAGCTTCCAAATTGTTCCTGCTGCTTCTACACTTATCATTTAAAATTATTACTTTTCTTTGGAGCTGAACATATCTTTCCAAATGTAAATTCGATCATATAATATCTTTGATTAAAGCTATAAAATGAATTCTCATTTCTTTGAGAATAAAATCCAAATTTCTAATTCTGATTTAAAGGAACACTCATTAAACCCGAAGTCCTGGCAAGGGGCTCTGAGAAATAAAATTCCCAGGCCAGGCTTTGAGGAGTTTAGGATTTCAGAACTTATAGTATAGGGGAGAATGTAAAAAAAATAAATAAAAATAAAAAATAGTGCAATTTAATTACAACACATGTGTGTGTATACACACACATAAACCATAATGCAATAAAAGTGAAATTATACTTCTTTTAATCAATACATAACATCATAATAAATAATCAATATATATATATATATGAAGAATAAATATTAAACAAATACAAGATACTCATAGCTTGTATTTATTTTATCCAAAAAAATCTTATCAATTACTTATACATACTGGGTCTTTATATTTAATCTTAAGTTATCTTGAGGTATTTCTTTTTAATTGTATTATTTACCTTTTCATATATGTATGTCTTGAACATATACTAGATTATGAGCACTCATGATAAACTGTTCAATTCGGATTTATAATTGGTACATTTAAGTATGAACTATTAATTTAAAAATAAACTAGAATTCCTCAAACTAAAAATGAGACTTGCATGTAACAGCTAGAACAGATGGACAACAATAAGTTAGCTCAACAGGATATGATTTATCATTGGGCATTGCAGGAAACGAGAAAATTGCTCTCATGCTGCTATCATTGATATTTAAAACATGTCACTAACTACAGGCAAAGTAAAGTGAAACTGTACTTATATGACAGCATTATAAAAAATATTAGCAAATTGGTGCTAGCAGAAATCAGTTTGTCAGACTTCGTTTGCAGATCAAATGTTACGCTCACTAAAAATGATGCTATAAATCTTTAAAGTGGCACCAACACAAAGATTGAAATTTCAAATGAAAGTAATATTTATCCTCCAAACTAGTATCCCTAATGTATATATTTCTCTTAGGTAATTTAAAAGTTGTTCAATCTTTAATCTACAATTATTTAAATCAATGAACATTCACTGATTTATATATTAAACATTAGGCAAATATTTAATAAAAAGAAGAATAATTCTTTACTTTTAAAGAGCTATAATATTAATAATAATGTTAAAATATTGAGTCACTATTATGTCAGGTGGAGTTTCAAGATACTTACAGATTATCTTATTTAAATCACTGTAACTGAAGGAAGCAAATATATTTTTATTATCTTTTCACATATGAGAAAACTATGGCAGTATACCAGAGGGTACTGGCACAAAAAGATTATAAGATAATCAATATAAGATAATATTAGATAGATATTAGTAAGGTGATATAATAGCTCACAGAAGTCTCTGGGAGTAGTGCTGTTTGAATAGTCACAAAGGAATATGGAACAGCATTTTGTATATGCAAAATTATAAAATTTTTGTCAATTATTATTTTATGTACATGTTGGAGTCTACAGTTGAAATGGATCTCTAAGGAAAAGGAATAGAATCAATGGGATGAAATAAGATTGTACTTAAATTTTCTAGGTAAAAGATAAGAAGGGTTTACTCTTCCCCAGGGGCAATAGGTAAGCAGAAGAGGCAATGCTAAAATGCTTCGCTGAAATGATAGGACTTGAGAACATTACGGAGGTGGATAAGAGAGAAAATATCTCTGAATATTTAAAGTTAATCAGTAACACTTTCTCGTTCTTTGTTATTCTGTGGGTGTTTAATGTCCCTATGTTTAAACTGCCATGGTACTGAACAATGAGGGATCTGCTTTTTAGACCACAAGAGAGATAATAAAGCTACAAGAAGAAGCACCATTGGGATGAATGTTCAATTGAGGAGAGAAAACTATGCAAGATTTTATTTGAGATTACAGATAAATTTACATTAAAACTTTTTTTTTTTTTTTTTTAGCCAAGATGGATGGTGTACTACAGTTATCTCTGTCTCTTCATTTCCCTGTCTCTTACTCCTCTCTATCTCTTTCTGGCTGTTGCTGTCTTTCTCTCTCCCTTCTCTGTCTTTTTCTTAATGTAAAACCCACATCTTTCCAGCACACATCTTCTTGGTATTTGACTATGATATCCAAATGCAATCCTCTGTGATTCTCCTCCCTGCATGTGTAGGTAGGGCAGAAATGTCAGCAAGTTAATGGCCCTGGAAATAGCCCTCAACAAATTGGTAGGTGAGAACTTGAGGGTAAATAATCCAACTTCTCTATTTACTGAGATTCAAATATGAGACATGTTCTATATCTCCCAGAGATCCACAGTAATATTGATGTACAACTGCCCACAGAGGTAACCTACATGTATGTTTTCTTTTATATCTTTTTCAAATTTCATCAAGTTCTGCTTTTATCTTTATTATCTCTCATCTTTATATATTTTAATCTTGTTGTTATGACTTCCTTCACTTTCATAATTTGTTCTTCTCTAACCAGTCTTTCATATTTTCTAATTTTGAGCATGTAAATTTCTATCAAGTATAATATATCATGTGTTTTAAAAGATAGAATTGTTCATTTCCAACTATTGCATAATTTCCTCTTTGACCTAAAGTTTATTTTCAAAGATGTTTCTAAATTGTAAGATGTGTGAGGATAGTTTCACTTTTATTACTAACTTCAGACTATTAT
Organism: Eonycteris spelaea; assembly: GCA_003508835.1. Taxonomy (NCBI): domain Eukaryota; kingdom Metazoa; phylum Chordata; class Mammalia; order Chiroptera; family Pteropodidae; genus Eonycteris; species Eonycteris spelaea. The sequence goes on from PUFA01000095.1 coordinate 7,061,744, forward strand.
TTTGGAGAGAAAATATGTTCTAAATGTTATTACTGATCTTTTGTAACTTGAAAATGGAGTCAATTGTGAAAATATCCTGCATATGCTGGAAAAGAATATCTGTTCTCCAATGTTTGGCATAGAATTTTATTGTTAAATAAATATGCCAAAGATTGTCTCTATATATTGACCCTTATTATTTCAATGCAGGCTGAGACTTATTAGCTCAAAAGCCAAAGGAAACAAATTTAAATTTACCCATCGGTTTCTTTAAAAATAGGACCAACAAGGGAATTTTTAGCCATTTAGAGCTTACTTGTTTTATGTACCTCACAAGACATCAAGCCGCTATGGCCCCTTTAAGCTGATATGGCCCCTTAAATTTACATGCTGCCTAGCAACTGTCACCTAGCTATGTCAGACCCCTCTTAGACCTTTCTCTCCTCTGAGAGTTCCCTTGCTATCCTCCCCTAGTAGCTGGTAGCCCCTCATGCTGTGAACCTTATTCCCTGAGAAATTCCTTCCTCAGCGACACCCTCAAGTGCACCATTAAAAGCTCGGGTATGTTACTGCCTCTACTGGTCATATATATATATTTTTTTGATCACTGCCCAATACCCAAATTATTACTTTTGTATATGTCCATAAATTCAAGTACATATGTTTCTTAAATCTTCTAAAGCTCACTGATTTTTATCTGCTTATCTTATTAACCCTTTAGGAGGATTGCTGAAATAGCATATATTTTAGTACATGTGTAGACTTACGCAGATGTATCAAATTCTCTTTAATCATATTATATATATATATAATTGTTTATATGTATTTACATACTATATACAAATTATAAGAATAAGTATATAATATATATTTGTATTATATACTGTTACATAGCCATTGATAGTTGTATATGTTAGTCCATGTGCTTACAAATATTTGTTATTAAATTCCCTTTGAATTATTTTTTTATATAATTTTAAAGACACTCTTTTAGTCTTTAAAATTGTTATATTCATTAATATTTGGTTCCCCCCATCCACATTGTTTTTCTTGTTCTCCTGTTCAACCAATAGGTGGGTTTTGGGGCTCAATTAATTTCCTCCCTGAGAGAAATGTATGAAGTTATTATCGCTTGACCTTTCTTTTCAGGATAATATCTGCTTTCCAGTTTAACCAGTCAGTGTCATTAAACGTCTATAGTGGGAAACACACACACACTGCTACCCAAACCAAGATGTTAGAGATGTTAACAACTTGTTCTATGTCTTTTTTTTTCCCCTAGTTTTAAAAAGTATATTTATAAACATTTAAATGAAAAACACTGCCTTGACTAAGTTAACCTCTCTAGCTTACTTACTCTTCATTTTATTTCCTCCTATTCTTATAATTTTATGTTCAATATACTTTTTATAAATTTTCCTATTTATTATTTTGAGGTTTAATGACATAACTCATATTAAAGTATATTGCTTTGAGCATGTATTCAAAAATGTAATGTCACAAAAAATTCATTATGTGTTGAATTTTAATAACTAGGTGGTAAACAAACAATATATCATATAATACCGTATGTCAGTATAAAATAAAGAAAATTAAATACAACAAATATACCCTGTGTAAGTGGCCATCAATTGAAGTTAATAAAGTTTCCATGTTTAATGTATATTCAAGGATGAAGATTTATTTTCTAATATATAAATGAAGAGGTTGAATGAGTGATTTCTAAAGACTTCAGCTAGCTCAGTTGTACCAAATTGAATTCTTTATCCAAATATTCTTAAAATAATTACTGTTTTCTCTCTAAAGAAACTAGATTTTATAAATCTAAACATGACATGTAATTTGTATACCTCTGAGAATCATCCTCAATGAGAAAAATATTTTCTTGCATTCTAAGTGATTGACCTTTATATAATGTTAGTAACTCACATTTAATAATGCTACATGTGCTGGCTGGAAACAACAGTGCTAATTTCTTAGGCTGTAAGAATGGATGTAAGAGTTCTTAAAAGCCACATCTGAGTAAAAATTCAAAACTTAATTTTGATTAATTCCCAAAAATTATGAAAAATAATTATTTTAGATGCTCGATAATAATAAAATTATTATGCAATAAGTAAATTTCTTGTATATAATAATTCAAATTAAACCAGCTCTACAAAAATCATTTAATAAATTACATATTTTAAATAAGTGAAGCAGAATACATCACACTGAAATATTGACTTAATTGTAAAGGACTGAAAAAATGTTACTTTGTTTCAAGATTTGAAGTGATATAAATTTAAGCATTGTTGTTGATTTTAAGGAAGTTATGACAAACATTAAGAGGATTTAAACTGAATAAAAGTTCCCTAATGAATAGCCTTTTGAAAAAATTTTGAAAAAATCTAATTTTATAAAGAAGCTCAAAATAGTTTTAAATTCGTGGGAAATTAATTAGCTACATATCCCTAGAGGAAATATGAAAACATATGTTAGGTGACCTATCTGTATTAGACACTGGACGGATTGTTTCACAGGATACAATAAAATAGCTAGTTCAAGAGAAACTGCTTAGAGGTCAAAATTCTCTTTGCCTCTTCAAAGCCATTTTGTGAGTCATCACATGTCTGGTACCTGCTTCTGCTTTTGTTCCCTTTAATTCTAGTATTGTTACAATTACCAGAGTGATGATTTTAAAATATAAGTTTGATTATGGAAATTGTCAGTTCAATCCTTCCACTGGTTCCTGATTTTTACCTGAATTGAACCCTTATCCTTACAAAAATTCATTAAGCCTTTTGTCTATCTCTAACTTCATATCTTGCAAGTCTCCCTCCTTATGCTTTGGTCTACTGACTTCTAAGTTCATACAGCTAATTTAGAAAAAAAAATGAAATTATCTAATTAGTAATCTCTTATGCTTCTTTTTTTCAACTTAGCTCTGGATTCCCAATCGCATGTAGCTATTTTTGTTCTACCTTAAAATGTTATAACTTCCAGGATATAAATTAGAGAAGGCTTTAAAAAAGTGGAAGAGAAGAGGGGAGGAAGGAGGTTGGCAGCACAGAGAGAGGGAGAAAGAGAGAAGAAATAATAGTTATTAGAAAGAATAAAAGTTGAAAATTTTCTGTATAACAGCATTCTCAACCTCAGTACTATTGATATTTTGGGCCAATAATTATTTGTTGGGGACGGAGGTCTGTCCTTGCAGTCAATGATGTTTAGCATCACTCCTGACATCTATCCACTAGGTGCCAGTAGAAGCCATCTCTCCAAAAGTTTTGAGAACCAATAGTATCTCAAGACATTAGCAAATGTGCCCTGGGGATGTGAGAACAAAGTCACCATCAATTATCACCCCTACCCTAAATTGAATGTTTAAAGAATTGTGGGAGCCATTTTGAGGAAAACTAGACTGTTTGTTAAGCAGGATGTTTTTGCAGAGTTGGCTAGCCGTGCAGTATGCTGACTCAGGAGGAGTGCACTTGGTGTGAGGGAGAGAAACTCAATGTTCTTTGACCATGGGAAATAGGATGTTAATTAAGATAGCTACAAAGTTTCAGTGATTGTTTGTTACTTAGAGGTGTTTTGCTTCTTACCCACTCAGTAGGGTATAAATAGGCTGTGCAAAATAAACCCAGGGCTGTAGTATTGACTGCGAGTCCTCTGGAATCTCTCTCTTGTCTCTGTCTTTTTCTTAATCCTCACTCCTCCTCTCAGGTGCTGTTTGACCTAGGCCGGTTGGCTCTGGCAGAGAATCATCTGATACTTGCTAAAGAAATAATGAGGAAAGTACTGCTGGAAATAGCAAACAGAATTTTCTACTACTCATTTTTGAACCAAATCATAATTAATACTTTATTTGGTATCTAGAGCTAAAATATAATAGGAAAAAAGGACTAAACATAAAGCAATGGCTTTAGTCCACCAGCAGTAATTGGTGGGCACTCAAAATATATGCTGGAAATTGATGACTTTTTTAATATTGTGATATAACAATTGGTTAAACATTCGAAAATTTCCTTTGGAAGATTGGCCAATCAATGTTATAGATATGGGTGAAATTAGAGATAATTTAGAGTTTTTGATTTCTATAGGCTGCTTCTAACCACTTTTTGCAAAATCTTTCTAAGAGAAACAAACTCATGCAATAGTTTGTCAGTGGATTAGAAGAGATAGAAAATCAAAGATCTGATCAGACAGGTGGTTAGACTGCAGCCTTTGATTAATTCGACTGGTGGTGGTAAAGATTTGGTACATTGTTGGACCTATATACAACAGTTTTAGTATTCCACTCGGACACTAGCATGAGGATAGCACTAAAGCAGCTGTTTTCTCTTGAAATGCAAATAATGAGAGTAGATCAGTGGTAGATTAAAATTAAGATATTGTCTGCTCAATTCAAGTTTCCTGTTTCACATAGTACCGAGAAATTCAACATCATTTGAAGAAAGGAATATATGAGGGGTGAAGTGGACAAAAAAGTAAAAGACAAAAATATATTAAATAAAATCGTGTGGTTTACTTGAGCATGAGCTGACAAAGAGTAAATAAACCATAAACTTTCTAAGTGTTTTTGAAGAATGGTATTGACAAAGAAACCACAGTCCTGGCCTATAAAATCCAGAATTCTTTCATATCTAAAGCAACTGCCTATGTCTCCAAACCTATATCAGCAATGTGTGTTACAAAAGCTTCACACTTTGATGTTGGGAAGGTTGCCCAATGAAGTCCTCAGATGTGCGAAAGAGGATGAGGACAAAGTAGGTAGGGCACGCTCACAGAGAACAATTGACAAGTATTTACCTCTTTATGAGGATAAACAAATATGTTAGCCAAAGAATTTTCTAAAAATACTCACAATTGCTTCTCAGAAAACTGTTTTGTTTTTTCCAAATTCTTCCTTTTTACAAATGAGTTTTATTTGTTGTTATTGTTGCAGTTTATCTTGCAGTGTTTTATATTGAATGTGTTGGGAGCAGATGAATTATTTTGTTTCTTTTTATGGAATGCTGGAATGTAAGAGAACATATCTAGGCTTGATGGAGAGGGACTAGACAGCATTTCAATATCATATCCTGAAATATGACCCAGTTACAATTTCGGATTGGCACACTGAGAATGAGGGGAAGTATGGAAACAACATGCATGCAGATATTTGAGAGAACAAGTGACAATGGATAGATGACGCTCTCTGAATTGCAGTATTAGAACTCTCCAAAGTTAGCTGAGCTCATTTCTTCTTAAAATAAAACTAAATTTCTCAAGATTCTTGCAAATTGGCAGGGGAACAAAATAGAAAGAAACTGGGTCTCTAAAACTGTGGAACCCCATACTTGCCCAGGCCCATCTGGATATTTATATAAAGAAACACAAAATTATTTCTTAAACTGCTGCTGTTTTGAAATTTTTTGGTATTGTTTTTATGCTCATCCTAATCTAATTAAATAACATGTTAAATTATTACAAAAAGAGTTTAAAATTACTTACTAGGATGCATTAAACAAAGTATATTATAAATTTATAGGAAAATAAAGATAAAACAAAATATCAGAAAAAAATAAATCCAGTGATATTCTTTAAACAAATTCAAACTAGATATCCTTGCTATCTTTGAGAGTGGAATAAGATTCTAAAATTTTTGAGAGTCTGCTCTAAAATTAGGATTTCACATTTTTATTGAAATTTGCCTTATTGTTCTGGCATACTAGAGTGTTTGTTTAACATTAAGGAACACTTAGTACAAGGTCATAATTGAAAGGGAAGATTGGGTTAATAATGTCATTCTTAGTGTCTGTGGTGCCCATTCTTCCAAAAGTAACACTCTTCTTTGTACTCACCTCAAACAAGAATTTTTCCCTTGTGTTTATAAAATGATATTATATATACAAACGGTGTCTTAAAAAAAACATCCTAATAAGACAATTACTTTAGTAGGAGACTTTATTGTATAAAAAGTTATAGATAGAGGATTTAATTTTGATTACACATATAATCAAATCTAGTCAAAATTATACGACAATAATTCTATGGAATATAAGATGTCTGGCCATGTTGGTGTACATTTTTCCTAACATAGTCTTTATTCAGTAACTCAAAATTCCTAGGACTAAATTCAATATTAGTATTGTGTTCTGAGAAATCATATACCAATGAGGGATGAGTAAAGAAGCAAACTTGGTGAAAACTGCCATTATCTCTTGTTATTATTTGTTTATTTTTAATTTCCAAGCAACTTCTAACAAAGACATAACTCTAGATAATGTAGGATTACAGAAATCAAAGCTTGTATTTCTTTTAAATAGTGTTAAGAGTAGCAGATATATCAGAATGTAAAAGGAATGGAGAACTTCCAAATAAGGAATATTCATAAAAAGGTACTTTATAGTTTCTTTTTAGTTAACTTTGGAGCACTCTATTCTCTAGCCACGCACTGTTTTATGTTTAGAAATTCTTGGATATGAATAGTTTGTTTTTCACTATTTGCATTTTTTATCTTTAAATATTCAGTATTTTTTCTGAGTAATAATTTGTAGTCTGAATTGTGATAAAATGGTTTCCTTTAAAATTATTAAAAGAAAAATTTCTCATGGTACTTTTCTCAAACCAGTGCATTAGAAAATCTGGTTGTATGGCTCATTAGCATAAACTCCTGATAGCAAGAATTTTGTCTTGTTCACTGGGGTGTCCTCAACAGCTAGAATAAATGGCGAATGCCATTTTCACTAGTTTATGTCTGAAAACTACTGATCTAAAAATTCAAAAGTGAAAAATAAGAGAAAGTAAATAAATTTAGTTTACATGTTCCTGTTTATTATGTTCTAACTCATTTACTTTGCATCTTCATAAGTATTTGGGGAGAGGATGTTTAGGCAGACTAAAGCTAGTTTACTTCTGATTTACCTTAATCTGTTTTCAGAAGACTACTTTCTGAATTCCTATAGGTTCAGAGAAAGTAAAAACATAGACATCCACACTCATATACATGAAAATCAAATATTAAATAAGGGGAAACTTTCTATCTTAAAGATATATTAATGCAATATAGAAAAACTACAGAAAAAGCCTAGGTTATTATATAAAATAAGATGTTTTGCTTTTGTAGTCTTGTTTAGATACATTAATTTAGTTATGTTAATCAAACAACATTATAAAATCTTATCAGATATTATTTTTATTGCTTTTCAACTGAGGAACACAGTGAGTTTGACATTTGCTGCTCCAAATCTTGACTTCATTTAAAACAAGAGAAAGACCAATAGCATGACAAAATGACTGTGACCTCAGATGCCATAAAAAACCTTGAAATAACAATGTGAAACTAGTCATCATCTTCTCTTTTTCTTTGACCATGTACCTCAGTGCTCTCAATAGCGGATGGCTTTTTAGCTGAATGTTAGTAGGTGTCTCCTCGACCTTCCTAGGATGAGAAGTCTTCTACAGGCAGAGGAGACAATACTAAGTGTAGTTTGCTTATGGGATACTTCATAATAGATTAGTCAGCACCCTTAGAAAGCAGCAGATTGCATGGGCAGGCGTTGTGCAACCTCATAATTATAGCCTGCTAAGCCTAGGGAAACAGTTGTGTGTACCTTAGAACCAGAACTAAACGGATCTGCGTTTTACTCTATTATTCTTTTTCCCATTAATATGGTTGCTGATATGACCATAAGAGAGCAACTGTGTGTGTGTGTGTGTGTGTGTGTGTGTGTGTGTGTGTGTGTGTGTGTGCGCGCGCGCCGCTTTAAGTCTTCAATGGATTAAATAACAAAGTGAAAGAAATAGCGTTTGGTTATTTCTAAATAAAATGGATCATTTTATGCCTATAGATTTTGAATTTGCTGTGTTTGACAATATCTCTTCTTATTCAGCCACGGGATGTATTTGTATTTGTTGACCACAGCTATGTGGTTAACTTATGAAATAGAAAGCCATGATATTTATCATTTCATAAGTGCTTTTACATATGAAGGTTGATAACAAGCAGCTCTAAGGAAGCACAGTTGGCTTCAGATATGGCTAGGTGAGAGCAATGCAATCTTTATTCAGAGAGCAGCACAGGTTGCTGCTGACAATCTGTAAATAGGTGCAAAGGTAATGGAAAAGACAGCATTTACACTTAGGCTTGTACGAGATTCTACCTTTAGGGCTATAGCATCCTTTGAATTCCACAGCATAAAGGTGAGATAAACAGCAGCTTTAGGTGTTGTGAATATAATGAAGTAACTTAGCTTTCCTTTAATTTTCTAAGCAACAAAGAGACATTTTTCAGAGATTATAAGGGAGGATTGGTTATGAGATATTTTATTCCTGCCTTTTACTTGTTTGAATTCTGTTTTTATCTCTTAATGATATTATTGTGGCAGATTATTGTAGGGTTGGTCTCCAATTATTTTATGCTTTCCTGTACCCATACCTCTCTGAATCCCCTTCCACAGTAAATCTGGATTTGACCAGTGGAATAGCATGCATGATGCAAGTGGAAACTTGAATAGCTTTTGCATAATAGTTTGCCCTCTCCTGCTGCACTTGGGAACACTGTAACTATGATCATGTGAAGAAGCCTGAGTAGTATGCTGATGGATGAAAGACTGTATGGAGAAAGCTTTAGTTAACCCGGCTATATAAACAAGGCCATTATACACCAGCTGTGTTCAGTCATCCCACCAACTGACCGAAAAACATGAGTGACTCCAGCCAGATCAGAACTGCCCTGGTGACCTGCAGTCTTATGAGATGATAAGAGTAAATAGGTCATTAAAATGTTTTATTTCTAATTTTAAAAATATACATAAATAGATTTATATTGATTTATTCATCTATATAAATTTATAGGTGATACATATTTTAAGTCATTTAATTTTTGAGTGGTTTGCTATGTATTAGCTATGTAGCATTAGAAGACTGAAATAGTTTTGAAAAAGAAATGAAGCCCGTATACCAAGAATTTTCATGTCAGAAAGGAATACTTTGATGAAAGGTAAACGTCTTTTAGAAGTTCTCTAGTAAGGCCTCTCAAATTTTCTGTACATAGGAGTCATGTTAAAAAGATTCCAATTCTAATAATAAAATAAAATAAAATAAAATAAAATAAAATAAAATAAAATAAAATAAAATAAAATGCTAAAAAAAAAAAAAAAAAGATTCTGATTCACTAAATATGTGGTGAGGCCTAAAATTTATACATTTCTAACAGTCCCAGATGCTGTTTATCACAAAACTTTAGCATACTTACCATTTATCATTACGGAAATAGAAAACAGGAGATCTGCCCAATATTGACCAATAGTTTCTTGAACTCCTTCAAGTGTGTGTGTGTGTGTGTGTGTATGTGTGTGTGTGTGTGTGTGTTGTCGTTGTTATTCTTCTATAAATAATACTCAGTGTCCACAGAAAGATATGATCTAAAAATTTAGAGACATTTAACAACATGTCATTTGTTATAATAAAGCATTAAGATAAATAATGTATTTAAATATGTAAGTCATTAATGTTACCAGAACTAAATATTAATATTAAATAATTAGCTTATATTTAATGGTGCCAATGATTTCTAACTCTATATGTACAAAGTGAAATAAAGCATTTTATGTTAAATGACTTTTGCTAGGGTTCACATTCTCATTTTTGTTGCTCACATGTGATTATGAAACAATATTTATATACATTTACATTACAAAATAGGGGTTTGGACAATAAAATGAAATATAATTATCAAAATATATAAAACAGAGTTTCTAATAAGCAATATTGGTGAGATGAAAGGTCAGTTGAAGAATTTTCAGAGAACACAGAATAAGCAAAAAGGTAGAAAAAAATAAAATAAAAGATACATGGATTGTGATTCCAAAATCTTTCAAATTCTTTTTAATTGGAGTACAAAGAAAGACTTAGAAGAGGAAAAGATTAAAAAATAATAATAAAGACTGAATATTTCCAACTAAGGAAATAAATTATTTTCACATGTGAAGTGCATGCAGATCATGACTTTAAAAAGTAGGTGGACAGAAAACATAACAATAACATAATTTTCACATTAGAAGCTGTTAGTGAACCTTCAGTTTATCCAAAAGAATAATGTAAGACAAATCATCTATAAAAGGAAGAATTAAATTGATATCCATTTACTGTTCAATAATACTGTGTGTAAGATACAGTACTCTTTTATCTTCAAATATATGATAAAATAATACTACCCATGCCTCTCTAACTAGACTTAATTAGAGGCACTTAGATCCTATCAGGTGGCTGTGTGACCACACTCCTAGTTTTTTTTCTAGGTGCATTTCCTCCAACTGAAAAGAATAAATGACAGTCACCCAATTATTTCTTACATCTTAACAAATCCTTGATTTGTCTTGTCCTGACGCTTGGCTTTAATGACTACATCTCTAGATTGTTGAGAAAATATTTTATTTTTCCAATCTACTTGTCCTGGAATTTCTGGATTGTTTATATTTTTTTCTCAAGTCTCTTGACATTCAGCCAGTTCCTCTTTTTTTTTTTCTCGGAACAACAAATTTCAGCAATCAACATTCTAATTTGAAACCATTTCACCCAAACACCCATAAATCAGTTAAATACACATTCTGCTTCACAAGACACAGCCAAGTTACTTTTTCTCCACTACATATGGTGTAACCATTGTCTAAATTCCTATACCTGTCTCCTCATTCCCTAACACCAATCTCAAAGTCTATGCTACATATCTCAGGTTGCAGCCTTTTCATTTCAACTTCTTTTATTAATCAGGTTTTACATGACTATCCCTGGCTTTGGATTAAGAGAAGTGAAGACAGCTATGAATCTAATCCGACTCATCATTCTTGGTCATTCTGTAAATTAGATTATTTTTGTTTTATTCTAAGTTCAATAGATGAATAAATTTGGAAAATGTGGTTAAACAACGTAAAATAATTATAATCTACTCGATAAGAATGTTGTAAAATTACCATTTGTTTTATATTATTTTGAACTCTTCAAATTGAAAGGTTCATTGTGAAGTTAAAATAAAGACATATTACCCATATTTTAACTTAAAAATAAAAATTTTTCTGCTCCTCAGTAACTTACTCCCTGCCTCCCTCCCTCTCTCCCTATTCCAGTGCCTCTTCTCTCATTCTTTTAAAGCATTATCAGAGATCAGAGTTCCACAAAACTCATTTTTATAGGCATTGTCTCAATGTAAAATAGGGGCGTAATGCAATTACTTACTTAGAAAGTGGTTTTCTATTCTACATTTACCAAATCAGATATAATAGTGTTGTTTATTAGATGAAGTTTGATGTCTTTTCACAAATTAATAAATTGTACAGAGTTAGTGAAATTCACTTATTCACTTGTCTTCAAGAGGAAATGTGCTTTTAAAAAAAAAGAAAAACAATTATAAAATAATTTCAACAAAAACTGTAATAAGTCCAGGTGTGATTTTTTTAACATAGACCTTTTTGAAAAAGAAATAGTGTAAGTTATTGGTTATAACTTAATAGTTACTGGGGAAACAAATGCAAAAAATGTGTTCATATTCTACCTTTAAATTTTCAGAAAAAGTATTTTCTGGATTATTATAATATTATAATCTAGAAATTTATATTATAATTTCATAATTATATTATAATAAATTAATTTTTCTGAATTTTTTTAACACAGAACACAAACACATTTTTTGCAGTAGTTACAGTAGTTGCCCATATATGTGATCTATATTACATATATATAATTTATAATAATTGTTTACACATATATTAACATTTACATATTAATGGACATTTTTCTATTTGATTTGTACTAAAATCTGCCAATTGTCTAAGACTAGAGATATAAGGTTCTTAGCTAATTACTCTGTATCTTTGGACCATCATTGAATCTAAACTACTCCCTGAAAAATAGGTATTTTGACACAATTTAGATTATGTATAGTCAAAAATTCTATATTGTTAATGATTGCAGGTTTATACATTGAGATGTTGACTTCAAAGCATAAAAGTATTTTTCAAATTTAATTTTAGGGGTTCTAACTGGAAAAATCAGATAAGCTTAATAAAGGAAACCACGGTTAAGAATGTGATAAATAATTCAAAAGGGAACAAAGGTGCTATATAAAATTGCACTAATATTCTGATAAGAAGCATACTGAATTCTTTGCTGAATAGATGCTTACTTAGTCCTAATGAGAGCCCATAGAGAGTGGCCTGGTACTGCTGAGTAATTGAATCATTGTTCTTTTATCACTGAGTAAAGTGTGAAGAAGGATTTTTTTTAATCAAAATAAAGCAGGAAGATAGCATGAGGTAAAGTGCATACTTTAATAAAATGATCGTATAGTGTTCATTTTCTTCTCTTAACATTGCATTTTTTGATAATCAATTCACATTTTAAGAAGACGTTTCAATATTTTATCCAAATGATGAAGTTTAAGCAGATCAGAAACATGAACGGATCTCTGCATATATCATTTGGGTACAAGGGTATCCAAAATAAATTCTTCCATCTACATTTCTTTTATTTCCATAATTTTGTCTGAGAAAAAAGATAGAATGAAATAAAAAAGGTTTTCAGTGAATTAAAATATACCAAGGACACAATTTTTATCATTCTTTATTCTCATTTTGTAACTGTTATATTTCTGCACAATTTTAATCTTTTTTTACCAAAAGCACCTACTGTTTTACTATAAAAAATATTGTTTGTGAAAAGTCAGTTTTACACAGAACTCTTAGTTTTGCAGCTAATTAAATCCAGAAGGTTTATGTAACTATGGATATGTACTTGATATCACTTTCGCTATATTATATTAATTATATTATATTAATTTTATATCAAGTATAATTATATTATATCATATTAATTATATATATATCATATTATATTATATTATATTATATTATATTACATTATACTATAAAATCAAAATTTAAGGTTTCTGTTTTATAGTTAACAATTATGTTTTCTGAATGACCTTATTTTTCACCTTTGTGTCAGACTAAAAAAGAAATCATGGAATAATGATATCAGTGAAAAATAGTGGAAGACTGACCTAAGAAGGGTAGTTTCAATAAAAAAGAAGCTAGTTATTAAATAGAAGTTTAGGTGGAGAAGATATACCCTACAAAACAGTTATTAAGAGACAAAACTCAAAGTTTAAATGAAATGCTAAATTTAATCAAGTTACCAGATTCAAACTAATTAAAATGCATATAATGTTAGTAAATAAGTTTTGAATTGGGCACGTCTACTTTTCAATAGATCAGATCACCTGAATTTAGGTCAAAATTTTAGAATTCAAATTTGCAGTATAAATTAAAAAAAAAAATTATTGTCCTGCCATCATTATTAAGGAAAAATATGAAAAACAGAAATATACAAAAACATCATTCAAACTAACAACAAAACTAACAAAAATCTGAAAACAGTAAAATGTATATACATACATGTGAATGTATCTATCACCTATATATTGAGAGAATACTATAAAGAATATGCCAAAATGTTACCAGGAATTAATCTTTTCATGATGGGAATTATGGATGGTTATTATTTTACCTTTTTACCCATATTTTCTAATGTCTAGCTCACCAGTAATTATTTCCTAAATATTATAATACTCAGGTTACACATTAATTTATGTTTTATTTTTTAAATGTTTCAAATGAGGAAAAAATACAGGTTAAAATACCCCATTTATATTTGATATAACTTTATGAGTAACCATGCATAAAATTGTTAGTTGTCATTAATTTTTTGTACATACATATGCTACATATACACATCCGTATATATTAGATGAATTTATTTTTCAATTAATGTTGCCTTGGAAATTTTCCCTCAGTATATTTTTTTGACTCATTCTTTCTGAAGTTTTATATAATTCTTTGGAATAAATGTACTATAATATACAAATCCAATCCCCTATTGCTTGCAAAACCCTTAGGTTATTTCCAAAGATCTAGCTGTTACAAACAATTCTCTATTCCCTTACTTAAACATCATTATCTATGTACACTCCAAATATTTGAAGAATATCAATCTAGAAATAAATTTGCCTTGTCAAAGTTTAAGTATATTCTCCATTTAATAAATAATGCTATTTATTCGATCTTCCTTTTTAATTGTTCATAATTGTTTTATATACTTGATGTAATTATTTGTTAAATAGGCTGTTTCTCATTCTCAGAAATAGCCTTTTATCTTTCTTGAATATTATACTAATATTAAAATAAAAATATTAATTATATTAAATAGAGGTTAAAATTTGGCCTGGTTATGTAAGCCCTAATGAGAAATTAAAACTATATAAAACCAGTGATGTCAGTGCAAAATGAGAGTTAATAAGACAATGGAACTATTTAAAACTCTTAAGCATCAGGTAAAATAATATAAATTGTTCTCAGAACAATAGAAAATCTACAAGCAAAGTAATTGATACGAAAGTGGTATAACTGGCAAAAGAACTATAATAATCTACGCGCAAACACATTATACAGCATAATGACATAAATAAATGGAAAACTTATGATGAAGTCATAGGTTACTCTGGGCAGCTATCTGGTATGAAAGCATGGAATATGGGGTTGCTGAAACATCCTTAGAAATATTGATTTTCCCTCACAGCTCTGGAGAATCTACAAGTTTAAAGGTAACCTCAGATCACGGTGCATGAGGATCAGAGAAAAATCTTTGAGTTATAACAAGAACATATTATAAAGTAAACTGTTTTTCCACAGTTAGCTCCACTTTGGGATAACTTAAATTTTAAGCTACTTAAATTTTACTTTTACTTTTTCATTTTCCTCCAACTTAAGCTATCTTGAAACATCTACACTTATTGATGAGTGCTCCTTGAATAACATCCTCATAAACAACCTTTTGACCCTTCAGATAGGCCCAATCACAGATTTAGGAAAGGCTAGAATAGCTATGTAAAATTTTAATTTTGTACTATACTGGACCTTGTACCTTAAGAAAAGAGGGCAGCATACTGAAAAGAATAACAAAAGTGCAACCTTTCAGAATCATATAGTCTGGCTCTAACTTTTCAGTTGTGGATATAACAGAAACTTTATTTTTTCATTAAGTCCTAGTTTTTTTTGTTTTTTTTTTTTTTTTTAATAAATTATAGTTGACATATAACATTATATTAGTTTCAGATGTACAACATAGTGATTAGACATTTATATACACAACAAAGTGTTTACTATGATAACTCTAGTCCCACTTGGCAACATCTCTGAATCTTGAGTTTGTTTTTGTTCTGTCTGTTCATTTATTTTGTTTTTTAGATACTACATGAGTCAAATCATATGGTATCTGTCTTTCTCTCTCTGACTTATTTCACTTAGCATAGCAAAACCGATCTTTTCCAGTTTCTTCATCCTTAATAAAGAGATAGCAACTACAATTCACAAAATTGTTTTGGAATTAAATGAGATGACCACTCAGTAACAGTTTCTGAATATCAGGAACAATACTATACATCAAAGCTGCTGCTACTACTACTACTACTACTACTACTACTACTACTACTACTACAACTACTAATGAATGCTCTGCCTTTGATTTTGAAAGGTTCACAGTGCACAATTAATGTTCATGTCTCAGCACTGGCATAATAAAAAGTAGCAATTTTCCTTCCTCTTGTATTTGTTTTCCTCTTTCCTAGTTCAATGCCAACTAGTAGTACTCTCGCCAGTTTTGAGACTTTTTTTCTTTCTTATTTAAATTTTATTTTACTTTCTTTATTTCCAACTTCTCAAATCAATAGAAGAATATGAGTGACTTTGAGCATAACTAGTAACACTGCATATGTATAATTAACCTAATTATTCCAAAATAATGATCTCATTATTTTAATTTATAATTTAGTAGTATAATATAATTACTCATAGTAATATTAATAAAGCATTGAATTTTATTATTGATTCACTCCATTTTAAATAATTCTCTCATATATACATTCTCTCTCTCCATATATATATAGTTTGTACACCTAGAAAACATTCTTCAATAGAGCTTTCTAAATAATTACATATTGTCAATTCAGATCCTCTTGTAGGTAGCATTTAGATTGTAAATAAATTATTATACTTTAAAATATTGAATGTAGCATGAATAGCTACAAGGAAAGTATGTGTAATTTTATTGTGGGTAAAGCCTAAAACATATGAATATATTTTTGTTATAGTATTTGATTTTATACTATTGAGTAAGTAATGGCATTTCAACCTGACTATTACTATAACATATAAAATTAAAAACATTTTTCTCAAAAGAATGAATCTCATCAAACTATAAAAATATTTAACAAAGTATTTAACCATATGACTTAAACATGAATTTCATTTTGAATAAGTATACAATATAGGCAAAAATGCCAATGTTCCTATTACTTTTATAAGATACAAAAATGTGTAGATAATAAGAAATGTATGATAAAAATGATGCATTTTTAATATATTATTACTATTATAAATTATATTTAATATAAATCATAAATGTCATAAAACTTTGTATAAAATGGTTACTTTTATCATTTTATTTCATGTACATGTGATCCACTCTTATTTATAATATGCCAGTCAATTAATTATATTGTAAGTAAATGACAAAGAATATAATTTTTTTGCAACCACTTTTTTATAATGAAAATAATATGATGATAAAAGTTTTTTCAATAATGCACTAAGTATACATTGTACATTTTGAATTTTTTTGAAGGATATAGAAACTTCTCACATATAGAACTATAAAAATGAATGTCTATGTCAAATATTAAACAAGTCATCAAATTATTTATAGAATATTCTCTCCTATTACTGAATGTGATTTTTATGACTAGGACTTTTGTTATGTATTATAATGCAACAACAGTTGACTTTTTTAGGAAGCTGGCCCTGTAAAGTTGACTTACTACTTCCTCAGAATTTAAGTTAAATTTCATGAGATATAATTTATTTTTATTTTAAAATAATTTATCACTGAACTCCTTGGACATTATGTAAGTTAGCTCAGCAGTTCTGGATTGCCCAAACCCTACACATTCTAAAGTTCTTCAGGAATGGCCTTTGATCACTTCATGGAAGATAACTTATGAACCAATGAGATGTGCTGGCTGATAAGAATGTATTTGTATACCTGAGACCTTGAGCTATAAGCAATAGTTTATACTAACAATGTGATTTATGACAAATGTACATTCGCATATGTAAGAATGACCTCTGGAATGGTCAGTTGGTTTAATATCTGAAAATAATTTATGTAACATAACACATTAACAGAATAAAGAGAAAAGTTTTCAAATTATTCAATTTACTATTTCTAATTTACTATTTTTCAATTTACTTCTATTTACTATTAAAATCTTCAATAGACTACAAATAAAAGGGATTTTCCTCTATTTGGTAATGTACATCTATGCAAAACCCACTGCTAATATGATACTTAATGGTTAAAGACTGAAGGCTTTCTTCAAATATGATGAATAAGGCAAGAATGCTTCCTTTCGACACATCTATTCAATATTATACTGTATATCATTCTAGCTAATACAATAAGCAACCACAAAAACAAAAACAATAAGAAAATAAAGTCATCCAGATTGAAAAGGTCAACTATATTTACTCACAGAAAATGAGAGCCTGTATTACAGAAGACGTGATCCTGTATTATTCAAAGACGACGTGGTCCTGTATGTAAGAACTCACAATAAATATGCAAAAGTTTCTATAATAAATGAGTTTAGCAAGGTCATTTACCACATATACCAATTGTATTTTTATATACTAGCAACGCACAATCAGAACTTGAAATTAAAGAAACAATTGCATTTGCAACAGCAGTAAAAATTTTTTTAAAAAAGTCATTAAAATTATGAAAAGATAACCCATAGCCTAGGAGAAAATATTTTCAAATAATACATCTTAGACCTTATCTTAGACCACATAAAGAAAACTCATTATTCATTAACAAGAAAGACACAATTTAAAATGTGTTTATATGAATGATTAATAAACATCTAAAAAGATATTGAATGAATTTTCAAAGCATTATGGTAAGTGAAAATAGATTCAAAAGGCAATATTCTATATAATGCCATTGATAGGGCATTTTGTAAAAGGCAAAACTATAGAGATGGAAATCAGATAAATGGTTGCTAGGAGTTGAGAGTAAGAAGGATTTCTTACACATGGTCATGAGAAAAATGTTAAGGGGTTGCTTAAATTATTCTGTATTTTGCTCATGTTGGTGTCATACAACTTTATGTACTTTTAAAACTTACAGAACTTTCCACAAAAAACCTCCTGAATTTGATAATATATATTATAATGCTAGTTTCTAAAAAGTCATTTAGTGAAACTAAACATTATAAAAAATGGTTTTAAAATAGTATAAAATTTCAATCTAAGTATGATATAAAAAGCTACAAGAAAATGTCCCAATATGAGAGAAAGCTTCATAATCTACAAAATCATAAATTTCCTTGAGTACGTCAGTTGTGAATTTGTAAATCAAACCAGTCAACTGAATTCCAGTGATAACCCATCTCAAGTCAGACAGGACAAGAACTAGAACTGTTTCTTTTACCTTTAGCAGATCATTGAAAGAACACACAATCACCATAAGAGCAAGTAGGAATGGCTAAAACTTTAAGTTGTTTTAGAAGCTGAATGTGAACTACTAATTTAGTTTTGTATTATAGGAGTTCCAAACACAGAAAAGTAAAGTCATTGGAAAGCTCTCTTTCACAGGCCTCCGTGGGTACACTCTCTTGATAAAGATTTTGGATAGGTTTGGAGATTGGTGGCACATGGGAATAAAATACTGTTTGCTTTTCATCTACTTCTTTTACAAAAAATAAAAGCTTCAAGCCATTGAAAAAGAAGCAGAATACCCTCCTGCCATGAAGATATAGGCAAAGATCCATTGCTCTGGTAAGGATAAACACTATTATTCACAGATTAGAATATTTAACAAACAAACAAACAAAAAAATAAAATAATCTTGTTCCACACAAAGACACTAGACAACTGAGATAGAAGAAAAAACCTTTTGGTCCATATCTGCATTTGTTTCCTTCGGATACTTCGATTTTTTCCCACATCCCAAAGATGTGCACATTAGGTGAATTGAGGTGTATAAATTGTTGCAGTCTGAGTGAGTGTGAGTGTGTGTGTGCGTCATCCCTTGATGGATGGGCATTCTGCTTTTATTTTTGTAGATAGGCTCCGGCTATCTACAACCATAAAATGAATAAATGGGTTGGAATTAATACATTAAAAATTAAACAAACAAACAAACAAATAAAATTAGAAGTGCGTGGGTCTTTATTTAGACATTTGGTGATGTTGTGTCACCAAAAATATGCTGTAGGGACTTAACTCTTAACGCTAATTGATATATATATATATATATATATATATATATATATATATATATATATCAATTAGCCCGTGGTAAAATTTGTTTCATTATATGTTGTTTTCCTTAAAGTTTGTTTCCAAGAACTATTGGTATTGTTAAGTGAGAACTTACTATATCTCAGCACCCCAATTCCTTAGCTTCATCTGTGCTCACATTTGGTAAATAAACGAGTCATATGATGACATGGAGAGATTTTCTGGAAGTGTTTATTTGGACATTTATTTTGAGATACCTCCAACTAATGTATTGTGTGAATAGATTTAAAAATTTGGTGACATTAACCTGGAAGGAAGTTTACCCAGGCAAGTCCGTAGGGTACCTATTTAGCCTTGGTTAGTAAGTACTTTTATGATCACTGCCACATTTGAGGTAACAAAGGCTTGGTTAGAGCTTAATTAAATATCTCAAAACCTTAAAATACGTAGCTAATAACCTCCACACTGAGTATAGTCTAATTCTGAAACATTCACTAATAACCACTACAATATACTGTCCTGATTTGTGTAAAATAATGTATCTTAAAGGTTAATAGATTAATATGCCTAATCTTTCAAGGAGTGGCATAATCTTAGGGGATTTGGTAAATAGAACTGATCAGAGAAAAATGTAAATTTTAAGTGGAGAATCGCAAGAAGTTTTTGGATTAATGATTATGGCTGAGGAATTTGGGGGTTCCACCATTGCAATCATAAAATAGTGGATATATTTTGATCAAATAGAAAGAAAAGATCCTTAATTATTAGCCAGAAATGTCACTTTGTAAAGTTAAGTTACATTTATGTGGCAACTATAGTATAAAAGGAACATTTCAAGAGAGTAAATATATTTTATTTATATAACATTTCTTTCCAGAGACATCAGTGTCATTAAAATAATTTTATGAATTCTTAAAATACTTTTATATGTCTAAGAAACAGTTATTGTGTATTGGCTAAACCATACATCACAAGTACATGAAGAAAAAGATGAACAGAAGAGGTCTAAAAGGAATATTTGTTTACTGAATACATTTTGGAAAACTTTTATGGTAGTATGTGGAAATCTTAATTAGATTTAGTGTAACACTTAAGTCAAAAGAGTTAGAACAGCTTTTACAGAAGTACACAATTGTAATCTATAATAATAGATATTTAAAATGTTGAAAATTATTGAAAAAATGAATAATTTTGAATTGAAGAATTTCACATTTCTTCATTTTTTTTTGTTGTAAACAAATTTTGAAGTATGTATTACTTTGAAAAGTAACAGAAAGTAAAAGAAAGTAACAGAAGAAAACAAAACAAAAGATAAAATTACTTTTTTCTATCAGTTAGGGTTCAGTTAAGAGTTTTCCATAGAAACTTCAGGTTTTGCTCTTAAGGTCTCTCAACTAATTGGATGAGATCTACTCATAGTGTCAAAGCTTATCCTCTTTATTTAAAGACCACTGATTGTACATGTTAACCATATCTATAAAATACCTTCCCAGCAATACCTAGATTTGTGTTTGACTAAATAAACTGGGTACTATAGCCAAGCCAAGTTGACAAATAAAACTAATCATTCCACTTTGTTAAAGATGTTTAAGTAATCTGTTATAATGCTGTAATCAGTGTGTGTAAGTTATCTTTTATAATCAACAGTTTCATAATGCTATGTGTAGGTAAATTCTTAGACAGCAATAAAGTGTTCTAAATAAAGGGAAATAAAATCATTAATTTAATATAATCTCTTTCTATAGCCACTGGTTCAATATTTTATTTGATCAGATAGCATTGTTAGTGTCTTGAATTAAACGTTAGATGCTAAATAAATGTGACAAGAAGTCCTACACATTTTTATGCATTCGGTCCTTACACTTGCTTAAAGAACCTCTCTGTATTCTAGAGGCACTATGTGTAACATGGATATTTTGCTTTTATACATTTTTTTGAGTGATGCTAAACCTTGCTAGTCTCTGAATAAGACCCAGAGAAAGGATTATCCCTATTTTCTTTTCCACCCAGTCAATATTTTTTAAAAAATAATTGAAACAATAAGTATTGGCAAAATGACTGTCATAGTATATTGTTTCTGAGAGTTCTTGAGTGACAGAGTCTGGAAGTGCTACAGTGAGCATCTAAGACACAGTGCTAGGCAAGGTCCACGTTCACGTCAATAGCTATGACATTGTAACCAGACCATTTAAGCATCAAAAATATGACCATAACTTTCATTGTTTGTTTGTTGTCCAGTTGGGGTCCCCAAGTTTATTTTACTCATAATTTCTAAAAATTATTTTTAATTAAGTTAGTTAGAATCATAATTTGCTAGTTAATACTATATAGTCTTTTATAGAAATGTAAATATTAATCCTCTCTGCTTTCGAGTTAATACTTCATGCAAAGACATTGCTGCAAATGTGGTATATAGTACTATGTAAGTGAGAAATAGACAAAGTCCTCAACTGCCAGTAAAATGACAAACTGAAAAAATCTCAGAGAGAATACAAAGAAATTTTGTAAAGTCTTGTGTGTAATGTTATATTTCCTATGAAATCCATATTCTTTAAAAGTCTTCCAGTCAGTGAGAGAATGGAAAATTTTCTGTATACTTAATAGCTAAGACAGTCAATACTTTTTTGGAACTATCATCAGAAAAAAAAAAGGTAATGATTGCAATTTGGCAGAAAATAAAGCTGATGAATAATCCAATTTCAAAACTTCTCAGGCTAGTGGTAAATCTCCTGATCTAAATTAAATGGTACAAGCTCCACACTGCCAAACAGAACAATATTATAACTCCTATTTCATTTTAGAGTGCATTTCACTTAGATTTCTACAAGAAGATATTATGAAAAAAAAATGTTAAATATGTAAATTATTTTACTGACACAAAGAGTTCACATATTTTCAATAAAAATACCAGATTTTCACCCTAAATTACAGTGCATATGACATTTGCTTTTCTAAACATGGAGATTTATGTTTATATTTTTAAAGAACAAATAAGAAGAAACCGATATATCTTAATTACTGAATCATTTTGTATCACGGACTCTTTCTTGGTATCATAGCTATAATAGTAAATAAGTAAGAATTTTAAAAGAAATAAATGAACAAAACTTTACTAGAGGGAGTTTGAAAGTACATTACTAACTCCTTATAAAGCACTTGGAACCGTATTACATGCAAAAAGGAAACTGAATGAAAAGAGATGATTTAGAAGACAGTACTTCTGTTTTCCCCTTCGATTTGAACATGCTATGTAAATATATAAAATTGTACAAAAGTTTTAATATTTTTGGTGACGATGCATTGTATTAGAGTTCTCCAGAAAAATCAAAACCAATATACTTATTGAGGAATTGGGAAAGCTTGTGGGATAGTTCTATTCGGAGAACAAAGGCCTGTGAACTAGGAGAACCAATGGTGTAAGTCCAGTTTCAGGACAGTGAAGATCAATGTCCAGCTCAGTTAGTCAGAGAAAGTAAATTCTCTTTTTCTCCATCTTTTTGTTTTACTCAGGCCCTACAGACTGAATGATGCCCACTCACATCGGGGAAGGTAATTTGTTTTAACCTGTCTAGAATCCAAATGCTAATCTCATCTAGAAACATCCTCACAGACACATCCAGAAATAATACTTAACTAAATACTTGGCACTTCATGACCCAGTCAAGTCCACATATTAAACTAACCACTACAACTCCACCCCTTTCAGTCTGACACCCATATGCATCTCCTTAAACCACGCTTACTTTCTAAATAAAGGTAAGGATAAGATCAAAATTCTGCTTACAATGATACTGTTTTATGTACAATGGAAAATCACTAACCTCTTTCCCAAAAGAGGAGGTAAAGTTTTTGAGTGATATTTACTTTTTTCCTTATATGCTGTAACTAAAATACTATGGCGTAAAATTAACATTAAATACTATGATATATAGTCAATACATCCTATGTTACAAGGAAAGAAAAGTGTATTTATAACAAACTTAGAAGGAAAATTCTTACAACAAAGTGTTCATTTCTCTTACTGGTCATATGCTTGTAGTGGGCATTTATAATACCTTCATCACTATTCATTCTGGATTCCCTTTATACTTAGCAAGCACCTTACCTGGTTGTGGTTCTTTACCTGGCAGAGCAACCAAGTAACTCTGAAGTCACTCTGAAGTTGAAGGCTCTGGGCCATTAGAAATTATAACAATCCAGTCCTGCCTGGACTGGATTGTTATAATTTCTCATTGACCTTAATCATGGAGTATATTAAATATATTAATTTTTTTATCATGGAAATTAAAATTTAAGGAAAGATTCTGGTAACAGATTTTAAATAATTGAATAACATAAGTCCCCAGTAGGTTTTTTTTTTTTCTTTTAATGTGCTAAGGGATTTAGTTTAACTAATTAAAATTTTAGTCCAGGACTAATTTAGTATGAAGTTGCAATTTACTTTAATAGATTTCTTAAGAGCAGAATTTTAAAGCAGGTACAGACTGAAGTTTTTGTATTAGTTATGATTCTTTATTCTGACTGATGCTCATAGAAGAAATAGGGGAGCCAGTCTAAAAGTTTTGTGTTTTCATCAAGAACACTAAGAGACACCTTAAGGGATCTCCTTCCTGTATTCCAGACATATTTGTTCTTACCTATGTTGTGGAGTAGTAGTTCGATTTCCCTTTGGCAGTCAAGATCAATCATCTCAGCTAGCAAAGTAATTCCCTTTGTGTGTTGATTTAGAGATATGAAGGGCCCAAAGTGTCTAGGTAGTAGTCTTAATTTCCAGTTCAATGAAATTATGGCGTGCCTCCTGGTGGAAGCATTCTTTTTCTAGAACTAAGATTTCTAGGTCCACAGAACAAAAGTTTGCAGAAACAAAAAGCAAAAATTTTGCTAGTGGGCCATCAGGCATAATTGTGAGTGGTAGTACTCTCATTTCTACCTCCTTGATTTCTGGACCCATAAATCCTGGCTATTGGAGAAACAGTACCATTTCTCAGATGATAACTCAGAACAGACAGCCTTTTGAAGAACCTTGCCCCAGGCCTGCAAGGTATTGCCATTCACCTGGCACTGTAATGTGAGTCTTCAAAAGGCCATTCTACTATTCTATAAATTTGGCTGCTTAAGAATGGGGCACACATGGTAAATCCAGTGATTTCCATGATGATGGGCCCATTGGCTGTGAGGTGAGTGAGTTCCTTGATCAGAAGCAACTCTGTATTGAATATCATGGCTATGGATAAGGTATTCTGCAATCCATAGATGGTAGTTTTTGCAGAATTACTATATGCTAGAAAAGAAAATCTATATCCTGAACAAGTGTCTATTCCTATAAGAACAAAAATTCTGTGACAGACACTGTCCATCAGGACCGCAGGTAGCTGGTTGATCGCCCCGGGGAATGATTCCTATCAGGATTTAGTGTTAGTCTCTGCTGGGGACAGATTAGGCATTCAGTGGAGGCCATATCCAGATCAGCCTGGATGAGGAGAGGTCTATATTGCTGAGCCCATAAATAACACTCCATTCCTGCTACAATGGACTTTTTTGTTTGTGAGCCTATTACCCAATGACAAAAGTGGCCAGGGACAAAAGCTGAGCTGATATCCATAGAATGGGTCATTCTATATACTAGACTTTGAAATTAAGTAGTTTATCACAATCTACTCAGAAAAATTAGCTATTTTTTCTATAATCGTTAGCATTCAGTTAGTTGATTTTAAATGGAATTCAAGAAGAAAACAAAGTATGTTTTCTATCACATATCATAGAAATCACATATTTGTTAGGGGCACAGAGCTGGTATAGTGAATTAAGAATACACAGAATAAAACATGCTAATGAGGAGGCACAACCCACCTGCACAGTTTTGGCAGGTAGCTCCCTCAGCAACCCAACTTTCACTTTGGGGATAATTTTGATTAAAGTTGCAGTTTCAATGTACTCACACAAGAGATGTAAAGTCACAAGGTTTATTTCTCTGGGGTAGGGCATTTTTCTATCCCAATCACCAGCGAGCAGGATATGAAGCATAGGGTAGAAAGCATCTATTACTTATAAAGTAGTGAATGCAGCAGTCAGTAAGTTTTCACAGTCTCAGCTTTAAGTGGTTATTTTAAAAGGTGCCAAGGAAAAGTAAAGAGAGAATTTATGACAGAAATCTTAAATTCAGGCCTTTATCTAAATGTCCAGACTTTGAGTATGAACTTGGTATCACGCTGTAAAATGCCTGGGCAGTAATACAGAATGGCTGTTTTCTCTTCACAATATATCATGTACAAATTTATTTACTCTTCATAACAATTCCCGTTTTTTCTATATTTGTTAATGTATTGGCTTAGGATATTCAACCGTGACTTTTGTCCACTAAAGTTTAAAAACCTATCTTAAAAATGTTTCTTTTTTAATAAAGAGAAACTTTAAATAAAGTTACTTATTCCCGCTTTAGCCATTGAGAGCAACTTCTGTGAAATCTTGTGCTCTTTTAATGCACCCACCATTTTATTTTTGAGCATTTCTTTGATTTCTTGCACTGCGCAGTGCTGCACACTCATTTCATATATTTCTTTCTCTTATCCTCAGATCAGCCATTTCTCCAAGGAGCCCTGGTTCCTTTTATTGGTGAATAGTTTTAGAAACCAAGATCTAGGTTCTATTGCTTCTGAGGTGTCATTTCTTTCAGGCCCTCTCAGCTGACAAAAACAATGTGTGTATTTATTAACTCATCAGGTATATGCAAATAACTATAACTATTTCTATACGTAAACATGTATATTCTTGTTAAACTAAACGTGAATTCATTCTGATGTCTCCAGTTCTAATTTATTACCACATGAATCATCTGGTTTCCTCACCTTGCTTTTCTACACACTACACACTACACAGTGAAAAAACCTGGCTTCCACCATCTGCCTTCCTTTTCCAAAGTTGTTGTATTTCCATATAAATGTATAGCACTATAAGAATTGTTATTCTTTCTCTCTTATTAACTATTTTATTAACTAGTGTACAATTCTTACATGTAGTTTCTCAGACTCCACTCAATCCCAAAGTTACTTTGGTCATTCAGAGAGATTTTTGCTTACATTTGTAATACAGCTAGAGTCTCTTGTTTCAGGCTGTTGGGGGCCTGGGTCCCTGACCCTACATGACCTTTTGGTATAATTAAACACATTAAAATTTATTTTTTGGGCTTTGAAATTTTATGGGTTTTCACAAGTACATAATATCTTTTATCCACTATTATAGTAGTATACTCTACAAAATAAATGTAGAGTCTAAAAAGCCCCTGCATTTACTTATTCATTGCTCATCCCAAATCTTAGCAACCACTACCATTTTAATACCTCAATAAATGTCTTTTCAAAAATGTATAAAGCTGAAATTGTGAACTATGTAAACTTTCAAAGTGGCTTATTTCATTTATCAACATGTTTTTAAGTTTTTTTCATTTTTATTGCTTTATAACACATTTCTTTTTAATATTGGATAATATTCTATTATACAGATACACTAGAGTCTATTTATCCATTCATCTTTTGAGTAATATCTTGGTGGCTCCTAGTTTTGGTGATTATAAATAAAGCTACTATAAATATTATCATGCAGGTTTCAGTGTGAATATAGATTTTCAATCAATTGGGGAAATATTAGAATCATAATTGTTGGATAATGTGGCAAAACTATGATTAGCTTATGAGGAACTGACAAACTATTCCAAATTGCATGTATCATTTTTTAAAAATTTATCTTTGTTTTATTTATTTTTTAAAATTTTTTAGGTGAACAACCCTTGGTTGACCTCACAGATTGCAAGAACCTTGTCAGCTTACAATCTTTTATTTTTTTAAATTTTTTATGCCTACAGTACCTGGTCTTCCTGGGTGTTCTCCCATTCAAGTACTAACCAGGCCCGACCCTGCTTAGTTTCTGAGATCGAGGGGCTTGGGCTTGTTCAGGATGGCATAGCCATAGTGCGTGTATCATTTTGTATCCCCACAAGTAATAAATGAGAGTTCTTGTTCTACATTCACACCTAGCATTTGGCATTTTATCCATTCTAATTAGTGTGTAGTGAGGTCTTGTTGTTTTAATTGGCAATATCATGATGATAAATAATGATGAGCTTCATTCATGTTTATTTACCACCTGGCTATCTTTTTTTTTTTTTAATTTTTAAATTTTATTTATTTTTATTAAATTTATTCAGGTGACATTAGTTAATAAAATATACAGGTTTCAAGTGTACAATTCCATAAGTGTCCTTCAATGGAAAATTGCATAAAGAAGCTGGATACAATGGACTTTTACTTAGCCATAAGAAAAGTTGAAATACTGCCATTTGCAGCAACATGAATGAATCTTGAGATAATCATGCTAAGCTAAATAAGTTAAACAGAAGTTAAGATCCACCTGGATATCTTTGGTGAAAAATCTGTTAAGCTATTTTGCTGATTTTTAATTGGTAAGTGTCAAATTTCAATAGTGTCAATCTTTCAACTTTGTTCTTTAGTTTTGTGTTGGCTCCTTTGGATCTTTTCCCTTTGAACATAAACTTGAAATCAGTTTTTCAATATACAGCAAATAACTTGCTTGAATTTCATTGGGATTATGTTTAATCTACAGATCAAGTTGGGAAAAATTGATATGTTCACAATATAGAGTTTTCAATTCTATGATTACAAATAACTATTCATATTTTTAGATTTTCTTAGATTTTTATACATATATAGACATATATAGACATATGTCTATATATGTCTATATATGTATAAATATGTATATATATGATCTATATGCAGAAAACTATATATATATGTTGTTAGATTAATACTAATAATTTTATTTTATGGTTCTTTGTAAATAATTTTATATTTATTTAAAATTTTAGCTGTTAATTGCCAATACATAAAAATAAATTTAACTGATAATAAGAAAAAGAAATCCAGAATTATGAGTTGATTGAAGTTGGTGGAGATTCTTTGAGAGCTTGAATATCAATAGTGTCTTGATGGGTTACAGAATTATAATTTTGTTGTATTTAAAAGCAGATGAGAATGTGCACTCTCCTCCTCTAATAACACCTAGGGGGAGTATCGAATTCCCCCCAAAGAAAGTATGTGCCACATCTATAGAAAGCAGAATAGAAATACGGATTTTCACCATTCCAGGATGGCACTGGAATAGCAAGATATTTTTCATGTGAATAAGAGCACCATGGAAATAAGAAAAAGCTTGTCATGAAAGTGGCCTTTGCAGTAATAAGAAATCAATGAGCTGTTACCAAAAGAAATGATAGATAGAAAAAAGTTAAAAATCACCTATAATTTGTCAATGCATCAGCCTCTAGGGATTTTAGACAACCCCAGAGAAAACGAAGATAAGACAATTGTTGATTGCAAGTCTTTCATCTCTTTACAGTATGCATTATATATTTTTTTTCTAACATTTTATTTTTATATCTAGAAGAAAACCTGTCCTCACAAAATCCTTTTATGTAAAGCATTTTAATTTTTGCTTTGCTATCTAGAAAACACGTACAATGAAAAAATTTTAAAACACAATCTACCCCAAAGCAAAATTGAAACCATGACACATTTCAAATAGTCAACCCACTTTTTAAGAAGTACACATATTTTTTAACAAATCAGTAAGAGTATTATTGTTGGTTTGCAAACTATACAAATGAATCCACCAACAGAAATATTATGTTTACTAAGTGTTCTTTTGGAATGTTTATAACGAATATCCTTTCACATTTGACACAGTCTAAGTTGGAAATGTTTGTTATATTTATGCCATCAATATACCTAGTATTTATTTTTTTCAAAAATATATATATTATAAGGAAATGTGTGTTCAAAATAACACAAATTTTATTTTGCAAATGCCTTTAAATGGACCTCATAATGTATATTAGCCTCACTACATTGCCACATTTGTCAAGTTTCACAGAACACAAATTACTTAAATAACTCATGGTTTCAAAATATGCAGCAAAGATAAATAAGTAATCTTATCACAGGCAACAATTTCATATTCTCCCACTGTCTGACAGCTGGACCTCTTTAATATTCCAAACCATAACTGATTGGCTAATATCACTTGTTCAAGACAAAATTTAAAAGCCATTCATTTGTGTAAAATAAACAATCACATAAAGTAAGCATACTCTCTGTAGAAAATATAAAAATATATACTCTAATGAAAAGTAAGAGCAGACAATGAAAAATGTACTAAAACGGGAAGCTATGTAATTTTGTGAAACACCTAATATAGTATATCCTTTGCAACATGAAGCTCTTATGATGAATTCCTTTTTGAATATACTAAAGTTTGAAAACTAAGTTTTTTAAAAGATTTCTTATATTTGTCACTTGCCAGGTGTGCTATCTTTGAAAAGCCATTTAACTCTCAAATATCCATTTCTGTATCAGTAAAAAACATGTAATTTATGTTTCTTGCAAATATGAAATAAGTAAATTAATGAACAGTGATTAAATACTCAGGTGATAGGATATTTCAATAAATGTTAGCAATTTAAAATAAAAAGTCTTATGAATTACATTGAAAACTTTGATAAATAAAAATAAAAATTTCATGCCACACCATACACATACATTTTCATCATACATATTTGTGATTTTTCTTGAGTTAAATAGCTTAATGAATGTTATTAACAAATAGTATCATTATAAATACTATTAGTATTAAAATATTTTTCCAAATTGCTATATGACTGAGTACCATACCATCCCAATTTAGCAATATAAAGCAAGTGACTCATATTCTGTGGCTCAGGAATTTGGGTGGAACAGTGCTGACAGCTCTCACATGGACTGTCTCATATTGTTTCAGTTAGATGTCAATTCAGGCTACAATAATATGAAGACTTGAGTAGATTGAGCTTTCATAATAGCTTGCCCACATAGTTGACAGATGACACTTTGTTGGCAGGAAATTCAACAGTGCTGTTGATTGAAATGCTAATATGTGCCTTCTCTAGCATGTAAGTCTCAGGGTGTGTGGATTTTCCCAGAGTGAATATCCAAAGATAACCAAGTAAAAACTTCATAGCCTTTTGCTTTGTAGTCTTGAAAGCCATAAAGCATTATTTTGATCAAACTATGGTCAAAATATGCCCATATTCAAGGGGAAGCGACATAAATGGAATGGACACCACTTACTTACAAGGTAAATTTACATTGTAAAAGACCAAGAAGTATGGGAAATAAAAATGGGCAAGTTCTGTCTTTAGGATCATCTTTTTGGTAAAAGTTATGTGCTCAGTTCTGTTCTCTGTCATGCTTAGGGAAAACAGGAAATAGACAAGCCTGTTTATTCATTCATCTGTGTCTGTGACTAAATGACTACATATAACCGAAAAGTGGTGTTGGGATTTTAATGAGGCCATAGATTTTACAAGACAACAGATATACAAGAATATTTTCCAAACTGCATTATCAGTTTTATTATATTAGTAAATTTAAAATATATATATAAGAAGGTTATTGAGAAAGATCTGTAGAAACGTTTCATTTTTCAAAAAAAAAGTGAAATATAAAACCAATAAATAATGTTTAAAATAATTAAGTTGAGTAACTAAAGAAATGCTAAAATATAACATGGAACATTAAAATGTTTTTAAATGCTTATTCAAATTTAAAAAATAGGAAAATTTCAAACAATAAAATTTTGTAGTAAATTGCTTCTTTGATTTTATTTTCGTATTTTGAGAGTTCATGAACTACTATAAAAACCTACCAATATTTTTTACATGAAAAAAGAAAATTTAAGGCATTCAGTTCTCATAAGGACATTTTATTCTGAGAGCTTTACAAAATATGAACATCGTTTCAAACTACACAACATTTCTTCTACTTGGCTAAGCAGTGTCTTGAATGGTCATAAGAAACAATTAGGTACTCTGCACTGTATCTCCTTTAAAAAGAAATTTGATAAACATAGCATTATATATGTGCATACAATAATACATATGTGAGCCTACAAAGCTTAATCTTAAAATGTTAGTTGTAGATGTAACTTGAAATTCGGAATGTTTTTAGATTTTAGAAATGAAAGTAATAGGTACATGTATCTTACATTACATGACACCACCTTCAAGGTCCAGGATGGCACCTTTCTATCAAACATCAAGGGACTGCGTATATATTCATAATATGTGAAATAAAGATACATTAAGTTCAAGTTAAATCAAATTCTATAACAAATTAGTAATAGAAACATTTTTTTGTTGTTGTTCAAAGTTTTTTGTTTTCATATGTTTAGATGAGACATTTGGGGTCTGAATGTGGGATATGAATAAGAGTTTCCATTTCTCTCTCTTTTGATATAGATATAAAGATATATAGATAAATAGATAGATATGTATATTCACATACATATAAATATGTCTACGGCCATGCCACCCTGAACAAGCGTAATACTGTATGATCTCAGAAACTAAGCAGGGTCAGGCCTGGTTAGTACTTGAATGGGAGACTACCTAGGAAGACCTGGTGCTATAGGCATAAAAAATAAAAAATGAGATTGAAGGCTGACAAGGTCCTTGCAATCAGTGAGACCAACCAAGGGTTGCCTTGCCTAAAAAAGCAGAGATTGGTATTCTCTGAGTAATTCAGATCTAATTTGATTTAATTTTTAAAATTTTGTGTTTTTTTCCTTTAGAGAGATTCTTATAAATATAAATATTTCCATATCCATTTTATACACTTTTACTGTTAAATTATTTCACAGTGCACAACCCAAGCTTTTGTTAAATATTTCATTACAAATCCACTTTTAATCACTTCACTGTCACTTCCATTTAAATAAAAAAAAACAATTATATATAATTTTATTCTTTTTTCATTCACTGGGCAATTTACTCTACTCATGGCAGGTTATAAAAGGAACAATTATAAAATATATAAATCTATGTAAAAATATGTAATTATAAAAATACAAAAATTATGTATTCATTCAGTATAGTCTGTCTTCATTTGTTGACAAAGTCACATCCAGAAAGAATGTATATTGTAGCCTCAGTTTGCATAGCATTATGCAAAACATCCCAATCCACTCATAAATCACTTTTGATATAAGTATGATCAATTTTACAATTGAGAAATATTTTCTTTAGCTAGGTTAAGTGACTTGTCTATGGTTTCCAAGTTTTTAAAAATAGATCATGTATTAAAACTATGATGTGACATCTTCATCTATCAACTTGGACACTCAGGCTAAGTAAAGTGACTCAAGGTCATTGTATGATGTCCTCAATTCTTATTATCTTTAATTTGTCTGTCAGTACTTAATCTATTTCAACACTATGGATTTCAAGTATCAATTACTTTCTCTTTGAACACATTATAAACACAGATTTTACCTGAAAACTTATTCCATATATTTACCTTTTTAAATATATCAATGTTTGCATAGTCTTAAAATCAAAATAGCCAAAATTTTATTATGAGAAAATATGATTCCCCTTCCCAACATAGTCTATCGTTCTATTCCTTCTAGTGGTATGGAATATATAATTATTATTTTTTGTTAGAATATTCATTATTTATTATATAGCATTCATATTTTAAGTATTAAAGTCAAGTAGAAAGTTTTCTAAAGTAAAAAGCATGTTCTAAAATGTCTTTATTATAAAGGATGTTAAAAATACATAAATCTTATACACTTGCTTATAACATAGTAAACATTATTAAAATTTTGAACATTTATATACTCCTAAACATCTGATGTTGTTTCATTTCTTTTTCTCTGCATCAAATTTCTCAAGCCATACAACTGAAAAAGCCTGAGATATTTAAGAAAGGGGAATTTTAAGAGTATTCAAGACTTTTTTTCTTTCTGAAAGTAAAAAACAAAGAGTGAAGTAATAAACAGTAAAACATAAAAGGAAATGGACAGGAAAGAAAAATTTAAAACTATTAAGTTTCCCAAGAAAAAAGAGATAGTAGAATAACTTTTAGAGATGTCAATATAGAAAATCACTAAAAAATACTTGTAACTATTTCAAATAGTGACATGTTTTCATGTTTGACAAAAAAAGAGACTCAACAAAGAAGTCCATTGATCCAAGAATATACAGAGTATACTAAAATCTAATTGAGCAAAATCATACATGTAGTGACATAACTAATGAAAGACTTCTGAGTTTTTCATTTTTTTTCAACTGTCCCTGAATTAACGTGTAAAGTCCTCTGATAAATCTAGAAAATAAGATGAGAGGAAAAGTGAAGAAATGGATCCAGGAAAATGCTCAGTTGAGAAGTAGAATAGTTCTATTTTAAAAGTACTGAAATGTAATGAAAAGAACAAGAACTTGGTGCAAACTCTGAAGAAGAAAGGCGGAAAAAAAGATTGAGATTGAATAGAACATATTAACCTATATATTTCATGTTTTACCTATCTCATAAGGAAAATTTGTCAAAACCTTGGTTTTCATTGTTGTGATATATATACATACATATATATTATATGTATGTATTATATGTATGTACATACA
This sequence comes from Eonycteris spelaea, assembly GCA_003508835.1. Lineage (NCBI taxonomy): Eukaryota > Metazoa > Chordata > Mammalia > Chiroptera > Pteropodidae > Eonycteris > Eonycteris spelaea. The sequence continues at coordinate 7,095,611 of PUFA01000095.1, forward strand.
TATATAATATATAATATTGTGGAGGGGTTAGTTAGGACTAGAAGTCATAAGTGTTAAATAAGAAACTGTTTCTAATGACTAGATAATGTTTTTTTAAAGGATTGAATCAGAATCAAAGATCCACACTAGGTATCCCCAAGGTTTATTGATACTGCAAGTGCAGGTCACAGAGAAGTAAAATGTCTAGGCAAGAGTAAATATTAAAATATGATTTTTCAGTGAAAATATCAACTATATGGGCATTTACAACAGGAATCAGGAATTAATTAAAAGATGGGGAATTGAAAGTAAACAGATAAACACTTTAGCCTAGGTGAAAAGCAACATCAATGACTCGCTCGTGTTCCTGTTGAGGCAGCAACAATTGCCAACATGAGTAACCAAGGTTTAACAGGCTAAGTAAAGGTTGTGAAGAAATTTCTACCTCTGTGTGCAAACCTTCTTATATCAGTATGATCCATGAGACCCCCTTTGAGTAAAACCATCATTATGCTTTGAGGGCTGAGATCAGACTCAGCTTCCGGATTGTATCTCACACATAAATAAATGTGTGCCAAGTCTACTTAACACTTGAATAAACAAAAAAACAAGGCAATTCACATTTCAAATAATAAAAATAAAACAAAGCATTATGGTAAGCAGAATTTGAAAATGATCACAAAGAATCTTGTCCCTTGGTATACACTTCTTATATAATCCCATCTTTTTGAATATGGGTGAGTTTATCAATTATGAAACATAAAATCTCCATGAATAAATGACATTAAATAAAAGGTAAAGGGATTTCGCAGTTGATTTGAGTTAGTCCTGTCTCTTTTTGATCACATGGGTGGGCATGACAAAATCAATAGGACCCTTTGGAAATAATGGAAACAACAGCAGATATTTCTGACAGTTGTGAAAAAGGAAGATGCCATTGATGCAATGAGTGTGAGTGGACAGGGCCATGTAGTGAGAAACTAGGGGTGGTTTCTAGCAGAGAAGGATCATCAGCTGTCAGATAGCAAGAAAATGGGACTTCATTCATACAACATCCAGGAATTAATTCTTCCAAGATCCGGAATGAGTCCGAGAACAGAATTTTCCCCAGTGAAACCTCCATACACAACAGCAGCCTGACGAACAACCTGATTTCAGCCTAGGAGACTAATCTTTACCCAGACTCGGGTCTACAAAAATTGAGCTAACAAATAGGTATTATATTTAGCTGTAAATTTGGATAATTTTTAAAGCAGCAATCAGTAATTAAAAAGTCACATATAAAATATCTTACAAATACATTTAGTTTATTATTATTTCAAAAATATCTCATCATTGTCTTCTTTTTTAAATGAGTTAAACATAAAAGTCAGAAAAATTTGGTAGTTTAATTTCTACATCTATTATGTGGAAGCCATAAAAAATTATTTTCACAGTATCATAATACTTCATAACTTTGTAAAAGATATAGATATTAGATATAGATATGGAAATTAAGGATGTATCATAAGAAAGCACACCACGAGCCAGTTCTGAAAATAATAAATGCTAATCCTTATTTGAGAAGTACACTTACTAAGATTGAATATCAATGAAGCATAATTACTAGATGCTTTCATATTCCAGCTTAGCAAAATAAAACTGTCTAATTTTTGAAATGTTGAAAATGTCAATGTATGCAAATTTGAGGAAGGGTTGGAAATCATGGAGTAGCAAAAGGGAAGAAAGAAAGGAGATAAAATCCTACAATTAGATTTTCCTTATACTAATGTGAAATATAAAAAAATGCATAAAAAGACTAGTAGTAATCCCTTAATTGCCAATGTCAACATATTTTCTAAAATAATAAGTAGAGAGTTTACGTTAAGAAAGATGAATGACTTCAAACTATATAACATATAAAATAGGATTTCGAAGTTAATAAATAACTGTTTTCTTCAAGACATTATTGCCAAGGCAACAAATGTAAAGCAATTATCCAGAAAATATTAGAGGTCTTTTATAAATGCATTGCCAGTCTGGATATTCTTTATGACAGAACAAGTTACCACCTCCCTGCGTTCTTAATATACAGAAATTCATCTCATAAAATGTAGATGTCATGAATTCTCTTTTTTCCCTCTGCTTTGTAGATTTTGTTAAACCTATTTTAACAGATACTATCCTCCAGGGATAATGAAAACATATTTGATCACAGCTTGGTAGAGTTGGTTTTTAAAATATTTTATTTATTTTTTAATAGGTAATATTAAAAAAAATCAAAGAAATAAAATGGTATGCAGTGAAAATAACATTCTGTTTAACCATTCCTTCAACTCTCCTCTTTCGGGATCCAGTGGTGGTTGCCATTGTCCATATCCTATGTATTCTTATGAAAATATATGTGTATATAATTTTGTGTGTATATATACATATTTTTGTGAATATGTACTTATTGAAAGAAACTCTCCTTAACAATTGCTAGTTCTACTCTCAAGAGGCAAATATTTTTAACTCTTAAGTTGCCATTTCTGATGGTTAATTCTATTTCTTTAAACAACATATTAATACTTTCAGATTTTATATTAAATTAGAATATCTATTAACATTTTGAAATAGTAAATGAAAATTTGGCTGATTTTATCACCATACATGCAAATGATAAACGACTCATTTAAGGTAGTATGAAGGAGTGTAGAGAGATACATTAGTGCGATTCTATGTGCGGAATACACAGGACTGGACCTCAATTAGCTTTGTGTTATTCCATGTATCATATATGTATTTTATTATATTTTGTATACATTTTTGTATGCTTGATATGGTTCACAAATTCTTGGGTTAAAATTCAGTTCCTTACTCATTTCTTTTATTACATTGGGGGCATCTGAGTAGAAATAAAACATGATGGTTTTTTTAACCTAAAATCCACTATATGTCTTTCAGTAATAAGCACAATAATTAATATATAACATTAATTCAGTATATTTTGTTTGTACAGCTATTTTTATTATGTTTAGTCATGAAATCATATTCATAGTTAATCACATCTTTGTCATCAATAAACTGGGAAAGGACTATCATTTGTAAGGTAAACACAGTGGTTAAAAGTGGTGGTCTTTAAGTTCTCTCAGCTACATGTGGTTTTGATATTAGAATAAACTGGGAAAATCCAATCATAAAATGTTCATATTTTTAAGTATAGAGTAAATATCAAGTCACATTTAGAGGAGAAAGGAAACATGGAGGGAAAGATGACAAGGAATAAAAGAGAAAAAAAAAAAAGGAAAGGAAGAGATTTTCTTCCATGCCTAAAAGTCTACATAATGACTTAATAAATGGAACTCAATAATTCATAGAACAACAATCATTTCCAGACTTTAATCTCACATTAATAAAAAAGTATTTTTGGCTTGGAGGCTCATTTGAATTAATTATATTTGTGCTCAGAAGCTGTGAAAACTAAGCAACACAGATTATTGAGAGTGATTTAAGATGTAAGATTAGGAGAATTGTTTAAAGAGCTTTTAATTCAAGAGATGCAATTACCCCAATACAAATAACAACATTGGCTATTTTTCTACATAAGCTAACAGATTCAAACAACTGAAAGAAGGTGAAATTGATTCCTTCAGCAGTTTAATCAACTGCAGTGTTTATTGGTGTTTCACTTCATTGGCATCATTGGTTGCCTGCCTTCCTTAAAACTTCACACTTGAATTTCATACAAATACTGAGAATCGAAGCTAAATTTCTTCAAATAATGAACCCACATATACTAGTAATATATTTAAAAACAAAATTTGGAAGATTAGCAGGAGGATTTTTGCTTGAATTTTTTTTTTTTTAATGGTTAACCCACTATTTGGTAAGCTTATGTGATAGCTGTGAAAGAGATTCACCTGTTTTTGTTTTTGTTTTTGTTTTTAAATTATCATACACTGTCTCAATAATAGTTTTTCTCCAAGCAAAGTACATTTGAGGATATAAACACATTCCCAAACACATAATTATTATTAAACGGAAAAACAGCTATCTTTTTAAGTTTCAAATATACTCTCATTACATTTTTTTTTTTTCAGTTGTTTTCAGCTTCTCGGTAGATCCTTTATAGTAGGTGGTTACAGACACTTTCACATCTGTTTTGGTAACCCCTCCATAAACACAAAATTTGGCTTGTTGTTATTGGCAATGTCATTCATGCACCAGGAGGGTATGAAAAGTTTATTGCTCAAATAATGAGGCTTCCGAAGGAGAACAGGGCACACTCTCAACTTGAACCAAAATGGATTTGCTAAACAGGGAAAGGAAGTTGGCTTGATTCTTATCATGGTTAAAGGGTGAGTATGAGGGCTTACGTGGTTTGACTTTTCTACTAATGCAAAAGCAGGTGAGCAAGTGAGTTTTCTTAGTTTGCTCAGATGTGGGGCAGAGGTGGACTTGAAAGTTGTATGCAGTCAAATTTCAAAAATAGGTTCAAATTCATTATTATAATATTAATATGTCAGAAATCATTAAATAATGACCTTATCTATTTTTATTCCTGAGCACATTGCTGCACTACATACTTGAGAGTTTGAAGAAGTCAGAGACAGCCATGTTACTGTGAATTACAAACAGCCGTTGAGCTTTGAGAGTGAATTAAAACTTCTAGGTTTTTATTTTTAAATGCAACACATATTATTTATCATATTTTCTGTCTTGATGCAGAGTAAAGTCAGTCATGTTTTCCAAGTCTTATTACACATGTTTAATCTTAACAGGTCTACCAGCTCATTGCTTGCCTACCAGAATGGCAACTTCAGACCTCGCCGGGCATTTTTTTTTTTTTTTTAATTTCTCTCTGCTCTAAATGAAATAAGCTTCCTTTGGCAGAGAAGCTGGTAGTTTTCATGACCATCCCCACCTAGATAGAATTTCTGCTCTAAGCTGAAGAGGGCAATTTTGATGAGCACTGCTAGGTTAATTTATGGAAGGTTTATCAATTTGGCATCACTTGATTTTTTTCTCATGATCAGAATGAAAGTATGTATTTTTGGCTAGACTATCTCATAAGTGCTATATCCTTTTCAGTGAATCCCATTGTGATGACAACATGTCATATTATTTATTACAGGTAATGTCTATCGAATTTCTGCACTGTCATGTTACCTTTTTTTCTCTTTTTAATAATTTTTATTTGAGGGGAAATATTTTCAACTTATACATGTACTCCATTTCAAACATTTGCATGCTAACTTTGGCACCCATAGGAGAATTTTGTTTGCAACCAATAATATTTATTTAAATACATGTTCCTATTATTGCACTCTTTTTTTTTTTTTTTAACCTTATGGGCTATATCTCATTACTACATTGCTATCTTCATACATTTGGGGCTCAAATTGTTCTAGTATTGATTTAGGAGTTCCATCACATTGACTATTCTGACTTTTGAACAATTCTTCATTTACTTTTTTTCAGCATTACCTTATTTTTGGAACCACAAGATATTCTAGGCTTATCTTACATTTTCTCTTCTCCAACCCTTAAATTAACTACAACTCAAAGAACCCATTATTATTTTTCTTTTCCTTTGAAAATTGTCTTTGGAAATCTAGATATGGGTATTAGTTATGCAGTGTGTTACTGGGTTGTCATTGCTTCCAGGCATTCTTAATGGGCAGAGCTAGTAAAAATATGTGTATATATATACCCTACACACATATTTCTATCCATCATCTATCTACCTGCCTGCCTACCTACCTACCTACCTATCTTTTTCTCTCTTAGAAACCATCAGTTTATATGTTTCTGATGAGAAACAAATATAAATTATATAAAAATTATAATATTTGTCATTTTTTCTGTAGATAATGTGGTTCCCACCCCCTCAGTCTTCTCTCAAGTTTTTCTCTTTGTCTTGGTTTTTCTGTAATTGAAATATGACATGCTTGAGCAAATTTTGTGTGTTTCTTTTACCTTGTTCAGTGTTCTCAGAACATTCTGTTTCTGTGGTTTTGTGCCTGCATAATTTTGCAAAATTCTTGGTTATTACTTACATATTGTTCCAGATCGCTTCTTGCTTTTTTTTCTCCCCTGACATTTCAACTAAACATGTTATTACTTTTGAAATTTTCCCCAGTTGGATTTTCTCTTCATTTTTTTTCAATTCTTCCCTTTTTTTGTTTTTGTATTTCAATTTGGAAAATATCTACTTGTGAATCTTAAAACTCACTGCTTATTTCTTTATGTCTATCTTCTGATGACCTCACCAAAGACATTCTTTACATCTGTTAAATTCTTTTGATTTCTAGCATTTTGTTTTGATTTTTTCTTAGTGTTTTAATCTCTGCTTACATTATTCATCTCTTTGTATGTTGTTTACTCTTTCCTTTATAGCCTTTAGAATATTAATCATAGTTATTTGAAATTCCCAGTCTGATTTGTGTTTGTCCTTTATTTAGCAAACTTTGTAATATTTTGTTGGAAGCTGAACATGATTATTGGATAATAGGAACTGAGGTGAGCCTTTCATCTAACATTTTATGTTAATCTGGCTAGGAATTGAGTTGTGTTAAATGTTTGCTATAGTTTTAGATGCCAGAGGCTTCGGATTTCTCTAGTGTCCTTGTTCTTGTCCCCTCTATTTTCTGTGTTATTCCCTGAGTGCTCCTGCTGAAATACCGTTTTACTGTCTTTCAGCTGTAAGCTTCTCTTATTATGTTAGAGCTCCGTGGATGTGGTGGTAAGGGGAGGGTAAGTTTACTATGATCTTATTTTCAATTCTCTATTCACTACCTGGGCTATGATTTTTATATGTGTTTCTTAGCTTTGCTCTCCTTTACCCTTTAAATGGGACAAGAGGATTACAGTGAACAGGTATCAGAGAATGTCTTTCTTCAATGTGGGATAAGTAGACCTTTATTTTGGAGAATATTCTGAATATATTCCAAAATGGTTATTTTCTCCCTCCCTACTACCACAGTTAAAGGGGATATTTTTCAGTTCTTACCATGAAAAATGGTGGAGCTTCTGGAAGCAAAGATCCATGAAAGTTGAGGGAGAGAGTACAGCCCTTGGATTTTCTCACTGCCACACTAATTTTTACAAATGTAGCAAATAAAAAATACACAAAATTATAAAATATTAGAAAATTAGAAACATTTTGTTAGTTATAACAATAAGAGAAATGGACTTAACTCGTCTGTTTAAAAAAAAAAAGATATTAATTTGGCTCCCAAAGAAGACTTAACTACACATTGTATACAAGAGACCCAGCTAAAACAAAGTAAACACAGGCTAAATATAAGTGATAGAACAAGGTATTGCAAGGAAATGGATACAAACAGAAGGCACAGTGACCCTACTATAAGACAAATTGGAACCCAATTGCTAGAATAGTAAGCATAAGAAGAATACTTTTGAATGATAAAAACCACATTTCCCAATAAAGATATAAAATGTATGAATATTTGAGAATGCAATAACACATCGATTACCCTAATGATGCACATACTATAAGAGATGTGATAAGACATAGAAACACAATAATAGCAAATTTTAATACATCACATTCAGTACAAGACAGATCAAGCAGATTAAAAAACAAGGAAAGAGAAAAAAATCTAAACAGCATAATTAATAAGATACACTTTAGGGGTATAGATTGAACACAACACTGCACATTCTTCTCAGATGCTTACAACACACACACAAAAATAGCTGATATACTAGATTTGAAAGGATATAAGTCACTTTAATAAAGCAGAATATTGCAAATAAAACTACGAACAGCACTTTCTGAACACAATGCAATAAGATTAAGAAATACTTTCAAACAAAACATGAAGTCTATGTCTGTTTTCAGCTTTGACATGTAAAGAACTTGAAAGTCATTATTCCCATTCTTACACTTAAAAAAAAAAAACAACTAAACTAAATGAAAATCAATAATTTTTATTAGGCTTATTGGAGAATTTCCTTGAAATTTGGAAAAACAAGCAGAGTCATAACTAAGATCTAATTACCGGCGGCAGAATGCTCTGAAGCCATATGTATAAAAACATATAAATAGCAATTATGTGCTCCAGTGTTATATGCCAGTTTTGAAAAGTCTGATGTCAGACTGCTACTTTGTAAATTATTTAATCTTTTATTTTCCTTGAGGCCATATAATTTTTGTTGTTGTTGTTTTTGAACTCTAATGGTTTTACTAGGTTAAGACTTAAAGTTGATCGTTCCAGATATTTATTAACCATTTTCAAATGCATAGGTTCATGTTTCTATTTTTGTGTTTTCTTTCTTTTCTGGAATGCTTCCTGAGTTGTATTTTTTAAATTTATTTTTTCTCTTGTTTAATTTCCATCTTCAGGAACTTTGATAATTTAAATATATTTGAATTTTTGGCAATTCTTTCAATTTTCAATAACCTATTTTTTTTCTGTTAGATTCCTTTTCTTGGTTATTTTTTTTTTTTACTTTCTTCAATGTACTTTATTAAATTTTCATATGAATCTAATCCCTTGAGGACTTTTAAAATTTGTTATTCATTTCTAAGATTTTGTGTTTTTCTTCAATTTCTTTTTGATTTCTCATCAATCAGATTCTCATTAGTCACTTATTTTTTTGTTTTGTGTGTATGTGTGTTTAGTTTTTAAATTTTTTATTTAACTTACTTTTGTATATACTCAACGACTATTTGAGTATATTTAACTGTTTGGAGTGTTGACTTTTATTTTCTTCTGGTTCTTGGCTGCTTTTCACCAGGTATTATTCTTTATTTGATATGTTTGGAATTTAGTTTCTAGATTTTCTGCACTAGCTATGTAAGGTTTTTTATTTTCTCTTACTGATTTTTATGATAATGGAGTGTGTCAAAGGATTATTAGTTTAATGGTGCCCTCTTCTGTCAGGATAGCAAAATCCAGTGCTTCAGCATATTAAAAAAATGTTAATGTGGAGGTTTTGTGAGAACTCCTAATTGATGACTTACTTTTGTCTTTCGGTGCCTTAAAATTTCCCTTTTTCTTCCTCCCAATTGCTAAAGAATGGTTTTCCTTTCCTTTTTGCCTTTTTATTGTTCTCTAACAAAATCTATATGTTATAACAACAGGCCTTTAAATTGTGCAATCCTTTAAAATTGGATGGCCTCTTTAATAGCACCTGTAGCTTTAAATTGTCTTTGTCGAGTAGCTAATACTTTGAATTCTTTCTCTGTAGAACGCTGTAGTCATTCTAGACACTTTTCCAATGCTTTTGGTTTAGAATGGATTTAACCTTCTTGGTAGGTAGTTATTCCAAATCCTGCTTGTGGCTCTTCACTAGTATCTCTCCTGTTGTCATGGGATATTTTCTGTATGCATTTGCTCTTCCCAAAGCCTTGCAGCTGAGCTGGGGCGGAGGGGGGGGGTGGTAGGAGTCGAAGATGCTACATACTGTAATTTCATAATATTTCACTTTTTACTCACTACTATTTTGCAATTTGGCATTGTCTATCTTTAAGTTATGCTAGGTATGCAGCTTCAGGTTGAATTATTTTCCCCCTGTTGTTCTTTCATGTTAGCTGGCAAGGATATTTGGAGACATTTTTGTAACATACCCAATATTCTTCTTGACCATGTATCTTATAACAGTTTGAGTGCCATTTAAAAGAAGCATTAGCCTTGAATAATTTTTATCCCCAAGGCAAAAATAGGATCACTATAGAAAGCAATTTAGGTGATATTTTGAGGCAGAACATCCATCCGCAATAACAAATGTGAAATAAGCTGCATTCAAATATACTGAATTTTCCACAAATGCAGCTGGTAAAGTGTTGCTTTTTTTAAAAAATTATCAAGAGAAAGATGCTATGGATGTTTTAGAGGCTATGAATCTTTGGGACTTATATAATTCAAAATATAGATGAGTTATGTTTTCTCTAACAACCTATTCAACTCTAAAGATCTATAATTTTTTTTTATTATTAGGTACCCAATACTCAGATTCTTTTTTCTTTTTTAAATCGATTTAATCTTAAATATCACAACCTGCATTTGCCACTTTCTTCCTCCTCCATCTTTCTCAGAACGTTTAATCTCCTATTATTTAACTCACCATCTATTTATATTTAATCATCTATATTATATCTTTAATTCTCAATTCTCAATAGTTCTCATCTCCTTTAAATCATTCATTGCAATAATTCATGTGGAGAATTATGTTAATATATATTAGACAAACAAGCATTCAGAATGTATTTTATTGTTAATCTTTAATATATTCAACAGATATTTAGTGTAAAGTTTAATATCTTAAAAACTACATGACTTTGAATTCACTTTACACTCGGTTTGACTTTTACTTTTCTTAAAGTGAAAAGAAACTTTGCAAAATGCTGTGACACTGTGAATTAAAATTTCTTTGTTCATAGTGATGCCAATAATAATATATATCTCCAGTGAATTTTGTTCTTAAAAGTAATGCACTGAAATTTCAGCATTCAATTTATTTCAGATGCTACTTTGTTTTTCGAAGACAAGTAAAGACTTTTTTTAACTTAAACAGTAAACATATCATTATATTACAGTGAATAGTAGCACAGATTTAATGAGTAAAGAAACATGATATCTATCCCATGAGTTAAGAAGGTATGATTTCAAGCCAGGATGCCTAGCTTTAACTATTGGCCTTGTCACTAATTGCTTTTGTAACAGAAGTTATTTATCCTTTCTGTGCCTCTGTGTCCTCACCTGTAAAATGTAGCAAATAATAGTGCCTAACTAATAATTGTAAAATCTAAATTAATTAATATATATAAAGATCTTAAAATATCGCCAACTATAATCAAATAATAAATTATAGCTTTTCATAATCTTTATTTTATGACTTTATATGAAAGTAAAAAAAACAGTAGTTATTTAGTTAATGTTATATGATAAATATGCATACATACAGTAAAAATGTCATCAAAGAATATTAAAATATACATTAAACTAAGTTTTCTTTTAAGTTTAACTTGGTATCTTTCCAGCTTTATTGAGCTATTTATTATTAACATACAAGATATGTAAGTTTAAGGTGCACAATGTGATGATTAGATACAAGTGTATATAGCAAAATGATTACTACAATATGGTCAGTTAACACCACTATCCACTTACATAATTGTGATTTCCGTCTGTGGAGATAACAGTTAAGAACTTAAAATTTACTCTCTTACCAACTTTTCGAGTATATAATACAATACTGTTAATTATTATAATCACCATGCTATGCATTAGATCCTCAGATCTTAATCTTCTAGCTGTGAATTTGTACTCTTTGACCAACATCTCTCCAATTTCTCCATTCACCACTCCCTTACAAACACCATGTTACTGTTTCTATAACTTTGCATTCTTTTTAGATTCTACATATAAGTGAGAACATACAGAATTTATCTTTCTCTGTCTGATGTATTTCTCTTAGCTTAGTGACCTCAAAGTCCATCCATGTTGTTGCAGGAGGCAGGATTTTTTCCTTTTTTTTTTTTTTTTTGTGGCTGAATTACACACACACACACACACACACACACACACACACACACACATAGATATAGATCTATATCAATACCTATGTAGATATTATAGGTATTGTAGATACCTCAATATCTATGTAGATATCTATATAGATGATAGAAAGAGAGAGGGAGAGAGAGAGAGAGAGAGAGAGAGATTTGATCCTTGAGTGTCTCAGAAATGAACTATGCGGGTCAATTGAACTTAATGGTCAATTAAACTGTGGTCAATTCAACTGAGAAGTCCAATGAAAACAATCCACTTAAAAGTGGACCCTTGCATATATCTATAAATATATGTCTACATCTATATCTATGTATCATATCTTTTTTGTCCATTCATCTGTTGATTGACACTGAGGTAGTTCCCATGTCTTGGATATTGTGAGTAATGCTGCAATAAACATGGGGTGCAAATCTCTCTTAGAGACAGTGTTTTCTTTTTCTTTGGATATATACCTAGAAGTGAGATTGCTGGATCATGTGGTAGTTCTATTTTTAATATTTTCCATAATAGTTGTACTTACTTACATTCCCATCAACAGTACATGGTTTCCTTTTCTTTAACAGTTTACCAACATTGTTATTTCTTCTCTTTAATTATAATAGCCGTTCTAACAGGTGTGAGGTGATAGCTCATTGTGGTTTTCATTTGCATGTCCACGATGGTTAGTGATGTAGAGCATCATTTCATGTACCCATGGCTATTTATTAGTTTTCTTTAGAAAAATGTCTATTCAAATTGTTTGCCTACTTTTACAATAATTTTTTTTGCTATTGAGTTATATGAGTTTCTTATCTATTTTAGATATCAACTTCTTATCAGTTAAATCATTTGTTAATATTTTCTCCTATTCCATAGGTTGCCTTTTAATTTTAATTCAAAAATTATTTGCCAAGACCAGTGTCAAGGAGTTATTTCCTATGCTTTCTTCTAGTAGTTTTACATTTTCAGGTTATACATTTAAATCTTTAATTCATTGTGAGTTAATTTTTGTGAGTGCTGTAATTTAGGGGTCTAATATTATTCTCCTGAATGTGTTTTTTCAGTTTTCTCAACACCATTTATTGATCAGGCTGTTCTTTCCCTGTTGCATTTTCTCGACTCCCTTGTCGAATATTAGTTGACCCTTATAGGTCTATTTATTTCTGGGCTCTGGAATTTGTTCCATTAGTCTATGTGTTTATTTTCATGCCAGGACAATAGTGTTTTGATAATGCTTTTCAATAATGCTTAAAATAAGGAATTGTGCTGCCTCCAGCCTTGTACTTTTTTAGGATTGCTTTGGCTTTTAGGTCTTTAATGGTTTCTATTCACCTCCTATCTCCTATTATATGAAATTCTAATCTATTGTCAGTCTCTTATAGAAGTACATATACATATGTATATGTACTATATGTCTCTATACATATATATAGAAGTATATATATATGTACTTCTATAAGAGACTGACTATATATATATATATGATGTTTATATATGTTATAAATATAGAAGATTCTGTTACTGAAAATATTTACAAATACTTATAACTCTGGATATATATATGTACAATATATAATATATATTACATATATAACATAAATGGCATTTAGAAAACTGGTTATATTCAGAACATGAATAAAATTAATCTTAGCTAAAGATTTTGGTGTACCAAAATTTAACATTTACATTTGAAAAATTATAAGTTGAGTCAATAATTAATATTAGTTGATTTCCCCTTTCATTTTCATCAAAAAAGCTTTTATACATTTTTTATGAATACTCTTTCAAAGCAAAGAGAATTTGATTTATAAAGTGTAATAACACCTATACTCTAAGTCTTGAATAAAATTGAGAAAAAATAAATTTGTATAAAACATTTTCTGTATGTAAATAAAACAAAAACAATATTCACTCAGTTGTGAGATTTGTTCCCACATAATTTCTATTGTGCTTCATTGCTAATTAAAAGAATCATTTATAAAATATCTGGATAATTAACACAACCACTGTAATATTCTTTACACAGGATTAACAAAACCACTATCAAAAATACAAGACACATAGAGAAATATCTTTGTCTAAAATACAACAGCTTATTTCAGAGATGATTTAAAGCAAAAGAAACAAGAACAATAAACTTTTCTCAAGTCTTAACCTATTATTTGTTACTTTATATAAAAAAAGATGCTACAAATTTACAACTTATAAATTTTCACTCAATCTGTTTTATAATAATCAAACTGCACTTGTAAATTTCATAGTTTTATAATAAAGTTGTTCACACTATAACTAGCTAGTCGATACTTTGTTTTTTATTTTCAAAGAGCAAGGGTATTTCATCTCAAATTTCAGCTATTTTTCCAAGTACTACCTTAGTTTTCCTTGTTCTAATGTAATGCAGAAATAAATATGACTTGCTCTGGAAAGAAATATAGCTATACAAAATGTTTGAAAAATATCAATGTAAGTAGTTTTGTTCATTGTTTTAAAATTCATTTGTAATGTATTGCATATTCTTTCTTTTTAGAAAATGTAAATTTACACTTCACACAGAAATTCTTCCAAAGTTTGTAGAATAATGTTTAGAAGTCATTTTACTAGCAGTTTATTTTTGTAAAAATGTATTATCTATGTCTGTCTAAATGGAGATGATCTAATTCATTCAGGACAGATTTGATGTTCTATATTTTTGCTAAAATGATTTGTAGTAGTAAACATATTATATAATGCATTTTAAAACTTATAAAAAGAATGTGAATATTAATAAATATCTATCCCTCCCAGGAAATTGTGACCTTGAATTTGGTAGCTGATTATTACATAATTATTTTGCTGTTTAATGTATTATATCATTTTATATATGTTGAAAGATATACTATTAGTAATATGTTCCTCTCCCTCTATCTTATCTTAAGAGTTAATTTCTTATAATTTCAAGTCCACTGTTTATACTTTTATCTATAAAGTAAGACCAACTTACTTTTCCCATAGAAGTTAAGAGGACAACAAAATTCATTTTCTGAACACAAAATAATTTGCATCTAGCCCTTGACATAAAGACATACTGCTTTTTTTTTTTTTCTTTTGGGGGGAGGGCATTATCCAGGATTAGCTGGAATTATTTATTTCTCTGGCAGTAAACTCAAATTATGCTATTTTTTTTAATTGATGCTATCTTAAAATCAATGAAATTACTTTTTTTTTATTGAGGTAAAATATACTAATAAAATTACAATTAAATTCTACTCTGAGTAGGAGTTGTTACATGGAAAAAAGTTATTAATTCAAGTGGTTTACTAACATGCCACTTACTATATTAAATAATATATAGCACCACTAACTATTTAGGTTATAATGGGTCTTAAAAAACATCAAATACAGTTGTTTTCTTGAAGAGCAAACGTTCTATACATCAATCAAATTAAGAGAAGATTCTTTTTTCTTAGGGAAGATTATCCCCAAATATAAGACTTATTCCTTGGAGGGTTATCTTGGGGTTTAAGCATTTTATAATATCCATCTATTTATTTTGAATGAATTGTCATCATACTTCTTTTAAAGAGCAATATGCTAAATATCTGAAGACTCCTCTTGCTTTTCTTACCTAAAAATTTTTGACTATTTAACTTTTTTTTTATAAGATTTTCATTTTTATTCTTATGAGGAACTTTACAATGTCAGTGTTCCTATTAAAATTTAAGATTCATAATTCAATGGTAATTTTGCTGTGATTGATTACCCTTGTAGTCCTGCAGCCTAAACTCACAATAGCTCTCTCAAAAAAAAAAAAAAAAAAAAGCCAAACTACCCTCTTTTGTTATTTACACAAAGCCAGTAAGGATATGACATTCCAATTTTCATTTTCTTATTTGCACTTTTGAGTTACATATAAGACTTCCTTCTCAACCTTATGAAAAATTTTCTCTTAGATTCAATATAGAATTTCACTCTTTAGAGAATATTAACACATTAAAAAAGATCAGTGCCTACACATTTCAACACAGTCCCTTAGACAAAAAGAATATAAAAGTAAACAATGGTAATTTAAAAATATATTTTACTAAAGTACTAAATAACTACTATGAAAACACTGAGGAAAGAGCAGCTAATCTGACCACAAATTCTGGGCATAATATCATTTTCTAAAAGTTATATTCATCTAGAGATCTCCTTGTTCTGAAATATTCCCCTTCATGCACTGATGATTTGCACACCTGGTTCATTGTATTTCCCTTAATTCATATTCTTGGTATCACTCAGATTGACTTCAGTGTCCATATGGATGACTTTTCCCAAATGTTGCTATCATGCTTCTTTAAACAATTCATGTCGTATGACCTTTCACAATATCCCACTCACACCTACAAAGTCACAGCCTCTTGATGGTGTTATCTAATTCTGTTCTCGCTCCCAATAAAATTCAAACTCTTTTTACTGCAATGAGAAAATCTATCTTTAATGGCTCAACTACCTCCAACACATTAAGTAGTTATATGCTAGAGAAGTAAATGTCCTTAATTTTATGTATATCTGTATTAATAACTTCTATAACACTGAACTGTTTTTCTCATATAGATTTTCACACTTTTTACCAGCTTTATTTCTAAATGCTTTATCTTTTTGTTGCTAATATAAATAGTCTTTACTTATTATGCCTTTCAAAAGATTATTTTAAGTATATATAAAAAGCTATTTTTGTATATCTATTTTATATCCTTCTATATTATTAAATGGTCTCTTTCTTTTTAGTTTCAACACCAATTTTCTTGGTATTCCAGGTGTACCATTTATAAATAGAAATATCTTTATTTCTTCTTTTCTCTTTCTTATGATTCTTTTATTTTGCTTTTCTAATTACATTGGCTGACATACATACACACACACACACACGTATTGAGTAAAGGAGCATTTTGTCTTATTTTCTTACTTTAGCAGAAATGACATTACTGATGCCCTATTGAGTGAGCCAATGGCTTACTTATGTAGCTGCATAATGAGCCAGATGGCAGATGAATAGATATATAAGTAGATGATAAATAAGTACATAGATAGATGTGACAAAATCAAGAATGATTGTTAATTTTGTTGAATCCCTGTTAAGCATATTAAAAATAACCACATGATTTTTCTCTTTAGATATATTTAATGATGAACAATGTTTTTGAATTCTCTTATATTGAATAATTCTTACATTTTTAGATAAAACTCCATGTAATTATAATATGTAGTTTTAATGTGTTTTTGGATAGTTTTTGTTAGTATTTTAACATTTGAATCAATAAATCAATGTCCAACTTGCTTCATTGAAATAATATTTTAATTATACTTCGTTCTATGTGCTCCAGACAATTAATGTACATGTCAAGCGCCATCATGATGATCTGGACTTTCACATTTTGGTAGAGTTTATCTGTGACAATATAGACTTGGCTTATTATTATAAGAGTAGATATAATAATATTCTCTATTTCTTTAATAAAATTTGTTTAATTAAACTTCCTTTCTCTACATGGCTATTTTTGAAAAATATTATATTTTCTTTGGAAATTTTTCATATCGTCTAGGATTATGTCAGTAAACTATGGCCCCGGGCAAAATCTGGCCATGTTCATTCATTAGTGCCTTGTCTATGGATTCTTTTACATGAAAATGGCAGAGATGAATATTTGAGACACTATTGACTCACATAGCTGAAAATATTTATTATCTGAACCTTTACAGAAAAAGTTTTCTTGTGATCTTAAGTTAACAAATTTGCCTAATTTTAAGCAAATAAGTCTCTCCTTTCAAAATGTTTCTTTGCTTCGATAGCTATTCTCTCTTGACTTTTCTCATTTTGTATATTCGTGCTTTCTTTCTCATTAAAAAAAATTATCAGTTCCAGTTTTCTATTTTATAATTGATTAACATATACATTTAAAAATTATTTTATTTTCCTCTTTTTTTACTTCTTTAAAAAACATTTATTTTAAGAATTTTTTTACATAGAATTTCCATTATAATTCTTTCTTTGGACCTACCACTTTTGTTTCTATTTCTTTTTTTGCCCAAGTGCTATATATAATGTAATAAACAAACAAAGACACAAGTGGAAGGCCTTTTTATAGTAACTTTACTATTTATTTCATTTGTGATGTGAGTTTTACTTGTTTTTATTTTATGCAATTTGTCAAACTTTAAATTGTGAGCCTATATATTTTCAGTTTTCATGACTGGGCTATGTGCAGTTCATATGAGGGTGTATTCTATGTGGAGTTCACATGAAGGTGTGCACAAGCTTTTGGGCCTGAGTATACTTTACTGATATCAAGATTGTATTTTTTTTATTGTTTGTATTTGTCTAAAATATACCTTTATCATTTTCTATTACTATTGCCCATTCAGTTTTATAAATACTTTGTTTTATATGTTTCTCCCATATAAAGGGTATACCTGGGATTTATATATCAAAGTTCAATCAAGGAAGTAGACTCATGTGACTGACATAAAATAAAGGCTGTATTATTGGAATTAAATCTTAAACATTTTGTGGGAGAATGTGAAGATGTCTATGGAAAGTTCTTGCCTCTTTGTCAAATAGTGAGCCTGAAGTTTCTGAACACCAAGAGTAACAGTAATCAGAAAGGAAAGAC
Organism: Eonycteris spelaea; assembly: GCA_003508835.1. Taxonomy (NCBI): domain Eukaryota; kingdom Metazoa; phylum Chordata; class Mammalia; order Chiroptera; family Pteropodidae; genus Eonycteris; species Eonycteris spelaea. The sequence goes on from PUFA01000095.1 coordinate 7,113,705, forward strand.
AGATATGAAGTGGGAGGGAGCGAGGATCCACTGGATCTAACAAGAAAAACTTGAACCAGTGAAGTCAGAGTGGAACCTGATTATGACTCTCGTGGTCTCCAACCTCAACAACATGCACAACTTCCCGAAAATGCTGGCTCCTCTTTTAATGAAGCTGCACACACACATGACCTGAAACAAAGAGAAACTGAAGGAAGAGTTCAAATGGCAACTGAAGGGGCTTGGGCCCAGCTGCTGCTCCATGCCAACAAAACAAGGAAGAGGCTGGTGCTACTCTATATCAACTTTTAGAACATTTTGGCCAAGGCTCCACTTTGCCTTCCAAATACAACACAAATTTATTAGCATATAAAAATCTTGATATGAAATGTACTTTCACTTTACCTAAGTTAGTAAAGTTAAAAAAAAACAGAAAAAATATATTTACATAGATAATGCCCGTGTGCACACACATGCATACACATACATCATGCTGCATAAATTTTGTTGGCACTGGAATATATAAAACTCCAAAGCATATGTTAACTATCATGTAACAATGTAACAGGCTAATAATCTTAAAAGTTTAAAGTCTTTTTCTGACCAACTTGATGATTCACTTTCATTGACTGAAGTATGAAATGTAGAGGAAACATTAAAATTAATATATAGACATAATTTAATGAGACTGTGTATAGTTTTACAGAAAATTAATCGAATAGAATTTTACTTTAAAATAAACATGGATTAAATACATAAATATGGATCAATGAATTCTAAAATAGATAATATCTATCATATAGTATATGTGGGACTTGTGAAATAAAATATATTCTTTTTAATATTTTAATCACTCTAATAGGTGTTATTATTCTTATTTTAATATTCTGAATCTCCAGGAGATGAAGTAGCTTGACCAAGTTCTCAGAGCAAGTGGAAGAGCCTGGATCCAATTTCAAGACATACCGACTCCAAAACCATGTTCTTTCCATTTTGCTACTCTGATTTAGTATAAAACAGATGAAGGCACAGCATGAGTCATAGTTACCATTTGTGTTTGAGGCTTGATAGAATAAATGTTTGATAAATAAATCTATCAATAAATTATAAAAGAAAGGATAAATGAAGTAACACTTGAGTTAAGAAAATATTGATCAAATTATGATTAACCTTTATAGGATAGCGATTCTTATTTCAAGCCCTGAAGATCTATTTTTGTATTTCTGGGTCATTCAATTTTGTCTCAAATGATGAGATTTTATTCACAAGAAACTGAAAACTTGACAGCAGCCGCTGAATACTAGAAAGTCATTATGCAATTGCACACAAACTTCATTTCTTTAATATAGTTTTTCTTTTCTCTGATTCTCGATGGTTTTACCCAGATAATGGCATTGTGATTCACTTGCTTTTTTTTTCACCCTTATCCTTCCACCTGCTCCCTTAATCATTAAGCCTTAGGACATAAAATTAACTGAGCCTCTGATCTATAATCCTGAGATCAATGGGTTTCCCTTAGACCTTAGACTAAGGATATCTTGGTTTTTTGATGTGTTTCTGATCTATAATCCTGAGATCAATGGGTTTCCCTTAGACAGGACATCTTGGGTTTGATGTGTTTCAGCCCCAGGCCCATTGAGGCAAAACAACTCCGCCAGGCCACAGGACCAGATGGGAAAGCACCTAGCTGTTTCCAGAAACTGACACCATGATCAATTACCTCATACCCCTCCAATCATCCAATCAGTAGTAGCACACAGGACACCGACTCCCTTAGTTTCCTTTACTACTGATTTTTCCTTATATAATCTGGACTTTCAAGATACCTGGAGAGCCAGGCCTTTGAGAGCCTGCCTGTGTCTCCGGGACTTGCAACTCTCTAAAATAAATTCTTATTTTCTTTTCTGTAAAACCTGTATGTATCTGATTGATTTAGACACATATAAGCAAATTGATCCCTTTGTTCTGGTAACAATTAGGATATGTGGAAAATTCTAACATAACTTTTAGAAAGATAAGAAATATAAAGAAAATAAAAGGACAAATACCACATTAAAGAGCAATATATTAAAACTTGAGGTTTATAACTTGCCAAAGACGATATTAATTCTGTAAGTAAGCTTTTTGGACAAAATTGTTGTGCTTTGAAAGTTTATGAATTAAGTTGTTAGTATTTTATGATTGCAGAAGCAAAACACATATTTATTAAAAACTAGCATTAAATGTACTTTAGTCCTTCAATCATTCTCATAGAGATACATCAAATTCATTTTCAAATCCAAAATGTAAATCATAGAATAGTGTCAAGATATATGATACCAAAGTGTTCCCCTCTATCCTATCCTGGCACTGAGAGAAGAGCAGCAGTGCTATGCAGGAGTTAGGAACGATACAGTATTCCAAGCGATAGCTTAACTTTTCATAATTATGTGACCATGAGGAAGTTAAAAGATCACACTAAACTTCTCTATCTTTATCTGTGAATAAAAATAGTATTATCTCATCATGATTATTCCAGGATAAGTTAGCAAACATTAATATTTAGTAAAAAGTATATTCTCAGAGCTATTTTTTCCCTGATTTATAATTAAATAAATGGTATTATTAAACACATCATGAGAAAAAGTTTTACTTACATCTAAGTGTGATTCTGTTATTCTTTAGCTTGTACAGTTTTATTCACAGGCCTGACAAAGTTCCCTCATTAGCAAGATAATTCCAAAATCTTTAATTTACAAGTGCTAGTTTTTTTTTGAGAGCATAGGACTGGAGATTTGCATACGATTACATACAGCTCATCACTGAAATTGCAGTTCTAAGGTAATCTCTGTAAGGTTCATTTCCTTTTCCTTTAGTCAATCAGAGCAGGCCCAGCCGGATTGAGCCAGTCTTTTTTTTTTTTTTTTGAGAAAAGTCCTTTGCCTGAGATCAACAATCTTAGCATACCTGTTCCCAGAACTCTAGGAATATAGTTTTTGCCTCTTGTTATGCATGTTTCTTAATTATTTTCCTGTGTCTGGATATACCTCATGTTGCCAAGAAACTAGGTGCTTCCTAGTCCTTATTATGCTAACCTATGCATGTTTATTGCAGATTGGGGTTGAGTGCATTCTCTCTTTTGAAATACTCTCTGCCCTTTGTCCATTCTGACAATGTAGAAAGGACCATTTCAATGGGAAATGTGGCCAGTGTAAATCCAGAACATCTGTGCTATATCATGGAATAATGAGAAATTAAGAGAAATATATGTATTCTATTATTTCTTCAACTGCTAGTTTTTCTCTAGTCAATCCTATGTCATATCTGAACTACGTAAAACTAGTTTTGTGTGTCTGTATTCAACTTGAATCAGAGAGGCCTAACCTGATCATCTTAACTAAAGTGGTCCCTAGACATATTTTTCTATTTTATTTCTATCACTATAACTAACTATATCTGAAAATATCTTACCTAATAGGTTATATGTTTATAGTGACCAAATCACTATTTTGTTCACTGCTATATTCTAAACACCTTGAACTATTTTAAAAACATACTAAGGTCTTGATTTTTATTGGTAAAAGAACACGTGAGTTAAATGTAAGAATATGTTCTAAAAAGTACAAAGCAATGACTTTGACCTCTTTTAAAAGGCTATTACTATATTAAATATTATAATTCATGTAATTAATTCCTGAGATTATAGAGTTAATAGTGTACTAAACTCAGCACTATAGTGATGACATATTAAAGAGGTTAATATCTTTTCTGATCATTATTCTTAATCTAATACTTTAGCATACACAGCTAGCTGTCTTCCACCACAATTTTTCCCCTTGAGTTTTAGAACTTCTTGATTTTTAGGTGAGCACATGGATGCTTAACTAGAGACTACATTTCTTGGCATCTTGGAGATAACTTTTGACTATATTACAAAATGTTTGCCAATGGAATCTGAGTGGAAGTAATATATGTTACTTTTATTTCTGAACTTTAAAGAAGGTGGGGCACCCTTATTTCCTTTCACCTTTAAATCTAGTTTTGGTGGCAATTGAAGTAGCCATTAGCCATCTTGTATCTAGATGAATGAAGAAGCAATGTGCTGAGTATGACAGAAAAATAACATAAAAAGACATTAAGCTTCTAATATTGTAAAGGTTTTTTGTAAGACTTGGACTTGTTATACCCAGGTTAGTAAGTCAAAGATAAATAAACTTCAATAGTTTTAAGTCATTTTGTTATAAGCGTTAGCCTGTATCTTAGCTAAACGCATATGTACTAGTTTCACTTCAGTCACCCATGTATGTGGCTGTTGTGGGAAGAAAGAAGCTCTTCTCTAAAGTTCTTCTGACTGGTCTAATAAAATAGACAGAAGACAGATTAGCAAGAGAAAACAGACACGAAACAGAGTAAGTCTAGGTCCGGCAACAAATCATAAACTGAGTCCAACTACTAACTTGATTAGTACAAATCCCCACATGAAGAACCTGACAGGAGAAGGGTATGTCCATTTTCAGAAACTCAAAAACAACAACAACAACAACAACAACAACAACAACAACAAAACACAAATCTCTATTGTTTCATATAAAACTTACATGTTTAGTAAATAATTTCTGATGATCAGTGACGTTTAGGAACCATTGATCTAAAAAATAGAGCATAGATAATAATAAGTCAAGAGATAATACAAAGAAACTATTTTGTGAAAAGTTTTAATCTTTGCCATCTAGAAAATATTAACACCTTTCAGAAGATATTAACATTCTGATCACTGATATAAATTTGGAGAAGGAAAATATTTTATTTTATATACATTAAAATTGAGGTAGGCACCTATGTGTGAATCCTAAATAGATGGGCATAAAAGACCCGAGCTGAAATAACAATGATTTGATATGTGAAATTATGAATTCTGAAGGTCTAGGTATTTCATTTGGTTTCATTCCGTTTCACTATATTTTCTTTCTTTTTAAAAATATATTTATTTTTATTATGCTGACTTTGGTTAACAAAATCTAGTAAGTTTCAGAGGTACAATTCAACAGTAAGGCATATATTGTGTGTGCGTGTGTATATATATATTGCATTATGTGTTCACTGCCTATAGTTAGATTTCTGTCACTACATATTTGCCCCTTTCATTCCATCTACCTTCCCCTTCCCCTTCCCCACCACCTCCTGGTAACCACTAGTTTATTGTCCATATCCATGAGTCTCTGTTTGTTGGTCCTGTTTGTTTGTTGCTTTTAGGTTTATATCCTACATATAAGTGATAGCATGTGGTTTTCAACTTTTTCTGTCTGCCTTATTTCACTTAGCATGATTATCTCAAAGTCTATCCATGTTGTAAATGGCAGTATTTCATCTCTTCTTATGCTTGAGTAATATTATACTTGTATATATGTACCACAGCTTCTTTAGCCAATTATCTATTGTGGACACTTCCATTGCTTCCATGTCCTGGCCACTGTGACTAATGCTGCTATGAATATTGGTGTGCAAATATTTTTTGGGGTTTTCAAATCTTTGTAGTAAATACCGAGTAAAGGTAGATCAATACTTAGTTTTTCGAAGAACCTCCATACTGTTTTCCATAGTGGCTGTACTAACTTGCAGTTTCACCAGCAGTGTATAAGAGTTCTTTTTTCTCTGCATCCTCATTGTATTTTCAATTTCCACCACATCGAAACTGTAGAAAATTTTACTCAAGCAAAGCCTTCAAAAATTTCCCTGACATTGGAATAAAAGGTAATGGTCATTTTACATTTTAAATTAATTGTGTGTACTTTGGATATCTTCTCACTCCACAAGTGGGTGATAGAGTGCAACATTTGAAGTTCACTCTGCTAGAATGGCTGTCCTTTGGGGCTATCTCTAAGGTTGGGGTAGGAGGTTGTAGCACAGCTGTGACCCCTTTCTTTTTTTCACACATTCTTAGTGAACCATATGTTAAAAAAGTTTACATTTTTCTTTCTCTATATGCTGATCATAAAGTTCCCCTCTGTCATCATAGCCTTGAGCTGGCTGACAGACAGGTGCCAGTACAACTGCGGGTGAAATGAAATGGGATCTAAGCCATCTTGCAGCTTACATTTACTCCACCAGCATTTTGTGTCATCTGGTATATGGTTCATATTTATATCCCTAACTGTGGAACATGTTGCCTTTCTAATCCAAAGAAGCCTGATAGACATTATGATTACTTCTTAGTGGTGGAAGGAATCAGATGCAATAATTCATTTTCACATTTTTGATAATGTTTCTATAACCTCAGAACACTAGACCCATAAAAACACTAATGTGATGGACCCCTACAAATTTATAATAATTTTCCACTCTCTCAAAGCCATTTGCATTTCCAAGGCCTCCACTGTATTGTCACTTTTTGATTATCTAATGTGATCAACATGAAGACATTGGTATAATGCAACAAGGTGATGTTCCAGAGTGTCCAAATGCCAATTCCTTTTGAACAATAGTATAGGAGAAAACAGTGGCAAGTAATATACTTCGCTGTCCAGTGTGTCCACTGCAAACTGTACATGATTTCCTTTCCTCATAAGGATGGATAATAATGCATTTTATAGATGAATGAACACATCCTACATACTTGAGGCTGTAGTAATGTGATTTAGCAAAGACAGAACATCTGGCACAGTAGCTACAATGTGAAACCATTTGATTGTTTTTGCTGTAATCTACTGATTTCCTTCAGGATCTGTTAGTTGTTTTTTTTTTGTTTGTTTGTTTGTTTGTTTGTTTGGTCAGGGACCAGATTGTTAATTAAGTGGAGTATATAATAGAGTCCAGACATTCCTTCATCCTTTAGATTATTTCTTTTATAATTTAATCCTTTGCTTTCTCCTCATTTTTTTTTTTTTCATTCTGATGCAGGAGATTGGAATCTTTCTATATTTTACCAAGGAGATTTGCTGGCTTTCAAACTTAACTTTTAATGGATGCTTTATTACTCTTAATCTTTCTCTTTCCCCAAAGCATTGATTTCTCAAGCTACATAATTATATTTCACATATTTCTCAAATGCTTAAAGTGTTTTGCCTTCAGGGGCATCCCCTTTTACAGTTATACAGTTCCAGGTCACCACTAGTGAAAGTTTAACGAACACGCTACTACTGCATGTTCCACCTATCTCTGGCGATAAGGGCTTCATGGATAAACCAGCTGCAAAATCACATTTTCGAGTTTGTTTCCCAACTGCTTTCTTCTGACCCGTCCTTGAACTAATAGTCACGAGTCTGGTTTCCTTGAAGCACCTTTTAAGATGTAGATTTCTATTTAATAAATTTACTAGAGAGATTCATGGTCAGCGACTTTGAGGCAGTGATGTAACAGAGTCAGGAAGAGTAAAACTGCAGTTGCAAAAATATCTCAGTCTATGTGATGGAGAGCTCTGGAGATGGAATAGCCCTTCAGCCTTGTTTAATTTGGTTGAGGAGCTAGGCCATTTACATCCACATCAACATATATCACTGGGCTTTTCTAGAAGGAGACATAAAAACTTAGTGGATGGTGGCCTCTTCAATTAAAGGGAATTTCCAGCAAGGGACTCAGCTGAGAGCTGTCAGTCACAATACTCCTAGTAGCAGGGGGAATGAGTGCCTCCATCCTGGAGGCATGGGATCTGAGTTTCTCACCTAACAAATATTAATCAGTGTGTAGTCCTTTTCATTCTTTATTGTTGCAGGACTTCTAGGCAGTCACTATGAAAAATGAAGATTTATTGAAGCAGAAGACACACTAGAGTTCACTATATTTGATTCAACAGAAGTTCATATATTTTCTAAAAAGTAACAAGTTTGATGGTGAATATATAAAAAGTGTAAAGATTATAAGATTTAGATTGTAACATAAGATATAATAGAAAAGTCTATGTTTTTTATATAATTTCCCAAGTTTTTTATGTTTTTATGTCAGTAATTGATAACAGTTTCAGCATAGAGAATACACACACACACACACACACACACACACGCACACACACATACATATATATATTATATATATAATGTGTATAATGTTTTGATAATTTACCTAATTATTAACATCAGTCACAATTCTTTACGTTCACTGTTTAACCTTCTTAAAATACAGCATCCAATATTTCCATCCTCCCTTGAAAATACTTTCAATTATGTTCTAATTTCATCATTTTCTCCTATTCACCCACATAAATTCAACTATGTACCTTTATTTTACATGCACTTGAGCAATTGAACATTATCAACAAAAATCAAATAACACAAAGAGCTGGCTTAATTTACATTCTGGGATTTTAAAACTTAAATAGCCACTATCACTGTCATCAAATTCTCCTACTTAGCTATTTTTTCCCTTTCAGAAATAAATATTTTTCTCCTGCTCTTTCTTCATAGCTCCCTCATCTATTAAGACACTAAAAGTCATTAGATGTAAAATCTTTAGTATTTCTACCAGTAAATCTATAGTCTCTGCATACATCTATTTCTTCACTTTTCTTAAAGTATAAAGTATCTTTCTATAACAGGCCATTTCGTATTTACTTTCCATGACCTCTAACCTGCTCAGATATTTGCTCTTGTGTTATAAAATTTCCATTTCATATATATTGTTAATCTCACCTTTCTACTAGATCTTTCCTCTCAGAATAATACACACACACACACACACACACACACACACACACATTTATATAGAATATCACACTCTTTACTAAGAGATGGAAAGAAAGAGTAAGAGAGTAAAAAAGGAAGATAAAGAGCAATGTTACTTCAATTTCACAGAAATATATTTATTTGTAAAAATGTCCACATGTTTGTTTTCATTTCTTCACCTACTCTTTATACGTCAACCAATCTGATCTGGTTTCCTCCTCTGTGCCTCTACTGAAATTGTTCCTTCTGAATCAATAACCACTTCCATATTAGAAAAATTGACACTTTTCTCTCATTCAAAGTCTTGGTAGCATTTGTCAGAGTTAATTAACTACACACTATTTCTTGAAACAATTTTTGCTAACCTAATAATTAATGAAAAATTCATGTTTTATACTAATTTTATAGAAACATAGATGGAAACATCATATGGCTGTTGTACTAGTGTGAAGAATATTTGCTGACATTTAAGAAGTCTGAGAAATCATGAGATAAAGCAGTGAAAACTTATTTGGGGATTTAGTTCAATCAAGCATTTATAAAGCAAATGCTTTGTGCTGGGTACTACATTTAGTTGCTATGTACAGAGAGAGAACCTGCCTCCTGTCTCTATGCTAACAGGGTTTGCAGACTAAAAGTATATATCGTCTTGGGTTTTCTCTGCAGACTGAGAGCACACAGTAATTTGGACAGGAGATATTTGTTATGAAGAAATATTATTAGTTATAATGAAAGAGTGATAATAAATATGGAGAGATAACTCAAAAAAAAAAAAAATCCCTTAATTCCAAGAGAGAGTGCTTAAGGAAGGACACACTTGAAAAGGGAATCCCTTTCCTAAGGCTCCAATTCATTGTAGAAAGTAGAGTTTAAGCCCCTCATACAGCTTACACTTTTTTGAGGTTATACAACCAAAACAGAGCCACAGTTCTCAGCCAAGCAGGAAAAACCCCTCTGGGACACATGCAGGCCAAAGCTGTTATGCAGGAATGCACAGGGACCTAGGGCATTGGGCTCCTGCTCACCAGCAGGACAGTAGAATGTCTGTGGTACATGGTGTCCGTGTATGTAAGGACCAGAAAACAACCCTCCAGGTTGCAGCTGAGCTGTCTGGAGGCAGACACTCAGAGGGTTTTGGAGCATTAGCAGCCCACTTTGCAAAAGGGAAGTGAGAAGTCTGGGACAGGCAGTGACTGCATTGGGAGGCATTTTCCAGGTGATCACTGGGCCAGGACAAGAGCAGAGACCATGACAAATGATTGCACAATAATGGCTGCTACAGACTGCCATCAAATATTTTTCACACATGCTACTGAAAGCTGTGTTACGGGACTGGGACAAATAAAAAGCAGCACACAGAAACCAGGATGTGATCTCTCTGTCTCTGTCTACTCTCAACAAACTGTAATATAATCTATAATATAATTATTATAATATAATACACTAATATAATTCTTGTAGCAATGGAGAATTGCTTAAATGGCCATCATTGCAGAGCAGGTAATAGAGGATTTGTAGCATTGTGACAATAACTAAAACAGAGAAAATAGGAAATTACATTAAACAGAAGGCACTATGAGTAACAGTCAATAAGATGGCCTCTGGAGCAACATTTATCCCAAATTTTATTTCATTCTCACTGTTTTTTAATTTTTCTATTTCAAGTTATAGTAGCATAATCAACTACATAACTGGAATTATATAACTTGGTAGTTTTAATATTTAAAAATTAATATTTAAAAATTTAATATTTTACACTCTAGGGATTTTCATTACTTGATTATAAGCTCAACTGCTAATTTAAAGAATACATTTGATATTTTATCTTACATTTTTAAGCACCTCAAATAGAAATTACAAATTATAGCACCTGTTGTATTTCCAGAATTGCATATTTATCATGGTTTTTCTCCTGTATTTTTTTAGATAATTTTTTTTTACCATTTTTTATTAGTTTCAAATATACAGTACATTGGTTAGACATGTATATAGTTTATGAAACTATTCACCTGATTACTCTTTCTCTCCTCTAGCTCTTCCGTATTTTGAATTTCGATTGTGTGCTTCTTTGTTGGCTGATGTTATTCACCTACATAATTATGTAGATGAACTTATTTTATAATTATAAAAGGTGCTATATTATCTAATTTTTAGAATTCTTGAGGATACATTAAAGTACATAAAGAAAAACTGGCTTGTAACTATTATGTTAACTTTTTTTCCCTCAGAACTTTGTAGATACTTTTAAAAAAATTTTTTTATTGCTATCTGGTATTGACTATTATGGTAAAGAATAAGTAAGGCCTAATTTATGACCTACTTTTTTCTCTACTTTTTTGTTTATTTTTAGATTTAGAACTTGTGATATGGTAACTTATGTTGATTATTATGTACATTTTCTTTCAGGAAAAAAATCACTTTGGTTTTTGAATTTCAGTACTTATGGCTATAGATTTAAAACTGTTATATGTTAAGTGCCAATTTATATGTTAAGTACAATTTACTTGCCAGAATGTCTTTATTGTCTTTATTTGTATTTATTTTTTCAATGATCAAATCTAGAGAGAAAATAACATTTCCTGAGATCTGTTTCTACCTATTCACATTAAATTAAAGGACAATAGGTCCTAATAAATGTTATTTAAAAAGAAGCACAATAACATATGTATGTTATATACTATGAACTGTTAATGTGGGTTGGCAGCCATCTTAGTTTCAGTGAGATGATACCATCTCTGTATTAACTGAAAAAATAGGTTCACAGGATTTTAGTCTATTGGCCACATGTTATTTCTATCTCAGTATCACTGTCTCCTTTTCATTGTGAATTTTTAAATCTTTTCTTCCAATAAAGGAATCAATTTCTTTAGCTGCCATGATATAGGCTGTATTTTAAAATTTACTTTTGTCTAATAAAATGTGGCATACATGACATTGTGTGAGTTTTGGAACTTCTGTCTTTACCTTTGTGAAAAGCTGTCCTGATACCGCCAACCTGCTGTTGAAGTCCTGTTTGGTTTTCTTTAAATCTCTTTCCCCCCATATTCTTTAATATATCCTGTTAATTTGTCTTTGAGCTAACTGACCCTTTTTATCTCTATCTTCAATCTTCTGTAATGCTCATTCAGTATGTGTTTCACTTTATTGTACTTTTATTACAATTCTTGAATGTCCATTTGGTTGTTGCATTACAATTTTGATTTCTCTGCAGGAGTTCTTTAACTGGTTATTCATTAAGATAATGCTTTCTTCAATTCTTTGAACATATTTTCAGTAATTCAAAAAACAAATTGATACTATTTGTTTTAAAGCATTTGTTTTCTATTACCAATCTCTAAGCCACCTAGAATAAGTTCTCAGTACATGTTTTTCTTTCTGAATATGAGTCCATTTTTCTGTTACTTTTTTTAATACGACTAGTAAATTTTTAAATAATATAAAACATTATAAATAATATATTGTTGAGGATTTGGATTCTATTACCTTCCTTTGAAAACTGTAAATTAGTATTTAAATAAGCAGTTCAATTACAGACTGAGTAGTTCGGTACTAGGATATACTTGTTTTTTATTTTGTTTTGTTAGCAAAGACTTGTGGACAACCAACAATGGGAATGAATAGGTTAAAAAAAAGAAAAGAAAAGAAAAGAAGAAAGAAAAGAAAGAACGAAAGAAAGAACGAAAGAAAGAACGAAAGAAAGAACGAACGAACGAACGAACGAACGAAAGAAAGAAAGAAAAAAAAACAGACAAGATTAGTGGGGGTAACAAAGCAATATTTCTACTATCTGGAGAAAAGAAAATATATTAGAAGAATTCATGGAAATATTATGTCCCATGGATTTACCTTCATACTCTTTAAGACCCCTGGAGGAAAGTAACCTTACAGGATGCTGCCACAGTAAATTTGACAGTTCATATTTAAATTGAAAATGGAATCATTTGGGCTTTTCTACATGGCTCTTGATTCCCATGAGCTAAGGACAAAATCAAAAATTTCTTTATGATCCAAATAGTGCCAGAAAACACTTGATCTGAAAAGCAACATATATCACATGGTATTGAGCTTGATGAAGGCTAAGATGTATATCTTCAATTAGAAAACAGATGAGGGACATAATCAAAAATAATTGCCTTAGCAAAAGTAATATGTAAGCTGAAGGTTTGATATCCAAGAATTATCGCAATGATCCAAACACCTATAAACCCCCCAAAAAGTTAAAATATCTCGTTTTTAATTTTACTGATCTTGACTAGTTTTGGTAACAATGGTCTTAGAAAATGAATTAATTCAATGATTTAAATTAATTAATTAAATCATTTCTTTGTCTTTTACTATTAGTATTGTTTTTAAAAATATGATCTATTCCTTCTTTAAAACCTTTATGCTCCTCTAAAATGTTTTATATTAATCTTTTAATAATTGTCTCTCCTAAATTTTGACCTGTTTTGTTAGCAGTAATATTTGAACTTTGCTTATGTTGGTTTTTAATATACATTTTTAAAATGCAATGTTTTCAAATTCACCAATCATTAATTTTTTATCTTATTGGTATTATTGTTTTTACTGGTACATTTTACTCATACATTTTCTCAGGGGTAATAAACATATATTTCTATATCTTTCTGTTGCAATAATATTAGTATTTTTATATCTTTTAAATAATCTAAAGCTGTTTTTTATTTGCATATATATGTATATGTGGGGCTAGATTAATAAGAATAAACCATATGAATCTTCCAAGAGTTCACCATTTTTAATCTGTGAATTATTTTGAAATTACACTATTTTTTCAAGGTCAGGCCACATATTTTATTATTTGATTCATTATTCGATTATAGCCATTTTTACTACTATAAATTTAATTAACCTATTTAAATTGAGTCTTTTTTTTTCTTATGTGCTTAACTTGGAGGAACATTTTTAATCCAAACTTTAATTGGCAAACAATTATGTAAAATATGGTTATGAAGCATTTTATATACCTACATTTAACACTGTTTCATTGACAAGATTCGGGTTAGATAATTTTTGAATACTCAGGGATTTTTTTTTAAAGTGTTGCTCCCATGTATTTCTATTTTATATAAGATAAAATGAAAACATATTGATTGAAAAATTATGTCATACACCTTAGCCATCTACCAGTTTTTGATCAAAGAAATGGAAAGAGAATGAATAATAAAATGTCATTTATTGATATAGATATTGACATTGGCATATAATATGTGATTTATTTTAAGTTTTAGAACTTAAGAAGCTATAGGAGCTGATGGAGAAATTTATGTAAGTCTGTTCCATGTACAACTAATATTGGACCAAAGTCTCTATAGATCAGCCTAGCTGGAAATCAGGAAGGAAAGACATACATGAAGTAGGCAAGAGCTAAGGCAAACTAGTTTATATATTTGAAATTACAATAGCATAAACTGACTTTGGCAAGGAGTTGAGATAGAATCAATTGTTTGTTTAATTATTTTACTGTTGTTCTAGAATTCTTTATACTTCATTATTTTTTGAATTATATAATCTTGAGTCTTTATTGTCCAGTAAGAGGGAAAAAAAAATTTATCTGTAGGTAAATCACATCTAGATTTGGGTTTTGGATGATATTCATAATAGTAAACAAGAAGAAAGCAAAATTAATAAATTTGTTATTTTAAATTATGTAATATTGATTGTTTATAAATGGAATGTACTAGTTAAAATGCAAGCTGAACTTATAAATCACTCAAAATAAGCAATAAAAATTGCCTTTTAATTTGCCTAATTTGGTGATAGCTTTGGAACAAAGCAAAAGTATAATGGTGATTATTTTACAAATAGCTGAAGGGAAATTATGACCCATTTCAGGAAACAATTACTGAACAAAGCTAAAACACAGCATGACACTTATCTTCTGAACTCTAATAATTTTTTTCATCTGTAATGAAATTCTTGACCTCACTTTCTAATGGCTTTATATTTTTGACTTTGGTGAGAATAAGAATTTTACACGATACACGTGCAAACTGGGAAACAGTGTATGTTTACTAGATTATAATTAGGATAAGTTGTGTTTTAGAAAGTATCATTGGAGGATATTTCATTTGGATTAATTCCTTTGTTGCATCATTACACAGAGATTTAAAATTGATATTTGAGCTAATTTTCCTTGTTTCGTTTTCACTTACAAATGAAATGCTTGGAATTTGATAAAGCTGCAGAAAATTTCTACAATTAGAAACTAGAGAGATATGAGATCTTAGAACATATCCTGTGATCAGGGAGTGACTACCAAGAGACTGATATAAAGTTGGAGTAATGGCACAGGATATATGATGATAATGAATACTATACTTAAGGTTTAAACATTTATTTGATAAGAATGTGTTGAGTTTCTACTGTGGACTATGTATGTGAAAGACGTAATTCATATTTTTAAGGAAACATCTCTAGAAGAGACTTAAAAAGCAAATCTATATATAACATATTAGTAAATACTATGAAAAACTAATTATGGTGTGCTTTGAAATACATAGCAAAGGAATATAACCATATTTTGAGTATATGTGTAACATGGACTTTAGAAGGCTCTCAGGAAGAAGTGGCATCTAAACTAAGATATGAATAACATGCATAATTATGTTAGGTCAAACTGGTTACTTTGGCTTTAAAATTTTTTCATGTTTAACCCTTTCTTTGTTAGTTACTGCCTTAGGATAAAAACAAACGACATTAATAGACTACAAGGTACTGTCATTTCTGTAACCTCCCTACATTTCTTGCCAAATCACATTTGGTACTATACAGCCATCCCTTCTCTGACTAAGGTCCACCAGTTTTCTATCATGTCCTCTGTGCCTGTTCTCTTCCTATAAATGTTCAGCTCCAAAGGTATAGTATATTCTGCTTTACAATCCCAGAGTTAGGACCCAGCAACAGTATTTCCTGGTTGCCATGCCACCTTACTTCCTCTTAGAGCAAGCTAATAAAAGTATCGAATATTTCAATATCATGTATCCTTGGGGTTCAGTGTGCAAGTGCATTATTCCCCTAAATACTTTAAACATACATTTGTGGTTCTTATTACATCCTCATTTATTTTTAAAATTTACCTACAGTTTTAGAATGGGAAGGAAGATGGCCAACTAAGTAAAAGCAGAGTTTGCCTCCCCAGGTCTGCATTGAAATTACAACCAAATTATAAAATAATCAACATGGAGAATCACCTGAAGTCCAGCTGATAATATAAAGGAGCCACATTGAAGCTGATAAGAGGGACAAAGTCGCCAATCGGGCTGGACCCGCAGCTGCGGGTGGCGAGGATCACTGGAAGGGAGAGAGAGGCTGCAGAAGCTTCCCCAAAGGAGAGGGTGGTCCTGGTCTTACTTAAGGGCTCTCCAGCCCAGGGTCCCAGTTTAGGGAAGAGGAAATTTCAAAAACTCTGACTTTAAAAACCAGAGGAGATTCTGGTCATGCAGGTGAGATGGAAGGAGACTGAAATCCTACACATCCCTTTGAAGGACCTGCAGTCTTTCTGAGCTGCGAACACTTACCCGGGACACTGGTACTGGGTCAGAGGCTCACGTGGGATTCACATTGAGAAAGTCTGCATTGCCTAGGGCTGGAAGGGCAGCCACCATTGTGCCTTAGTCCTGCCCCACTATTAGGCAATCTACAAACCAAGCTAGCTTGATTTTGCAGACTCCTCCCACAGGGCCATTAGGAAGAGCTGGCCTGAGGAGACCAGGCCATCCTGGTTAACCTACAGATTGCCTTTGGGCTTTTGTTGCTAGATGGTGGCCACACCCTGCACCAGGTCAGGGCCAGGCATTCCCAGCTGGAGGCCCGCACTGTGAGCAGCAGTTCTAAGATAGGGTCAGGCAAATCACTGTTGCCAACAAGAACTTGGGTGGATCTCTAGGGTGGATAACAGCTGGTCAGGCTGTGATCTGGGACTTCTGTGGGAACGCACATATGGTTACCAAAGTTGCAGCAAGACTGAGGCTGTATTGATTTGACTATCATTGTCTCCCTGAGACCCCAGCGCACCCAACCTACAAATTGCCCCAAGCAGCCCATCCACAGTGAACTGCCACATCCCTACCCCTTACCTCCAGATCTCCTAATCCACATAGTTAACAAACTTTGGCTAGCACAGGGCAGGCACTGCACAGAAATCAGTGGCAGGCAGGCCTCTGCTGCCAGTAAGAGTTGCAATATCATGTCTGGGAAGCCCAGGGATCTGTGGGACCACCTCAGATGGCATTTAGTCTCACTGTGATCTGTGACTACAATTGGAATGTCCAGGCACAGAAGTTGCAGCAAAAGCGAAGCTGTTGCACTGATGGCCCTTGTCTCCTTGAGGTCCCACTTCAGCCAAGCCACAAAGTGTCTGCAGCCCATTGACAAGCAGCTTTTTGTGCTCTATTTGGCTCTGGGGTTGCACAGTCTGCACAGGCAACAGACCTTGTCTAGCACAGTGAGTGCATTTTAGGGAAAAATGTTGTGGGCAGACCACTGCTTCCTGTAGGAACTGCAATATCTCTTAAGGGTATTTGCAGGGGTCTGTACTGGCCTGACAGCCCTTGACTCCCTGAACACCTGTCCCATTCAATACACAAAGTGCCCATTGCAAGTTGACAGGAAGCTGCCCCGGCCTTGGGGTGGTGCATTCAGGCCCAAGTTGGGTAGCAGCTGACCTTGCTACAATTGGAAACTTGAATAGGGGGCCACAGAGACAGTTTTGGCATGTAAACTGACACTGCAGTGGCAGGAGGAAATTTACCCAATAGACCCAGGAGACCCCTGCACATCATCCAGAAGCTCATCCAGTTTCAGAGACTTACAGGCAACTGGCAGGCAGTGTCAGGCCTTGAGGAGCACTGGTTTCTCTGCTACACTGCCCTAGGTCAGGGACAGGGGATAAATGACTGCTGTCTGCAATGTCTTCCAATTACCTATAGATATAGCGTAGGCAACAACCATCTGTGGATCATTTTGTAGTTCCCACCAGGTAGCCCTGAGCAATCAAAAGCAACAGCTGACCTTGGCCTATGGGGGATCCCCTTCCAAGGGGCCACAAAACAAACACACCTGGAGGCTAGCACCAGATGATAACAGAGCAACTTCTGATTAGTCCCATTAGTGGTGCAGGCAAAAGGTGGTTGCAACAAGCCTGCTAGGGCAAATCCCAGTCAATGGAGTTAGCTCCCACATAGCAGCTCTTACCCTGTGGGTGCAGCCAATTCCCACAATTAGCCTGAGCGTTAATCCCATCCACTGACATAGTAACAACAATAAAGGCTTGGCGACAACAGATCACACACAATCCACAAAGATCACGTCCAGATCCCCCAGCATAGGGGATCAAGGAGAGTGCGCTACCAGGCTGCACGGGACACTTTCCACATTAGGCCATTTGGCCAAGGCCGAGAGATGAAACAAATATTCCTAACACATAGAAATGAACACAGAGAGGCTAATAAAATGAGAAAACCAAGAAACATGCTACAAATGAAACAACAGGAGAAAACTCCAGAAAATAAGCTATGTGAAATGGAGGCAAGCAACCTACCAGAGACAGAGTTTAAAATAATGGTTATAAAGATGTTCAATTAATTTATGGTGAGAATGGATGAGCATAATGATAACATCAACAGAGAGATAATAAACATATAAAAGGTCTTAGAAACCATAAAAAAGAACCATACAGAAATGAAGAATACGATAACTGAAATGTAGAATACACTAGAAAGATTCAATGATTGGCTGATAAAGGTCAAATCAGCAAACTGGAAGACAAGGTAGCAGAATACTCCCAATCAGAACAACAAAAAGGGGAAAAAAAAATTAATGAGAATAGTTTAAGAGATCTCTGGGGCAACATGACATATAACAATATCTGGATCTTCAGAGTACCTGAAGGAGAAGAGAGAGAGCAAGGGATTGAGAATATATCTGAAGAAATAATGACAGAAAATGTCCCTAACCTGGCAAAGGAATTAGACATACAAGTTTAAGAAGCACAAAGAGTCTCAAACAAGAGGAATTCAAAGAGATCTACACCAAGACACATCATAATTAAAATATCAAAGGTCAAAGACAAAGAGAGAATCTTAAAAGCAACAAGAGAAAGGAATCTGGTTACTTACAAGGGTAACCCCCAAAGAATATCTGCTGGCTTTTCAATGGAAACTTTGCAGGCAAGAAGGGACTGGCAAGAAAAGTTATGAAAAACAAAAATCTACAACCATGAATATTCTGTCCAGCAAGGCTTTCGATTAAAATGAAAGGTAAGATAAAGAGCTTCTCAGACAGGAAAAAGCTTAAGAAATTCATCCCCAACAAGCCAATATTACCAGAAATGTTAAAGGGACTTCTGTAAAAAGAGAAAGGGTAAAAAGAAAATATAAATAATAAATATGAATAATAAAATGGCAGTAACTATGTACCTATCATTAATCACTTTAAATGTAAATGAATTAAATGCTTCAAACAAAAGTAATAGGGTAGCTGAATGGATAAAAATACAAGATCCATGCACATGCTGTCTACAAGAGACCCACTTCAGATCAAATGACTGAAACCATATCAACCATATTCTCTGACAACAATGGTATAAAACTAGAAATCAACTACAGGAAAAAAAAAATGGAAAATACACAAACACATGGAGGCTAAATAACATGCTACTAAAAAATGAATGGGTTATTAATGAGATCAAAGAAGAAATCAAAAGATATCTAGAGACAAATGAAAATGAAAACACAATGACTCAAAATTTATGGGACACAGCGAAAGCAGTGGGAAATTCATAGCAGTACAGATCTACTTCAAGAAACAAGAAAAAGCTCAAATAAACAATCAAAGCTTACAATTAGGAGAACTAGAAAAAGAACAGCAAACAAAGCCCAAAGGGAATAGAAAGAAGGAAATAATAAAGATCAGAGTGGAAATAAATAAATAGAGTCTAAAAAAAAAAATACAAAAGATTAATGAAACCAAGACCTGGTTCTTTGAAAGGATAAACAAAATTGACAGACCCTTAATTAGACTCATCAAGGAAAAAGGAGAGATGACTCAAATAAATAAAATCAGAAAAAAGAGGAAAATAACTATGGACTCCACAGAAATACAAAGAATCATAAGAAAATGCTACGAGCAATTATATGCCAACAAATAGGACAATCTGGAAGAAATGGACACATTCCTAGAAATATACAATCTCCCAAGACTGAGTCAAGAAGAAACAGAAAATCTAAACCTACTGATTACTACCAATGAAATAGAATTTCCCCCAAAATAAAAGTCCTGGACCAGATGGTTTCATAGGCAAATTTTACCAAACATTCAAAGAAGAATTAACTTCCATTTTTTTCAAACTATTCCAAAAAATTCAAGAATAAGTAAGTCTCTCTACCTCCTTTTATGAGGCCACCATTACCTTGATTCCAAAACCAGACAAAGACATAAAAATAAAAATAAAAATAAAAATAAAATAAGGAAAACTATAGGCCAATATCTCTTATGAACATTGATGCAAAAATCCTCAACAAAATATTAGCAAACTGAATTCAGCAATACATTAAAAATATCATACACCATGATCCAGTGGGATTTATTCCTGTTTGCAAATTTGGTATAATACATGCAAATCAATTAATATGATACACCACACATCAAAAAAATAAAAAAAAAAACAACATATGATCATATCAATAGATGCAGAAAAAGTGACAAAATCCAGCATACATTTATGATAAAAACTCTCAGCAAAGTTGGAATAGAGGGAACATACTGCAACATAATAAAGGCCATATATGGTAGAACTGCAGCTAACATCATACTCAATCGGGCAAGGCTAAAAGCATTTTCTTAAGATCAGGAACAAGGTAAAGATGTCCACTATCACCACTCCTGTTCAACATAGTGTTGGAAGTCCTAGCCATATCAATCAGACAAGAAAATAAAATAAAATGTATTTGAACTGAGAAGGGAGAAGTAAATTTCTCATTATTTGCAGATGATATGATTCCACCCAAAAACTGTTAGAACTGATCAATGAAATCAGTAAAGTAGCAAAATACAAAATTAATATTCAGAAGTCAGTGGCATTTTTATACACCAATGATGACCTTTCAGAAAGAGAAATTAAGAAAACAATCCTACTTACAATTGCATCAAAAACTATAAAATACCTGGGAATTAAATTAACCAAAGAGGTAAATGACCTATTCTCAGAAAATTACAAGTCATTGAAAAAAGAAATTGAAGAAAATACAAATAAATGGAAGCATATACCGTGCTCATTAGTAGGAAAAATCAACATCATTAAAATGGTCGTACTACCCAAAG